>JAVIAB010000117.1:46338287-46536159 GCA_032433765.1 Megaustenia siamemsis | reverse complement strand
TTGACAACATTAAAGTAATTACAATTTATATTTGAGAACTTATCTAAGAAAAAGATAACTCGAAGGATAAGCTGTCTGTGAAGCAAAAATGGAAAACCCATATATCATAAAATTTGTAGATATTACATTTATTTAAAAATTGGTTTCAAATAAGACATGATAAATATGTGTGAATCTGTAAAACTTGTAATATGTACACATCAAAACTATCCAATATAATGCTCTAATCACATATTGTTCATAAAATTTGTTGAATTATGCAAAATATGAACTGATAAGCTTATCCGCTCTCTCTCTCTCTCACTCTCAACATTTCAGACATTTTTGTCATGTTATATCTTTCCTCTATTCCAATAACAAAGTTGCAGTTCTCTTCAGGTTTTTATATTGCCAAACAAGCTTCTATTATATGTCTTTGTTATAGAATCAGGTTTAATGTTGAAGTATGATCTATAATAAGCTGACAATTTGAATTAATCTCACAATATTATGGCTTTATGTTACTCCACTAATTGTTCTTGAGCAGCCAATGACAAGTTAGTTCTACTTTAGTCTTCTGTAGCTGTTGTAATCTGCTCTGTGGTCTGGCAACAACTTTCAGAAGCCTGATAGACAGATGGTAAATGTTCTATAGTGGGAAACAGGTGGAAGATATAGGGTAATTGTAAGGTTACTTTGTGGTTGTCACAATTTTAATGGGGCCCAATAGGATCATTGTCATTGCTTGTATTCAGGCAATAACTTCAAATGGAGCCCTATAGGGTAATGTGACTGTTTGTGCGGTTAGGCAACAACTTGAAGTGGAGCCCTATAGGGTAATTGTAACTGTCTAGTGGTCAGGCAACAACTTGAATTGGAGCCCTATAGGGTAATTGTAACTGTCTAGTGGTCAGGCAACAACTTCAAGTGGAGCCCTATAGGGTAATTGTAACTGTCTAGTGGTCAGGCAACAACTTGAAGTGGAGCCCTATAGGGTAATTGTAACTGTCTAGTGGTCAGGCAACAACTTCAAGTGGAGCCCTATAGGGTAATTGTAAACTGTCTAGTGGTCAGGCAACAACTTCAAGTGGAGCCCTATAGGGTAATTGTAACTGTCTAGTGGTCAGGCAACAACTTCAAGTGGAGCCCTATAGGGTAATTTGTAACTGTCTAGTGGTCAGGCAAAAACTTGAAGTGGAGCCCTATAGGGTAATGTGACTGTTTTGTGGTTAGGCAACAACTTGAAGTGGAGCCCTATAGGGTAATTGTAACTGTCTAGTGGTCAGGCAAAAACTTGAAGTGGAGCCCTATAGGGTAATTGTAACTGTCTAGTGGTCAGGCAACAACTTCAAGTGGAGCCCTATAGGGTAATTGTGACTGTTTTGTGTCAGGCAGCAACTTCAAGTGGAGCCCTATAGGGAATTGTGACTGTTTTGTGGTCAGGCAACAACTTCAAGTGGAGCCCTATAGGGTAATTGTGACTGTTTTGTGGTCAGGCAACAATTTCAAGTGGAGCCCTATAGGGTAATTATAACTGTCTAGTGGTCAGGCAACAACTTCAAGTCGAGCCCCATAGGGTAATTGTGACTGTTTGTGGTCAGGCAACAACTTCAAGTGGAGCCCTATAGGGTAATTGTGACTGTTTTGTGGTCAGGCAACAACTTCAAGTGGAGCCCTATAGGGTAATGTAACTGTCTAGTGGTCAGGCAACAACTTCAACTGGAGCCCTATAGGGTAATTGTGACTGTTTTGTGGTCAGGCAACAACTTCAAGTGGAGCCATATAGGGTAATGAGGAATTGTTCTATATTCCTAAAGTAAGCTAATAACTTTGACCAGAAACCCACTTTATGCTCTAGTACCAACTTTCTGGTGGTGAATTCTGAGCATTCAAGTAGTAGATGTGTTGCACTGTCACTTGAACTTATGTCCATGGAATGCTACTTTGATATGACTAATTTGCCAACTGAAGCATTTTTAAGAAGCTTTTATTAAATAACACTATTAAAAAGCTAATTTAATGAGATAGGTCTTGGTATCAGATGTAGAAAACAACGAGCAAGGACATAGTATTCCACCAGCATTTTTTAAGAGCTCCTGTGTTAGCAGCATCATGTCTAATAATGTTCCTTGTACAAATGTGTTTGTTGGTTGTTCTATTTTGTTAATGATTCTGCAGAATCTAAGTCAAATATTTGCACAGTGACTAGGTGACATGCAAGTAAATATCAAAACTCTTTTTATTATGTGGTTAATTATGCCCTTCCACATAAGAAACAATGCTCAACACTGTATGCAAAGTTAAGTCATAAATAATCACAGACACCTTTTTCTATATTCAAAAATGAAATTCTTACCTTGGTAAAAGGCAAAAAGTATTACGTTAACAATATATTCAGATAAAACATATATACAAGATTACAGTCTCTACATCTATTATACATATCTCACATCACAACACCTAAGCATTAAAATTGATTCATTTTATGACAAAAGCACACAATATTTTTAACAGCATATAAGGCAGAGAATACATTTTTTTTTTAATTCACTAAAAGACAACTACATGTTATGTAAAAAGGAAAGGTAAATTTGATAAATTAGTTCATGTTTTCCTATACCATATTCTTTTTCTTCCTTTCTCATTTATCTTTCAACACTGAGGTGATATATAGCTGTGGTCTCTAGCTCTTTCTTAGTCTCTCCTACTGATATGTATCTTTGTGCCTCTAATATTTCATCAATCCATCTTAAAATATATATATATATATATATATATTATATATATAATATATATATATATATATATATATATATATATATGTTCCAAAAAAATTGTTTTTTATCAGTACAGGGGTATCATTTCTGAGGTCTGCAGTGGAAGGGTGTTTAGGCAAACAAAGACTGTGAATGAAGGTTGCATTTCTAGCGCAACTAAGGTGTTTCATCTTCACTGGTAAAATAATATGATGTCTAATAGCATCTGAAATATAAATATGTGAGCATACATAATTATTTGACATATTAGTAACAGACAAAAGATCCACTAATTAATGGTTACAATATTTTACTGACGTCCATGCAAGAAACCTCGGCAGAAAATAACAGCACGCGTAGAACTGTGGTACCAAGTGAAATTAGGCACTTATGAAAATGGCCATGTACCAAGAATAATGAGATTTTATGCTGGCATTATATGCTCTACAAGAACACCTCGGAGAAGTAAAGGCAGCCTGGCATAATAACTAATCATATCACCCAAAATGTGTTGTGGTCATGGAGAAATATGGTCACAAACACCCCCATATTCGCCATATGCCTAGCAAAGTGTGGAAGGACCTTTATTTTTTTTTACCTTTCTTCTGCCTTTCAGCTCCCTGTGGAGCATAGGTCTTCAACAGACACTTTCCAAGCCATTCTGTTCTTGCCATTCTTTCAAGATCATTCCATGTTTCCCCATCATCTCTCTCTGCTTCTATCTGTCTTCTCAAGAATTTCTTGGTCTTCTCTTTGTCAATTTCCCTGGGGATTCCAAAAAAGGGCCTGTTGTATAATACTCTCAGTTGGCTTCCACAGTGTGTCCTATCCAGCGCCATCGTCTTCGCTGTATCTCTTATCCACTAGTATTTGACTGGTACATTTCCATAATTCTATGTTAGTGATTTGTCCTACCATTTCCATCCTTTTATTCTGCGTAAGCATCCATTAATGAAAGTTGTATCTTCATGATTGTCATTTTAGTTGTTCTCCGTGTTTCACAGCCATAAAATAAGACTGACCTAACATTACAGTTGAAAATTTTTATTTAGTATTTAACCTAATTTCTTTGGACTTCCATATGTTTCCCAGTGCAACAAATGCTTCTCTTGCATTTATATCCTTATTTTGGTATCATTTTCTGCTCCTCCCTCATTGTCTATATTACTGCCCAGATATATGTAAGATTGTACGTCAAGTAGAAGTATTTCTCCTATTTTTATTTGGTTATTGCCAACTGCATTAATTCTCGTAATTTTGGTCTATCTATTATTTCAGTCCCATCTGTGTGACGTAACTTACAAGAACACCAGTAGTTGTGTCAGCTGCTGACTTCATTTTCAGACAGGGCCACAGACAAAAAGAGAATTCCTGACTGTTGTTGGAATATTAAATTTTTTTAGCCTGTGCACGTTAGGCTAAGTCCTGAACCTGAGGGCACATCTAATAAAAATGTTAATTTCAAGTGAATACTGAAAGACCAATCTTTTAGCTAATCATTTAATAAGAATGTTGATTTTCAAAGGAATTCTGAAAGACCACATAGCTAACCATTTAATAAAAATGTTGATTTCCAAAGGAATTCTGAAAGATCATAGCTAACCATTTAATAAAAATGTTGATTTTCAAAGGAATTCTGAAAGACCTCATAGCTAACCATTTAATAAGAATGTTGATTTCCAAAGGAATTCTGAAAGACCTCATAGCTAACCATTTAATAAAAATGTTGATTTTCAAAGGAATTCTGAAAGACCACATAGCTAACCATTTAATAAAAATGTTGATTTTCAAAGGAATTCTGAAAGACCTCATAGCTAACCATTTAATAAGAATGTTGATTTCCAAAGGAATTCTGAAAGACCTCATAGCTAACCATTTAATAAAAATGTTGATTTTCAAAGGAATTCTGAAAGACCACATAGCTAACCATTAATAAGAATGTTGATTTCCAAAGGAATTCTGAAAGACCACATAGCTAACCATTTAATAAGAATGTTGATTTCCAAAGGAATACTGAAAGACCTCATAGCTACCATTTAATAAGAATGTTGATTTCCAAAGGAATACTGAAAGACCTCATAGCTAACCATTTAATAAGAATGTTGATTTCCAAAGGAATACTGAAAGACCTCATAGCTAACCATTAATAAGAATGTTGATTTCCAAAGAATACTGAAAGACCTTATAGCTAACCATCTAATAAAAAATGTTGATTTCCAAAGGAATACTGAAAGACCTCATAGCTAACCATTAATAAGAATGTTGATTTCCAAAGAATACTGAAAAACCTCATAGCTAACCATTTAATAAGAATGTTGATTTCCAAAGAAATACTGAAAAACCTCATAGCTATCTGAGATAACAAGTCCTTATAATTATGGTTCTACTTAAACATGAGATGGGCCTCTGAACCATACAGTTCCTCAAACTTTCTGGTGGTGGTATCTGACAACTGAAAGAAGATCAATGAAAGCAAGAATCAGAAAACTGTTGCTATAAAAGACAATATCCAGCAAAGTGATTGTTTAATAACAACTTTAACCCTGATAATTTCTTCTGATAAAACTGTATACTTTAGTAACAAGATGCTACTTTATTGTGACCTCTGACATTACATGCAACACAGATCTTTCGGCTTTAGAGTTAACGTTTTTGTGGTGATGTCAGAGAATTTGAATAAATTAAAACAATCACTCATCAAGGAGAAGCATTACATTTGGTGGATACCTTCACTCAATGTCATTGTCTTGCACCTCAAAAACAGCTAAAGAATACCAACAAGCTAAAGGCCTGCAAAATGTATTGCACTTGATCTGCATAGTCTCATTGCAGCTATGTGTAATATATTTACTAATGTTTTATATTACATTCTCTGAAATACAGTCTGTTGAACCAAACTGGCAATAAGCACAAAATCAAGAAAACATAATTAAAATAGTTAAATAATGCTTGAAAAATTGTCACTGAAAGTAAAATGAATTCACAGAAAAATCAACAAGAATTAACATTTTGAGGTTAAGGTTTGTTCATTAATTTCATGTTAACATCACTGCCTGTGATCTTCACAAAATTCTGTAATAAATTATTCAAATTATACGTAAATAAATACAAAATCAATGATGCTATAGTGTTCAGCAACAATTTTTATAATACCGAGACATTGACTTCAGTGAAAAGAAAAGGATAGAACCACTGTTATCAGTTATGCTTGTCGTAGAAGGAGACAAAGGGAGGTTGGGAAATATGTCAAATACGTGTCATTTGTTTTTTTAAAAAAAACTCCATAATTACAAAAAACACAGAAGAGAAACATAATAATCGATTCTTAGAAAAGGAAGGGACTGTAAAACAGAGTATGAAGTCAAACAGTAAAAGCCAAACGGATGTAGGACAAAAGCCTGAAGGACATTTGCCTCAACTGAAAAAAAGTAAAGGAAAGTGCTGAAAAAAGGAAACATAGAGTTTGAGTCTATGGTCCCCTGCTCCCAAAAAGACTCTGAGAGACATCAAATAACACAACAGATCACTGACTTTTAACACTATATCTCACTGATGTTTTTTTCTTCATCAATTTTGTTTACAATAATTTTAGCATCCATGATTATCCTCATCATCATGTACTAAGTACCAAGGCATCATCAAGTACCAAGTCTGCCGACATAAGTGATCATGTCTCTCCACAACTTTCTCTCCCTGCAGCATCCATGAAGTTACACTGCTACATGAAGTTACACAGCTAACAGACAAAATGAAAATAAATTCTAAAACAAGTTCTAAAAACAAACAGAAACAGTTTCAACCTTTTCAATAACAAAACACAAAAAAACACACATTAAGAAAACAACAAACACTGCATTTGAAACAGGATTTGTTTTAAAAATGTTTCCAGTGGTTCATAGAATTATAATGTATTAAAAGCATTAGCACAAACACAAAACTTAGGCTATTCAAATCAAATGTACTATCAACCCTTACGTATGCGTGTGAAAGCTGGAAAACAACAAGAGATATAGAAACAAAGTTGAACGCATTCGAAAATAAATGTCTAAGGAAAATACTTGGTATAGAATGGAACGAATTCAAAACAAACGAGGAAATTAGAGAAATCGCCAATCAACCACTAATATCTTCAGTAATAAAGAAAAGACGATGGTCATACGTTGGACATGTGATGAGAAGAGATAATAATCGAATAGCAAAGCAAGCCTCATATGGGAAACAACAGGTAAAAGAAAAAGAGGAAGACCCAGGGAGACACTGAGAAGAACATTGATGAGAGAGGCAAGAGCAGCAGGAATCGGCTCCCTCAATGAGATAGAACTGCTTGCACAGAACAGAGACAGATGGCGAGATTTAATAAAATATCTTTAAAAGAAAACTGCTAGAACAAAAATTCATATAGGAGAAGGTGTATCTTGGTCTACGCCCTATGGGCCGGTTACGGCTCGAAAGGTCAATAGATAGATAGATAGAAAAAGCATTATAAGGATGAAAACTTCTACATTTTTAATAGGTGAACAATCATTTGTTTTCTTGTTCCTGTAGGAAAACAAACAGACAAATTCAAAGTTTAGTTATCAAAAATATAGTAAACAATATCCAGTGTGAGAAATTTAAAATATATAATAGAAATAGATTTAGCTAGTCTGAAACAAGTGTCAATGTATGTTTTATAACAGAGTTTAATATAATTATAAAATATCCAATTTCAAATGTCTTCATTATTAGAGATAATGTTTAATATTCTCAAGCAGTAGAAAGTTTTTAAGATTGGATAAAGCAAGCAAGAATATTATAACAGACCTCAAATAAAATGTATGCATGTATGTATGTAGAGCAGTAAGAGTAAAGGGAAGAAAGAAAATACCCTTCTTTTCAGATACAACTAATTGAGAGAGAGAGAGAGAGGAGAGAGAGAGAGAGAGAGAGAGAGAGAGGAGAGAGAGACAGACAGACAGACAGACAGACAGACAGAGGGAGCAAATAGAGCTAGAGAGAAAGAGAGATGAAATGAAAAGAGAGACAAAATGGTAGAGAATGTATGAACTAGTGTTAAAGGTCCTCACCAAGAGCACAGACACCATGTTACATCCAGCATGGTTCAAAGCTGCAACTTTGGAAAATGAACCAATGATAGTCACAGCTTGTATACATCATTCACAATTAAAAATAATAATAAAACTTGAAATGTTAAACATTCACATTTGGAAACATAAAATATTGTGGCGTTTGTTTATTTATTCAAGCTGTACATTGGCATTAAAGAAGCAAATGATGCAAGTAGCTGAATATACTCTACAGTAGTAATAGATCGAGGATCCTTGCATTACATTATTAATACATGGCTGAAAGTTAACACCAAAATTATAGATATGTTCACAAAACAGGAAGCAATGGACAGACGTGATCACATTTGCCAGCTTGAATGAGTGTTTGCAAAGATGATGACTCAGCTGACCTGAGTTAATAAAGAAATCTAAACTGACAACACAAAAATTTATTTTCTAGCACTAGTTGGTGGTGCATCAGAAGTATCAAGCTCGTGTTCTGTGCTGTCCTCTCGTATACGTGGCATGTGTTCACTAGTTTCTCTAAATCCTGCAGCGATGCCAGGGGCAGCAGCAGCAGTTGGAGACTGTTGTACAGTAAATGGTGAGTAGGGAATGGGTAGTGGGGGCAGACTTGACATTCCTGACAGAGAGTCTGTGTCATCTTCAAACATATCTTGAGTCAAGGTGTGAGGTGGGGTTGCATCACGCACCAGTGTTTGATGTTGTAATGATGAGCTTGTGGTTGCCCCCATATATTGTTTTGGTTGGCTGGCCTGTGTCAGCAAACCTGACCTCTGTGGACCACTACCTTGCACAATCACAGATCCTGTTAAAGAAGAGGAATCCAGCATATCCGATGAGGTGGAAGCATGCATACCACCACTTGTCATCAACTGCTGATGTCCCTGGGACAATGGTATACTGGAAAATCTTGTCTCACGCTTTGGCTCCACGTCACCAAACTGCCGATAAGAAGTCCCAGCTGGTGCATATCGTTTGCGATGGTGGACTTCGTGCATATGCAGGACACTGAGACTCATGTTTCCAGACAAAAGCTCATGCTGGCCCTCATCTAGAGCACTAAGAGCAAAGTTTGCTGTGTGGAATGAGCTAGATGTCGTCAAACTATTCTGAAAAGTTTGTGGTCTGGTTGATGGGGCCATCATGGTTAGACAGCCCACCTCTCAGCTTGGCAGAGAGAGGACTCATTAAACTCATCTGCAGGTCTTGCTGAATGTGAGAACTTCTTTGCATGCTGGAACCCATCTAGAAAACAATAGAGAAAGCAAAGGAAATATGTTACTTAGCTATAACACATTACAAAAACGATGCCCCACATTACTTTTAATACTGTGGTAGAAAAATGAAGTATGAAATTTCACCTTTCACCAGTCCACAGAATTAGGGGGGGGGGGGGGGGGGGGGGGTTTTGGTGTCCTCCAGTATTTCCTCTTCTTGCTATTACTTTTCCCAACTCAGTGAGGTGGTTATTCATCCCTTTTGTAAACTGGGTCAGCATCAAATTGGGATTAAAATTGAATCCTAGTGAATGCAACAACAAGCCATACACTACTGATGACTGGTCTTTATTTAATCATTTAACAAATAAATTGTTCTCAAATTTAAACATTAATAATTTACTTTTTGCATAAAGATTTACATATATTTACATATTTGGGGGAGCTGCGATATCTCAGTGGTTAGTGAACTGCACTACATAGGACAAGAGGTCAGGTTCGATCCTGACTGACGGCTTCCTGGTTCACCCAACCTTAAATGAGTACTGGATTTTTTCTGGGAAAGTAAAGTGGCACTGGTGTAATACCGACCACATTACCCCAAAAATCATGTGCTGAAGGTCTATAAAAATTATGGCCACTAACACCATATTCCCTATATGCCACTTGGTGTTGTGGTGCCACGGGGCTCTTTACTATTTTTTTTCTTCACATAATTGGATCACTGAATAAGTTTGTACAAAATTAATAGAAACAATAAAAATACAGAACTGTCTACAACTCAAAGAACTGTCTACAACTCAATAAATTAGTAAAAATACTTTTGCATTCACTTTTGGTCTTGAACCTGATTCAAGATAATGCAACCAACCATCAGAAACAACTCTGCAAGATTAATTAATAACCAGGGGGCTGAGCGGTCTAGAGGTAAAATGTCGACCTCTGGACAAGAAGGTCTCAAGTTTTAATCCCACCAAAAGCAGCGGAAATTTGTCAATCAGTTGTTTCTTCGTGGCTTTACCCTTCTCTGGTCTCTGGATGAGATCCAGTGTCTAGCCCTTTGGATAATGGCAAAAAAAAAAAAAACAGGAGGTCCGGTGTGTATTCTGCACACATTAAGGGACCTTCGGCAGTTGGAAATCAAAAAGAGTAAGCCAAAAACGGCCACAGCCTGGGAAAAATCTACCCAAAATGTCAAAACTATTGGCGATTAAAAAAATGAGAGTACCCCTACTCTGAAGTTGGAGAATATCTGCATGTATAGTGAGGGAAACCTGTGCACACAGCTGTTGATGTGGAAAATATGACAAATTCTAGTAGTGATATTCACACAAGATTCATTCCATTGGAACTTCGTTTAGAGCTATAAAGCTGGAGTTTGCAAACAATAAAAGACAATTAATATCTACTTATGGTATTTATTGTATGATTAACTAATGCTTACTCATGGTATTTAGAGCTATAAAGCTGGAGTTTGCAAACAATAAAAGACAATTAATATCCACTTATGGTATTTATTGTATGATTAACTAATGCTCACTCATGGTATTTAGAGCTATAAAGCTGGAGTTTGCAAACAATAAAAGACAATTAATATCCACTTATGGTATTTATTGTATGATTAACTAATGCTCACTCATGGTATTTAGAGATTCAATGACTGAGTAGTTAGAGTGCTCGCAGAAAGGACAGTGTTCAATTGCTAGAAGTGGGAAATTTGTTCAAATCAACCAGGTTTTGAGGTTCGCTTCAGCCTCTAAAAACAGATTATAAATTTGTCTTGTAGGTATGGCCAACCCAACATGAAATGGATGTCCCCCAAAAAATGTGAAGTTGGTCATGAATAAAATATGATCACCATTATGTTCCCATACATGATATACCTATCATTAAGTTGGGAACCTTTACTTGTGGCATTAAGATTAATTAATACCCACTTACTTATTTCAATACTAATTAGTACCTGGGGAACTGGGTGGTTTACAGGTAGACAAATAATAATAAATGAATATTATTATAGAGAGAAAGTGGCACTGAGTATGGGTTCAATCCTGCTTCGGTCCATATGTTGTTCTTTGTTTTTTTTTCTGTTGTTGATTATTTGTCATTTTTTTCCCCCGAGTGCTGTAAACAATACTCTTCCTGTGAATTGATTCGCTGGTTTACAGGTAAAATGTTGACCTCTGGACTAGAAGGTCCCAGGTTTGTAGTGCTGTAAACAATACTCTTCCTGTGAATTGATTCACTGGTTTACAGGTAAAATGTTGACCTCTGGACTAGAAGGTCCCAGGTTTGTAGTGCTGTAAACAATACTCTTCCTGTGAATTGATTCACTGGTTTACAGGTAAAATGTTGACCTCTGGACTAGAAGGTCCCAGGTTTGTAGTGCTGTAAACAATACTCTTCCTGTGAATTGATTCGCTGGTTACAGGTAAGATGTTGACCTCTGGACTAGAAGGTCCCAGGTTTGTTACCAGTGAGAATTTTGTTATTCGACTGTGGTTTCTTCATGGTTTTACAATAAAAGAGGGCAACAAAAGAGCAAAGGACCACAAATTGTATCTCCCCCACGATGCTGGAAAAAGAGAAAAGAAAGAAGATGTCAGAACTTGCACAGGACTCACCACAACTGAGTCACAAAAAGTCTATTCTGAGCAAGTATCTCAATCGCTTTATGCCGTTTGGCATGTGCTGAGACTGCTATGATGGGGACTGCAGCTGCCTTTCTTTGTTTGTGAGATGAGATAATTCGGATCACTGGCACGGGCAGTTGAGCAATTATGGTGGATTTTAATTTGTTTGCAGTGATAACGGGGTGTTTCATAACCATAATCTCAATCTCAGCAAGGAAATTGAAGATCTCTGTCATTGCTCTCTATCACTGTTCTTCTTAGTGTTTCTCTGGGTTGGCCTATTTTTCTATTGCCTGCAGTTTCCCATTCATGAGCTTGATTTTTTGTATTCTATTGTTATGTCTTCTCTCGACCGGCCAATATATGCTCACCTTCTTTTCTTGATTATCCATGAGTAATGATAGAGTTTATCTATCTATAACAGTCTATGGTTTCTATGTAAATTGTATGGTCAATCAGTCAATTCTTTTCAAGTTACTTGTCGCATAAGGTTGTCAAGAGAGACTATCATTGCTGTCTGTCCCAACCCATATGAAGTGTGCTTTTTTTAACAACCACTTTTTTCCTGTGTGCTGCTAAAAGAACAGAGTAAAATAGCACTCCATGGTAGCCAACCTTCGTTGTGGAGACTACACCCAATGATGAATGCTGTTAAAAGATTATTTATTGAAACATTGTCCATCATCAGGCTGCATGTCCTTAGCAGAACAAAGCACTCATCACAGCCAGTCTAAAAGAATCTGTCTCTAGCCAGGTCTTCCACTTCTATTGTCAAGTTCATGGTCTTTTTGATATCATAATACCACTTTTTCTTTATTCTACTTCTATCTTGTCTTTCTGGAACCATGCCTTCCACTGTTGTTCTCTCCAGCTCACTATGACTTTTGATGTGACCATAGTATTAAATTTCTTTTGTACAATGGTGCATATAAATCAGTTCTTTTCAATGTTGAGGTCGTTTAATGTCTTTACTGCTCTCTTTCATCATGGAAGGTATCCTAAAGATTTTTCTGCAGCTTTTTGTTTCTAATGAACCAATTCTCTTTATTGTTGTTTGTGAAATTATTTATGATTAACAACCATAATAGGAAGATACATACCCTCATTAGTTTCAATTTTTCTGCCTTGTTGGTATTATGCTATATGTTCTTCATGGCATTTAGTTTTAGTGTTGCCATTGCTAGTCTTCTTTGATCTCCTTCTGGCAGTCTCCATTGTTAGTTACTACAAATTACTGTTGGTTATTGAAACATTACAAAAAAAAAAACAACTTACAGGAAACAATGGTGGTACAGGATTCACATATCCCAGGCTAGGAAGACTGAGTGGGTCTGCCATGATACTAGTAAGGACAGGCAACTCTTTCTGAACTGAAACCAAAAATAACATCACTTTCATTAGAGCCAGACCAGAAAAATAACAGAACTATATAAGAGACAAAGATTCATATTTCATCAAGTCGGTTTGTGCATTTCCTTCAAACTGAATTATTCATTTTTAGAATGTGATTATTTTGTATATAAAGATGTATGAAAATGCTGTTATCATTTGTCTCTTAGTTGTGAATAAGATGTTTGGATGTTTTAAAAGTGAAACCAATAGGTGTTTATTCTATGATTTTCCATAAGAACCTTAAGTTACCAACCTTAAACAAGGCCATTGTACAAAGCAGACACACAGAAGATCTGCCATTTTAAATAGACTATCTCCGATGTAACATTCCACTATTCAACAATTTTAATTACCTAACTCCAGTTTAAAATCTTAATACCTACAATTCGATGTAACTTCTTCCTTTAATATTTCATCATCCAAACAATCAACTTTTTGTTTCCACATAAAACCATCTGGCAAAAGAAAACAAGGCAGACCAAGAGGATCACAACACACAAAAATTAATAGGGATGGTTCAACCATGGGACTAAGAAACACCAAGAATTACAAGAACCAGCAGCAGATCGTAAATCATATAGAACTATGACTTCCGCCCTATGGGCTTTGTCTTCGGCCCAAGAGGAAAATAAATTAACTTTTTTATTCAATAATCTAATACTCACATTGCTCAATATTTACTAACCTTTTATTTAACATACCATAACCTTTGTGTCAGGATGGCCAAGTGGACTAAGGCGCCAGACTCAAGGTTTGAAACCTTCCCAGTTTGATTGGGGCGAGTGTTCTGGCCACGAATGTGGCGTGGGAATTCCACTTCTGACAATCATTTGTGGGCCTCGGTAGCCTAGTTTGGAAAACCACCGACTGGACGACCAATGTTCGGACAACCAGTGTTCAACTCCCGCTGGGAGCAGTGTGAATTGTACTTGTGGTTGGGAAAAAAAAATACCCCCATGGTCGACCCAGCCGTTGTCAGAAATGGGTACCAGGGTATTACCCTGGGAAGGTGAGGAATGTCGCTTCGCATCTGAGTTTCGATGCTTGAGGTGACACTATACAGAAATATCAGAACGATTCTGGATAGGTGGCTGAGCACATATGGGTGTAAACTCGCGTGCTAACACGCCGGTTCAAGTCTCGTACTTTAGCTTTACCTTTACCATAACCTAAATTTAAAAACCAACTTTACACTTTACATTCCTTCCCCAACATTTTTCAACAACCAACTTTCACTCCTTTACAAAGTTATAAAGCTTTCAGGTGAATTATTCATTTTTGTTCCGGACAATGAAAAATTGTAGAGACAAATCAACCCATCATGATAGATCAAGTCAAGTTTAAAATACAAACTGTTATAAAACAATACCTTCATGTTTAACACCAGCTATGAAGGCATTACTTTCCTCTGGTGGCTTCCACTCAGGGTTTGTGGTCTGGATATTTTTTAAAAAAAAGGTGACAAAACGTTAGAATTGCTTAATTTCAAGTAAAAAACATACAAATAATGCTGTCTGTTGTCTTGAAATAAGACACTATTTTAAAACAAATGATTACAGCAATGGTTAGCGTACTTCACGCATTTCAAGACAACAGCAGCTTTGATTATTGAGATATAGCTATACTTATTTATGAATACAAAAGATGCCATATTCTGCATGGGAACATTAATCAAAAAGTACACAAAAGTAAACAAATCAACATATGCCTGCTTCATAGACTACAACAAAATTTTTGGTAGAATACACCACAAATAGACTGCCTAAAAGATATAAATCTAGATGATACAGACATACATGACTAATATGTAATTTATACTGGAAGCAAACAGCTGAAATGAAATATATCAAAGACAACTCTACATCCATTGATATAAAAGGAGTAAGACAGGGATGCATCCTATCCCCAAGCTTGTTCAACCTACCTTCATCAAGTACGGGCCTGCTGGCGTAGGTGATCATGTCTCTCCACAACTTTCGATCTCGGCAGCTATTTATCATTTCTGTTGTTGACCTTCTGCCAAGCCATTCTCTTAAGCAGTCTGTTATTTTTTCTCTTTGCTTCCCTCTATCTCTTCGTCCCTCAATTTTTCCAGTTGTTACAATATATTCCAGTTGTTCTCTTCTCATTACATGGCCAAAAATTATGATTGTTTCTTCCTAATATTGGAAATTAGCTCTCTTTTGCTTTGACCTCTCTCAGAACATCTTCATTACTCTTCTTACCTGTCCATGGTACTCTCAACATTCTTCTGTAAAACCACATTTCTACAGACTCCAGTGATTTTCTTGTCTGTTGTCCTATTGTCCATGATTCGCATCCACATGTTAAGACTGGCTCTATGTAACATTTAAGAACTCTTTTTCTTTTTTTCTATTGTCAAAAATGGATTGCATAGTATCTTCTTCATTTTTTGGAAAGCTGCTTTTGCCTGAGTCATTCTGCTCACCTCTTTTGTACATCTTCCGTCTGAGGTTAACAAAGTTCCCAAATAGTTAAATTCATTTACCTGTTTTAATATTGTTCCACTTGTCTTTATTTTGCACTGAGGTGATGTCTTTTTCTTTGTTGTTACCATTACCTCTGTCTTTTTGCTATTAAGGCTGAGTCCTTTATTTTTGCTTTCTTTCACTATATGTCCAACATTTCTTGTAACTCATTTTCACTCTTAGCGATTAAGACTGTATCATCAGCATACCTTAGATTATTTATATTATGACCTCCAATTGTTTTCCAGGCATGCCCCTTATGGATCTTAAAATAATCTCATTATAAATATTAAACAAATCTGATGACAGCACACAACCTTGTCTAACACACTGTTTTATTTGTTGAAACATTCCCAATTGGTTTCCAGTTCTTATAGACACTGTTTGTTGCCAGTACATGTTCTTTATTATTCTTAGATCTTTGCTGTCTACGTTTATGCTTTCTAAAATTTTGATTATTTCTTGGTGCTTTATTTTGTCAAATGCCTTGGTGTAATCTATGAAACATAGGTATAGATCTGTTTTCACCTCTATGGCTCTTTCTACTAAAGATCTTATGATATAAATGGCATTGCTTGTTCTATTATCTCTAACAAAACCACACTGTTCATCGCTAATTTCTGGACTGATTTTGTTTCGCACTCTTTGCATGATGATTCTTAGTAATATCTTAGTCATATGACTCATAAGGCTTATTGTGCGATTATCATCACATTCAATCGCACCCGATTTCTTTGGTAGGGCTATGACTATTGATTTGAGCATGTCGTTTGGTATATATCTGCTGTTGTAGATATCATTCAATATTTTTGTTATTATTTCTATTCTAAATCACCCATGGCTTCAATCTCTTCTTTAGTTATATTATCTGGTCCAGGAGCTTTGCCTGCTTTCATATTGCGCAAGGCGTCTTCCACTTCTTCTCTGAGTATTTCTGGTCCTTCTCCATTATCCTTAATATTTACTTCCGTTCGTTCATCATCATAAAGACCTTTAACGTATTCTGTCCATCGTTCCCTTATATTTTCTTTATCAATCAACAGTTCTCCTTCCTTTGATCTTAGACATCCAGTTTTTGATTGCGTTTTTCTTCCTGTTAATTCCTCAATTTGTTTATATATAGCTTTAGCATTTCCTTTTTGTTGCATTTCAATCTCTTTGTATCTCTCTTTTAGCCATGCTTCTTTTGCTTCATTGCATTTTCTACAACAATTTCTTTATTTAATCTCTTATACTCATCTTTATTTTCTTTATTACTTCTTCTTGTATCCATTAGCTGCAAAATGTCATCTGTCATCCATTTCTTTCTTGAATTTGTCCTAACTGGTGGTATGAACTCTTTTGATGTTTGTTGCATTGATTCTTTTAGCATTTCCCACTGTTCATCAATGCTTTGTATCTCTCTATTGCATTGTACCAGTTCTGAATTGTGATTTTATGTTTGTCTTGCAGCTTCTTGTCTGATTTTAGTAAATCTAAATTTAACTTGATGTTAACTGAGGCTCGTTTTGTTGTTTTTAATTTTACTCTAAGCTTTCCCACAACTGGTACATGATCACTATTGCAATCTGCCACTGGTCTAGTTTTCACACACACCAGACTGTTTCTAAATATATTGCTTATCATTAAATAATCAATTTGATTACGTACGCTGTCCCCTGGGCTTTTCCATGTCCAGAGACGTCTTGGATGTTGCTTAAACCAGGTGTTTCCTATCATCATGTTGTGTGTTCTTACCCAGTCAATAAGTTTCTCACCTCTTTCATTCCTCTCGCTTAAGCCATAATGACCAACTACTTCCTCAACTTTTTCCTTTCCTACTTTTGCGTTAAAATCCCCTAGAACTATGGTGTTTTCATGTGGTTTGCATTTATGAAGTGCCTCATTTAACTCGTAAAATTTATCAATTTTTTCCTCTAGGCTGTCTGCTGTTGGT
This sequence comes from Megaustenia siamemsis, assembly GCA_032433765.1. NCBI lineage: Eukaryota > Metazoa > Mollusca > Gastropoda > Stylommatophora > Ariophantidae > Megaustenia > Megaustenia siamemsis. Next base: position 46,518,685 of record JAVIAB010000117.1, on the reverse strand, counting down.
GCATAAACTTGTATAAGATTTATGTCTAATGGCTTTCCATTCAATTTCACTAAAAGGACTCTGTCAGATATTGGGTAAAAGCCTTTCACTGTTCTTGCTCTTTCTGCATCCAAGATGATACCTACTCCTCTTTGGTGTTCAGTACCTCCAGGATAGATTATTTTATGTTTATCCAAATACATCTCCCCTGATCCGGTGTATCTCATTTCGCAAAGTCCCAGTAATTGTAAACCCATTCTTTTCATTTCTTATATGATGTTTTCTAGTTTACCCTTCTGCATGAGTGTTCTCACATTCCAAGTACCTATCTTTAGAGTTTGTTTTATCTTTATTTTACTTACAGTAGCTTGATGACGATCGGGTATCACCTGTAGCACATGATGTCCCCTACCGAACGAGGGTTTTCCATTGGAATCCCCTTAACGTTGTTGTCGTTATTTCTATTGTTGTGGTGATTCATGATTGTACAAAGAAGTAACAACGGTGGTTTTCTGTTGCCTTCTGTCGGTTTGTTTACGGTTGGCTCCGCTAGCCTTTGACTAAAAAGTCTCATCCACAAGGCAGTGGGGTTGTTTTACTTTGGGGTACCCTCCCTTAGCCTTTTACTCTCCCGAGCTTACCTGCAAGGCAGCAGGGCAGCCACAGGTTGTACTGTTTACTGCATACAGTAGCAGGTAAAATTACCCGACCTGACAAAAGTTCAACCTATACACTGAGCAAAACTTTAAAAGCCTAAACATTAATGGAAAAATAATAAATAACCTAAGATATGCTGATGATACTGTACTACTAGCAGAAAATCCTAAAGATTTACAATTATTTAATGAAATAAACATGACAAGCAAAAAATATGGATTAGATATGAATATCAAAATGACTAAAACTATGATCATAAACAAAAAAATACTCAAAACCTACAAATGGATATCAAAACTTATGGGATAGACCTAGAGACAGTTCAGAGCTACAACTACCTTGGGCATACTATAACCAGTGATGGAAAATGTAAATCTGAAATAAACAAAAGAATAGGAATGGCAAAAAGTAATTTTAATGCCATGAAAAATATACTAACATCAAAACAAATAACACCAGGACTAAAACTAAGAATAGCAAAATGTTACATCTTCTCAATATTCCTGTATGGTGCAGAAACATGGACATTAGACAAGAAAACAGAACAGAAAATTGAAGCCTTTGAAATATGGATATATAGAAGAATATATAGAATTGGACAGAGAGAAAAGAAAACAAATGATGAAGTTTAAAACAACTAAAAATGAAAAGAGAACTACTAAGTACAATTCAAAGAAAACAAATGAAATTTTTGGGGCATGTTAAAGACACAATCGCCTACTAAAAGTAATCTTGGAAGGGAGAATACAATGTAAAAGAGGCAGAGGCAGACCAAGACTAAAATGAATGGGTAACATCAAAAGATGAACAAGTCAGCCTATGACAACCTGCACCATCAAAGCAAAGGACAGAGTGAAATAGTGCTCCATGGTAGCCACTATTTGATACGGAGACAGCACTCAATGATGATGATTTATGAATATTGATTTAACGAGTTTCTAGAAAAGTATTCAAATGGGAATTACCCTTTTTTTTTATTGTAGCCTGTACCCAAGATTATGTACCACAAACATCAAATACTGTATGGCACCAAATAATGACATCCATTAAGCCTTTTAATAATACTTTATCAAATGCATTGAGAAAAACAAAATAAACATTTTAGCAATGTTAAGGAAATGATGCTTAACCAGCTACCACTACGTGCCCAAAACATATGATCTGGATTCAGAAAACAGGACCACAGTTAAAGACACAGACAATATCACACAAATCTCACAATGGAATATTTCTCAGCACATTTAGAGAGGACAGGATAAGAATAAAAGTATTCAGTTATTCTATTTTTGTAGGGGTAGTGAATGGCCAAGTGAACAAAAATTGATAATTAGCCTATCAGGATAACATAGGTTTAATTTCTTGTGGGGTTGTGTGTTCTTTTTCTATTCTATTCTATTGACTTTTCGAGCCGTAGCCGGGCCATAGGGCGTAGACCAAGATACTCCTTCTCTTATCTGAATTTTGTTCTAGCAGTTTTCTATTCAGTTTTAAAGATATTTTATCAAATCTCGCCATTTGTCTCTGTTCTGTGCAAGCAGCTCTATCTCATTGAGGGAGCCGAATCCTGCTGCTCTTGCCTCTCTCATCAATGTTCTTCTGTGTCTTCCTCTTTTTCTCTTACCTGTTGTTTCCCACATGAGGGCTTGCTTTGCTATTCGTTTATCTCTTCTCATCATATATCCAACATATGACCATCATCTTTTCTTTATTACTGAAGATATTAGTGGTTGATTGGCGATTTCTCTAATTTCCTCGTTTGTTTTGAATTCGTTCCACGCTATATTAAGTATTTTCCTTAGACATTTATTTTCGAATGCGTTCAACTTTGTTTCTATATCTCTTGTTGTTTTCCAGCTTTCACACGCATACGTAAGGGTTGATAGTACATTTGATTTGAATAGTCTAAGTTTTGTGTTTGTGCTGATGAGTTTTGATTTCCACAACTTTTCAAGGCTTCTGAAAGACATTGTTGCTTTAGCTATTCTGATTATAATTTCTTTGCTTGTATCCCCTTCTCGATCAATGTGACTTCCAAGATAGGTAAAGTAATTGATCTCTTCTACTGGTTTGTTTTCCATGTATATTTTGTCGTCTGTTGGAATTAAACTTTTCATGACTTTAGTCTTTTCATGATTAATCTCTTTTTCCATTGGTGGGTGAAATAAAAAAAAAAAGAGCCATATCTAATCACTATGTAGTGATTAGGATCCACATGATACTCATAACTGAAGATGTCTTGCACTTTTATCTCATACAGTAATTTAGTAGACAAACTCTCTATCTCATGTTCACTTGATGACCAAAAGAATAGTTAGACTACTTCACGATCTTAAAAGGATGTTTCGTTGGTGTAAATGTATTTGTGTTTTCATATACAGTAAAACTGCGATATTTGCACCTTTCAGCCAATGCCTCAGTCTTCAGCATGGCTTTTTTGAGCATGAGGTTGCCTTCCCTCTCAATAATTGGCCAGACTAGACTAGTTAGTTACTAGGTTACCAGTTACTAGGTGCACATCAAAAGGTGGAGTAAGGTCTGGAAAGATCCTGGTGCAAGCCATCAGCAATGGGTTACTGACATCTTATTTTGGTTCTCAAAAGACAGACTAAAACCAATAACCTCAAACCAGCTATAGGACTTACAGTGAAATGCATGAGAGATAACTCTATCTTCCCATTCTCTGCTTGCATTGCTCTGGGTGCCACTTCTGCTGCAGGCTTGGCCTGTGTCCACTAGACAAGGATGAAAATGTATTTGAAATAAATAACAGATATATAATAGCATTCTTAGTATTTTGCAGCTGTTACATGTTAATATAATTATATGAACAAGTGATTTATACCAAGCAGTAAGGGTCCGAGTAAGGAACTGAGAAAAAAGCTAGGAATAGCCCCTGCCATAGAATATATAAAGAAACAACAGATAAAATGGTTTGGCCACATGACAAGGCAGAGAGATCAAAACACAACACAACGAGCCCTCACTAAACATTGCGAGAATACCAGACCCATGGGTCGACCACGAAAAAGATGGATCGATGAAATATTAGAAGCACTAGGAAACATAACAGCAGCAGAAGTGAACAGAGGAGCAAAATATCGCAAATTATATCTCCCCTCGATGCTGAAAGGCAAATGAGGAAGGAAAGAAGAAGTAAGGGTCAATAATTGATAATGGTCAATGTAGGTAGCAAAATAAAATGCTTTATTTGAAAATGGTGAACTCATATTTGTTTCAAAACCTAAAGATAATTGGGATTATCATAGTGAGATGAATGGTCAGATATTTAGAAATTGGATTGAGGAAGTGTAATTCCATTATTGGATGGACCCTCATATCTAGTAATGGACAATGTTGCCTACCATAATGCTGTTTCAAGGGAAGACAAGGTCCCAACATCATCATGTACTAAAGACGAGATTAAAATGTGGCTAACAAAAGAGCATATGCCATTTCTGAAAATACACATGAAACCTAAATTGTTGTCATTCGTAAAACATTCACTCAGGGCGAAGACTTTCCAGATTGATAAAATAATACAGGAGCATGGTCATAGATCTTTATGATTGAAACCATATCATTTCCAATCAACATTTAAATATAATAGAATTAGTTTGGACAAGGGTTAAGGGTAAAGTGAAATGTGAAAACACAAACTTTGAGATGTACATCACATTACTTATGCTGCCTTCTTGAACATTGACAGACTTGAATCAAATGTGAGGACCATGTAATAAAGGAGAAGATTATTGGCAGAAAGGTGGTTTGCACTACATTCAACCAACAACATCGATCAATTTGTTTGACTCATCTGATTCTAAACAGAATGAGGTGATTCTATCTTTATATATATTTCAGACATGCAAAGTCAATATTTGTTTAAAGGATGGCAAATGAAAAATAATGCTGAATATGTAAGTAGGTGGAATAAATTAATATCACAATTCATTTAGCTACCCTGAATGACTAAAGACAACTGTATATGGTGGTGTCAAGTGTGTAAAGCAAATCTAGGAAACATAACAGCAGCAGAGGTGAACAGAAGAGCAAAAGACTGCAAGTTATATCTTCCCTCGACGCTGAAAGGCAAATGAGGAAGGAAAGAAGAAGAAGTATAAAGCAAAAGATAATTGTATAAATAATGTTTTTTAAGAAAAAGGATTCATGAAAACAGTGTAGTGACAAAATTAAAGCACATTTCTTATGAAATCAAATGGACTAATTATCTACTGGTGAACAATTGCATGTCTCTGGTTTGTGAAATAGAATATACTGCAAATCTAGAAAACTAATTTTTTGGTACATCAATACTTAATAAACTGATAAGAATAAAAAAGAAAATTAAAGTTATAATAATTCTGTGCAATCTGCATAACATTTGTGATTAAAATATTATAGTTGAAATAAAAATAGAACCCCATCCACACAACATAAAGATTCCAGGATAAGTAATTGTTAAAAAATTAAGGAAATTGCAATGGCAAACATTTATGAATGCACTATAGATGGTATATGTTTGTTCTGCAATATTGGAGCCAAATGTCCAATCACCTAATTTTTTTGGGCCATATCTGTTGTTGATCTCTTCTAGAATTATCACCACCAGATAAAATAGACAAATATTTCCTTTGGTTTGTTTGTTGGTGAATATTTCTACTTATTCCTTTCTACAGGATAACAGAGCCAACCTCACACCCAATCCTACATAGTCACTTTTTACCAAAACCATCTGTTGATTACACTTTTACAATTCCTTGCTCATCTAGTAACTCCTAGCAGCATGACAGAGGTGGTCTCCATGAATATGTATAAACCTGAATAAAGATTCTGATTGATGAGATCCTAGATATTCAATTGAACAGACAACATCTTATTAGTGTAAAGTTTTGATTCTCAAGTACTTGTAGAAGAGTGAATATTGACGTAATAAAATCAAAATTATTTTTTTAAATCTGCACATATAAAAACTATAATTTACAAAGTACTTTTGATGAAGGTACAAATGCAAATACAATGAAAAGAATAAAATCAAGCAGCAAATCACCTGTGGGTTGCCATGTTTCTTTATGTCCATCTGAGCAAAGGAGCAGACATCACCAACACCAGCAACATCTACTGTGAAGCAGCGAAAGAAATCCACAATCTGCGCAGACTTACGCCGCAGACAGAAGAACAACCAGAAAGGAGTGAAGATAGGACTCAGGAGCTCTTCTATAATATAAGCCTTGATCAAGACAAACATAATTAAACTAAACACTGTAGCATATGACACAATACGTTAAAACATAAAGTGAGAGTATATATTTGTGGTGAAATGCAAATTTAAAATCTAAAACCAAAAGAAAATGAACTGAACTTATATTACATTAAACTGGAAATTTACAAATTCAACAAATGTAAAAGTTAAATGGCAAACAAAATGGATGAAATCCTTAGATCTGTTGGATGATGAAAAAAGCAAGTATTTAAAATAGAGTATATGGTCATATCGCAGTTCAGTGTTGATTTCAACATTGCTCTGGCAACTCCTGCAATGATGCAGTTGGCACCAAACTGTTCCTGCCCTGCTAGATCTTTGGATCTCTTGGCTGCATGGAGAGAAGAAACATGTTGCATGGGCAACAGCTTGTCTCTTTCTTTTTCTGCCCAAGCTCGCGCCCTGGAGAATACTCCAGCTTCGTGATTTTGGTTACATGAAGACTGAACATAAACCCTGCAGCCTGGGAAGAAATAGCTGCAGGCCGCAATCTTTGGAAACACACTCTAAAGCTCCAACTCAAACAAGAAGCAAACAGATTAATAGAAAAAGAAAATACACTGCAAAAGAAAAGAAAAATAACATATCTAGGAGCGCTGAAAAATTCATAGTCAACAATGACTGACGGAGGCTACTACTATATGGTCATCACTAATAAAAAAGGTCCACGTGAAAAGCTTCTTGAATCAGTAAATGAAATGATGTGAGTTGGGTATGTCACAGGATTTATTGGCTTTGCCAATATCTCACAAGAAATATTGAAAGACAGAGACAGGGATGTGGACAAAGTAAAAAAATATAGGTTGATAATCAACATCAAGTATCATGCCTGCTGGCTTAGGTGATCATGTCAGTTCATAACTTTCTATCTCTAAAGTAAAAAGAAAAAAGTAAAGAGCCCCGTCACGCCAAGTGGCGTATAGGGAATATGGTGTTAGTGACCATAAATTTTACAGACCTTCTCTATCTCTAAAGCTGTCTATCAATTCTGTTGCTGACTTCCTACCAAATCATTCTCTTAATCTGTTTGGGATATTTTCTATCTAACTCCCATGTATCTCTTCTTCCCTATGTTTTCCCAGCAGTCACAATATATATCCAGCTGTTCCATTCTCATAACATAATTAATAAATGATGATTGGTAATTACTTATATAAAAGACTGGACCAAGAAACCATTTGTAAGAACAGGAAAATGAACATGAGCAATTCATTGTATTAGTGCTCTAATTTGCAGCATGTCTTTTTGGCATGTAATACTTTGCATTTAATGTTTCAAATGTGCTTGTGGGCTGTCTGTTGGTTTAAACTTTGTCTGTTATGCAGCACAAGTGTGACTCTGTTGAGTAATAAATACCTGCTGTGTATTACAATGAAATTGGTCATAAGTGATCCTACTGATAAACATTACAATGAAATTGATCATACGTGATCCTACTGATAATCATTGCAATGAAATTGATCATAAGTGATCCTACTGATAAACATTACAATGAAATTGATCATAAGTGATCCTACTGATAAACATTACAATGAAATTGGTCATAAGTGATCCTACTGATAAACATTACAATGAAATTGATCATAAGTGATCCTACTGATAAACATTACAATGAAATTGATCATAAGTGATCCTACTGATAAACATTACAATGAAATTGGTCATAAGTGATCCTACTGATAAACATTACAATGAAATTGATCATAAGTGATCCAACTGATAAACATTACAATGAAATTGGTCATAAGTGATCCTACTGATAAACATTACAATGAAATTGGTCATAAGTGATCCTACTGATAAACATTACAATGAAATTGGTCATAAGTGATCCTACTGATAAACATTACAATGAAATATATAATAATAATAATGCCTATGGATTAGTCTGGAGTGCAGTAAAGGTCATCCTAAAATAACATAATCATTTCAATAATGAACAAAAATACAGCACATACCACTTTGTACTGAAAGAGCATAGCAAACTCATCTCTGACATGTGAAGTGTGAGCACGACCTTTCCAGTTATCTGGCATGTAGTGAATCTGAGCTAGAATACTCATCATGAGACGTTCTGGGCAGAATACCTCATTCTGAACGCATATAAAATTAATAATAATAATTTAACAATATATTTACTTAGTGGTAAAGAGTAATTAACACAAGCAAAAGACCACTTCTAGTGGAAATATTATCGATGAATGAAAGATGTAAACAAATCACTGATAAAACCTTAATCTGGAGATAGGATGAATCACAAAACAATGTAAAATGGAATTACGGTGACTATGTGCTTAGTGCACTCTATAAACAATAGCATTACATTTCATCATTCTCAATAGTTATATGGGTACCCTCTTCATTCAATATGACTATTTCTACAAGCAATAACGACAAAGGAATAACATAACCGAACAAGGTTTACTATAACATAGAGGAAAGTCAACACAACAGTGAAATGAGGAAGAGACATCAATTCTGGCAAGCAAAAATAACTGAAGATGTCAGCAAATGTGATGCTTAACTCTTTCCGTACGTTTAGCCGCACAGTGCGTCACTCTCAATTTGATTAGTGTAAACTGTCATCAAACTGTTTTTTTATTATATGTCTTGTATCATTTTGGTATTAGTGAAACCTAATTCCTTTTTAAATTATCTAAAATGTCAAAAATAATATCTTATGTATTAGATAAATATAAACAAGTAGATTAATATTTAGAACCATGAAAAATTTTGTCTCTAAAATCTCTACCACTGAATTGATAAAACCTTCTGTAGAGAAAGAGTTAACAAAGAATGGTGAGATCATCACCATCAATGTGAACATGAGAAGATGAGTGAGATGTGTTACATTTGAGATAACATCAAAACAAAACATTGTGATGGACTACTCAATAAATATAAAATGTGAAGAAATTAACAATTCCAAAATTGAAGGAAACCATTTGTTTTCATTTTATACAGTAGCAAAGAGATACCTGTCAGGTAGGTCAGAAAAGAAATGTCAAACCTTAGCACCATTAACCTTATTTTAATCAGCATAACCATCACAAGAGGCAGAGGCAGACCAAGACTAACATGGACAAGTAACATCAAAAGATGGACAAATCAGCCTCTGACAACCTGCACCATCAAAGCAAGAGACAGAGCAGAATGGCGCTCCATGATAACCAACCTTCGTTGCGGAGAAGGCACTCAATGATGAACCATCACAATAAGACAAAAAAGATTAAATTCTGCTGAGAACTTCTGTGTGATTCTAAGATAGTAAACATCATTTATAAGAATTATACTACACCTCAACAAACTTGGAGAATTTTTGTAATGACTAAATGACTTTAAGCGAAAATTATAAAAAAAAAGGATTGAGATATGATAAAGAAAATAGTGAAAATAAAATTAATTTAAGAATTTAATGAACAATTAAAAAAAAAACTGACATTTAACATTTTTCATGTAAAATACTGTTGAAAATGGTATGTAGAGGAAGAAACAGAAAAAGAATATGTGTGAGGATGCAAAAACATGTCAGACAATTTCTGTTGTTGGCAAAGGTAAAAGGATAATAGGGATAATTTAAAATACTTGCCTCATCAGCAATAAAGGAAGAACAGATTGTAGCCAAGATTCCTGAAAGAGAGATGCAACAGTATCATGAGTGTCATTATCATCATATTTTAATGTCATTTTAATAGACAGTTTTTGAAAGTCATCATCCTCATCAAGTACCATGCTTGCTGGTGTAGGTGATCATGTCTCTCCACAACTTTCGATCTCAACATTCATTTATCATTTCTGTTGCTGACTGGTATCTTTTCGCTTTGCCTCCCTCTATCTCTTCGTCCCTCAATTTTCCCAGTTGTTACAATATATTCCAGCTGTTCCCTTCTCATTATATGGTCAAAACTTGTATATGTTTTAAACAAAAACAAATAAACGAAGACATGCACATGTTCTCTTACCACTGACAGATGCCACTGTGATCAGGTGTTCTACTCTCGTCACATCTCTGAAATCTAGGATGCCCAGAACAAAGAGCACAGCCGCTGGTGCACAAGCAAAGAAGGCAATGTACCTGAGAGGATAATCACACATAAAACACTGCATGATAACAAGGTGGTACACACATAAAACACTGCATGATAACAAGTTGGTACACACACAAAACACTGCATGATAACAAGTTGGTACACACACAAAACACTGCATGATAACAAGTTGGTACACACACAAAACACTGCATGATAACAAGTTGGTACACACATAAAACACTGCATGATAACAAGTTGGTACACACACAAAACACTGCATGATAACAAGTTGGTACACACACAAAACACTGCATGATAACAAGTTGGTACACACACAAAACACTGCATGATAACAAGTTGGTACACACACAAAACACTGCATGATAACAAGTTGGTACACACATAAAACACTGCATGATAACAAGTTGGTACACACACAAAACACTGCATGATAACAAGTTGGTACACACACAAAACACTGCATGATAACAAGTTGGTACACACACAAAACACTGCATGATAACAAGTTGGTACACACACAAAACACTGCATGATAACAAGTTGGTACACACACAAAACACTGCATGATAACAAGTTGGTACACACACAAAACACTGCATGATAACAAGGTGGTACACACACAAAACACTGCATGATAACAAGTTGGTACACACATAAAACACTGCATGATAACAAGTTGGTACACACATAAAACACTGCATGATAACAAGTTGGTACACACATAAAACACTGCATGATAACAAGTTGGTACACACATAAAACACTGCATGATAACAAGTTGGTACACACACAAAACACTGCATGATAACAAGGTGGTACACACATAAAACACTGCATGATAACAAGGTGGTACACACATAAAACACTGCATGATAACAAGGTGGTACACACATAAAACACTGCATGATAACAAGGTGGTACACACATAAAACACTGCATGATAACAAGGTGGTACACACACAAAACACTGCATGATAACAAGGTGGTACACACATAAAACACTGCATGATAACAAGTTGGTACACACATAAAACACTGCATGATAACAAGGTGGTACACACATAAAACACTGCATGATAACAAGTTGGTACACACATAAAACACTGCATGATAACAAGTTTGGTACACACATAAAACACTGCATGATAACAAGTTGATACACACATAAAACACTGCATGATAACAAGTTGGTACACACATAAAACACTGCATGATAACAAGTTGGTACACACATAAAACACTGCATGATAACAAGGTGGTACACACATAAAACACTGCATGATAACAAGGTGGTACACACACAAAACACTGCATGATAACAAGTTGGTACACACATAAAACACTGCATGATAACAAGGTGGTACACACATAAAACACTGCATGATAACAAGGTGGTACACACATAAAACACTGCATGATAACAAGGTGGTACACACATAAAACACTGCATGATAACAAGGTGGTACACACATAAAACACTGCATGATAACAAGGTGGTACACACATAAAACACTGCATGATAACAAGGTGGTACACACATAAAACACTGCATGATAACAAGTTGGTACACACATAAAACACTGCATGATAACAAGTTGGTACACACATAAAACACTGCATGATAACAAGGTGGTACACACATAAAACACTGCATGATAACAAGGTGGTACACACATAAAACACTGCATGATAACAAGGTGGTACACACACAAAACACTGCATGATAACAAGTTTGTAAAGTTACTATCAATTTAAAAAAAAATAATTATTCAACTAATATTATAACCACAATTATATACATATGCACAAAAGGAAAAACTTGACAAAAAATCTGCCACATAACAGATGATTAGTTCATGTAAGAGGTCAAGGCAAAGAAATGCATAAAATTGCAAAGCTGCAGTAAAGCTGAATGTGAAGAAGAAATGAAAAAAAAAAATAGAAAAATACACAGCATATTCTGCGCCCCTCATTCCCTTTCCTTCTGGCCACGATACAGGGAAGACATTTTTATTTTTGCTTCTCATACTAGCTTTAATTATTTTGCTTTGGACGCTTCATTATTAGTTAGCTATATAGGACTAGTTTTATTTACTAACTTATCTGTGTGTGTTGTTTGTTCCTGGTGAAAGTCTATTGAGCCGAAGCGTCGTTCAAATTTGTGTTGTCCATCAATTATGCAAAGCTTTAACAATATCATTTTTTTTTCCATCTCTCCTTAGTTCATGTAACCGTGAGCACCCCATAACAATTAGAACTTAGTATGTAGATAATAAGAGGTGAGATGCAGAATGGCTCAGGCAAAAGCATCTTTACAAAAAGTGAGGAAGATACTATGCAATCCTTTTTTGACAATATAAACAAGAAAAAGTTCTTAAATGTTATGTAGAGCCAGTCATTAACATATGGATGTGAATCATGGACAATAGGACAACAGACAAGAAATTCACTGGAATCTGTAGAAATGTTGTTTTATAGAAGAATGTTGAGAATACTATGGTCAGCCAAAGCAAAAAGAGAGCTAATTTCCAATATATTGGAAGAAACAATCATTATTTTTTGGCCATGTAATGAGAAGGGAAGAGATGGAATATATAGAAACAACTGGGAAAATTGAGGGACAAAGAGATAGAGGGAAGCAAAGAGAAAAGATACCACACAACATAAGAGAATAGCTTGGCAGAAGGTCAACAACAGAAATGATAAATAACGGTCGAGATCGAAAGTAGTGGAGAGAATTTATCACCTACGCCAGCAGGCCCAGTATTTGATGATGATGATGATGTAAATACACACAAAACATACTTCAAAAAGTAAAAATATACATACAAAAGTAAGTAAGGGGTTCTATTATGCCCAATGGCATTTATGGGCATTTAGTGATCATATAGTTCAATCACCAATGGCACAGTTTTATAACATTGCACTGTGACAATATTAAACACTTTATAACCATACAACTTATCAGCTTAAGATAGCAAACATTAAGCTAAACCCAAAACCAAATAAAGATAACAAACAGAAACTTATCATATGTCATTATTAGCAGTTTTGCTTTGCCCTTTTCTTACTTTCTTTCTAAATCAATTAAAGAATTTGTAAATTTGATATAACGTACAGTCATAAGGATTTCAATAAACTCTTCCATGAAAAAGTTGTTAGACTTGAAGGAAGAGTGTCAAAGATTTTGTAATGTTTAAATCATTGCACAAGACTTATGAGTGGTTCTCAGGCTAAAAGCGTGGAAAAGAGAAAATTGTATCTGTTTTATTTTTAACAAACTGGAGAGGTCTGCAAATCTGGAGAGGAGGTGGGCGGGTCAAGAAATCAGCAGATTAATGGCAGAACAGGATGCTACAGCACAGCAGGCTTATTACCTGCAGCAAGTAATGTCTAATTCAGCCCCATTACATGGGTAATCTATGGAAATTATAGTTGGCACTAAAGCATTGGTATGGCTTCAGATACAGCCTTATACACAAGTGTGTTTCCTCAGTGACTCAATAAGTTTGCTCAGAAAGATTGCAACAGGCTGGGCTTGATGGCATTGGTTAGAGGTTCTGGGATGTCTTATTTAACAAAAGTCTGCTTCATTTTCATGCCAGAGCACAAAATTGTCAGAGATAATGAGTATAATAACAGGCTTGCCAGTTTGGCTGATGTTATGTGTGGAAGGGCAATGGACTGTGCTGACATTCTGAATGTCCTCAGGAACACTGGACAAAAGACCACAAAATATTACTCTGAATAGCAACTATGAGCAGACTGCATGAATTTCATGTCAAGGTTGTAGATGCCAAATGGGAGTTCTATGCAGGAAGTCAAAAAAGGCTTATAAACTAACACTGTGGTTGTTAGTTGCTGCACATTGAGAGCTATACTTTTGAGAAGATCTGAGCACTTATGGACTTGTCCGATGTGCAATCAGAATGACCTATCAATTAAACTAGACTAAATTAAATATGGGTAATGAGAAATAGAATTCACATACCATGCACCTGCATGACAGTGCACTGCTGATATCTATAAACAATCATTTGAGCAAATCAATTTATAAAAAATCAAAATATGATATATTATGATGTTCATATATTATGAATGCCAAAATACAACTTTGACAAATATAAATTACATTCAACATTATACAAGCAACTCATATCAATCAACTGATACATATATGAGACATGTTTCCTAATTTAAGTATATAAGAAAGTTGTGAGTGGACTTACTTGGCCACTACAGTCAAACAGGCAGAATTAAAGCTATTCATGTACATTTTGGAAGGCATGTAAGCTCGGCTCAGTCTGAAATAAACCCAGTTACAGAATATAAGCACATCTAAATGAGACAACAGGTTAATGATTACACTTCTTCTTTTCTCTTTTCACTGATACCTAAAAGGTGTCGTGGTTTATATCGTTTGTCGTTCTTGAGCTGCTCGAACTGTCTGAATTAGTGACTTTCCTTTGTTGTTACATGTCTCTGTCACTGCATCTATACAGCTTCTTCTGGGTCTTCCTCTTGGTCTTTTTCCATGCATTTTCAAGAAGAACGCCCTTGATGGTGATTGTTAAGGATTCATTCTGACCAGGTGGCCAAACCATTTAAGTTATTGTTGTTCTATATATTCTTGGCAGGTTTTGTTAATGATTACACTATCTATCTATCTATTGACCTTTCGAGCCGTAACCGGCCCATAGGGCGTAGACCAAGATACACCTTCTCCTACATGAATTTTTGTTCTAGCAGTTTTCTTTTAAAGATATTTTATCAAATCTCGCCATCTGTCTCTGTTCTGTGCAAGCAGTTCTATCTCATTGAGGGCCGATTCCTGCTGCTCTTGCCTCTCTCATCAATGTTCTTCTCAGTGTCTCCCTGGGTCTTCCTCTTTTTCTTTACCTGTTGTTTCCCATATGAGTGCTTGCTTTGCTATTCGATTATTATCTCTTCTCATCACATGTCCAACGTATGACCATCGTCTTTTCTTTATTACTGCAGATATTAGTGGTTGATTGGCGATTTCTCTAATTTCCTCGTTTGTTTTGAATTCGTTCCATGCTATACCAAGTATTTTCCTTAGACATTTATTTTTGAATGCGTTCAACTTTGTTTCTATATCTCTTGTTGTTTTCCAGCTTTCACACGCATACGTAAGGGTTGATAGTACATTTGATTTGAATAGCCTAAGTTTTGTGTTTGTGCTAATGAGTTTTGATTTCCACAACTCATCAGCACAAACACAAAACTTAGGCTATTCAAATCAAATGATTACACTAATTAATGTAAAAAAAAAAAAAAGAACTTCAAATTGTATACATCAATCACATCACAAATTGCATTTTAATCCTTCATATATTTGTTTTTCTGTCTTGAATATTCTTGCTCTTGATTTTTCAATGTTTCAGTAACATTTTTTCAATGCGGCCAATAAATTTTAGCCACTTTATTTTTAATGCGGAAAGAATTTACCTTAAAATGGTGTGTGCTTTATAGCAATATTTCTTCATTTTAATTCTTAGATCTTTTTGCTTTATGTAAATTTCAGAAACAATAGTTCTAGGTCAATCAGGTTTAAGTGTTACAAGACAGGAAAGATTTTTTTCTGGCATTCATCAGAAATTAAAAACTAAAAGGATGAATTAGAAACATGTGAAGAGAATAGATTGAGAATTATATAAATATGGGATAGGGAACAATTAGAATAGGTACCACAAGCCAGCAGGAAAAAGAAAGTAAGATTGATCAATATGTTGCCAGTGTTTCATAAGGATCTGAAATATTAATAATCAAAATAACGATTCACAAAGTATACCTTTTCTGTTGTTACAAGTAGCTTCCAAAACTTTGTGGATGTGCACCCATAAAAAGAAATTTGTTGTATGGTGTACTACCCACAAGTAAAATAGGTATTTTATCTTATTTGGATGAAATTATTTCATGTTTGTTTTCATAATTCTGTATTTTAATAGAAAGAGAAGCAACTAGAAACAGCACATAAAGAAAATACATTTTTAATAGAAAAGAGAGACCAATAAAACAGGGGCAGTTAACAGACTAGTAAGAATAGAGACATTCTCCAGATGGATGGATGGTCTAAAAGCCATAAAAGACTATAAGAAGATCTAGTGACATATTGGGTTGAGTTGAATGTAGTCATTAAGGACAGTTTTAATCTGGAACTTTCCATTTGATGACAAAGACTATAGCTGTAGGTTGCATAGGTCAATGTGAGGGAAATAGGATATTTACACCTAGTCATCCCTGATGTAATGCTGTATTTACACCTAGTCATCCCTGATGTAATGCTGCATTTACACCTAGTCATCCCTGATGTATTGCTGCATTTACACCTAGTCATCCCTGATGTATTGCTACATTTACACCTAGTCATCCCTGATGTATTGCTGCATTTACACCTAGTCATCCCTGATGTAATGCTGCATTTACACCTAGTCATCATTGATGTAATGCTGCATTTACACCCAGTCCTCTCTGATGTAATGCTGCATTTACACCTGGCCATCCCTGTTGTAATGCTGCATTTACACCTAGTCCTCTCTGATGTAATGCTGCTTTACACCCAGTCCTCTCTGATGTAATGCTGCATTTACACCTGGCCATCCCTGTTGTAATGCTGCATTTACACCTAGTCCTCTCTGATGTAATGCTGCATTTACACCCAGTCATCCCTGTTGTAATGCTGCACTTACACCTAGCCGTCCCTGCTGTAATGCTGCATTTACACCTAGCCGTCCCTGCTGTAATGCTGCATTTACACCTAGCCGTCCCTGCTGTAATGCTGCATTTACACCTAGCTGTCCCTGCTGTAATGCTGCATTTACACCGAGTCGTCCCTGCTGTAATGCTGCACTTACACCTAGCCGTCCCTGCTGTAATGCTGCATTTACACCTAACCTGTTGTAATGAGTAAGCACAAACAAAGATGCTAAGTCAAGGGACAATAATTAACTGTAAATCTAATGTAGGTTTGTAACACAAATTTTGACTCAGGTTTAGAATTTCTAGAAGTCCTGGATTCTTGTAAATATCAGACAACAGATATACTCAGCCCTGTTATATTTAGAAGCTTGCCTAGCCAGGTAAGATAACAATAGTCCGGCTACAGTAAGAAATTTGTTGTTATTCACAGAGTGAAATAAAAGTAGTGACATAATTCCAGATAGCCAGACAAAGACAATAGAACTACAGCTCATACCAACAGTTACTCTGTGAGACTTCCAGAAGCCACAGGCTGTGAGATGATCTCAGAACCTACCGTATTATATTTTGAACTTTTCTACTTTGTTGTGTGGAATTGTTGTGCATGATGTATTAATAAGGTTAGAAATTCTGGCCGACACTGTTTTAAAGTCACCGATGTACTAATGACTATGTGTCATTGTTTTGATAGCCCTCCCCACCACAAATGTAATTGTACATATAGTGGTTCTTCATCATCAATAATGATAGACATAAATAAAATCAATATTTTTTTGGTGACAGTTTATTACTGAGCTGATAAAAAACTAGAAGCAATTCCTAGAGTCACTATCTAAAGATACAATAAGTTATTATGCCCACCTAGCATTAAGTTCATGATCCAGTTCATTAAAGTGTCTGAGGTATAACCGTCCATAGTTTGACCTGTCAAGAAAGAAGAACATTTTATCCACATTACTAACTACAAAAAAAACCTAGCAAAATTTATACAAGAAACAATGTTGCAGAAAAGATAATATTTCAGGTGAACAAAAGATAGATAGATCTACATTACATATCTTATATTATCATATGATCCTTACTACTATATTCTTGTATCATTCATCATTACCATCTTATCATTCACCATTATCATTTCTTCTGTGTACTCTGACTAGCTCTTTGTACCCTGCAGAAACCTAATATTTCATAGCAAATGTACCAATTCAAGGAGCATCAGTGTTAGATTATAATTGCTGACATCACTACAATCAGTACACTATAATCATCCATTACACTCAAGACAGACAACAAAAAAACATAAAACAAATAATTAAGACATTTGAAAAATATTTAACATGGAATAAAAAAAAAAAAAAGATTTCTAAAGAAATCATAAAATAATAATAGCACAACAAATAATTTAGCTAATTTGGGGCGATCACAGTTGTACATACCACTGCCTTGTGCCAAGAAAGCTTGGTGAACGTTTAACAATCTAATGAGGGGAAAAACAAAAGGGTCTTAACAATTAATAACTAATTGAAGAAGAAGAGCCCCGGTCACACCAAGTGGCATATAGGGAATATGGTGTTAGTGACCATAAATTTTACAGACCTTCGGCACATGATTTTTGGGTAATGTGGTCGGTATTACGCCCGTGCCGCTTTACTTTTCCCAGAAAAAATCCAGTACCCACTTAAGGCTGGATGAACCTGGAAGCCATCGGTTGGGATTGCTGAGCTATCGTGGCTCCCTAATAACTAATTGGCATAACAAAAAATTGGCTCCCTCAATGAGATAGAACTGCTTGCACAGAACAGAGACAGATGGCGAGATTTGATAAAATATCTTTAAAAGAAAACTGCTAGAACAAAAAATTCATATAGGAGAAGGTGTATCTTGGTCTACGCCCTATGGGCCGGTTACGGCTCGAAAGATCAATAGATAGATATCAAAAAATAAAAAATTGAGCATAGCAATGGATCATTACCAAGAACAAACCACTGACTCAAATAGTAATTGTTGTGCATTTAGGGTAAGGTTATAACTATTCAGAGCCGCGATAGCTCAGTGGTTGTGAACTGGACTACAAAGGACAAGAGGTAGGGTTCGATCCCAACTGACGGCTTCCGGGTTCACCCAGCCTTTAATGGGTACCGGATTTTTTTCTGGGAAAAGTAAAGCGGCACGAGCATAATACCGACCACATTACCCCAAAAATCATGTGCCGAAGGTCTGTAAAATTTATGGTCACTAACACCATATTTCCTATACACCACTTGGCATGATGGGGGTACTTTACTTTTTTTTTTATAACTATTCAGTCCAATTAATAAAATAACGCAAATTATGTTCAACGTACGATGAGGTTCTTGCAGCTCTCAATCACCAACTTTACTCTAACTACAACTAGATTTTTGTTAGGTTTGGAGCAGATTAATTTTCAGTTTGAAAAAATGCCATCACATGCCTTTTCATTTTACACAATAATATAATTAAATATAGTACAAGTTATATATATCCAGAACGGAAAATTGTAGAAAATGAAAATAGTAACATATTGATATGTCTGAGGAAAAAATATAAATATTCTAAGATAGAACATTTCAGTTAAAAGTATAGTACAGTAGACTCTTGATTATCCAGAACAAATGGATAATCCTGGATAACAAGAATCACAGTTAAACTATTATATGTACGAAAATAAAAGAGTAGGTATAGTATTTAAAAAGTTAGAGCCTATTTAATTTATTCTTCTTCTTCAACTACCTTTCAGCTCCCTGTGGAGCATAGATCTACAGCAAACACTATCCAAGCCTACTGTTTCTTGCCACTCTTTTAAGATCATTCTATGTCATCCCCATCATCTTCATCTGTCTTCTCAAAGAATATTTTGATCTTCCTCGTTCTCTTTTTCCTTGGGGATTCCAAAAAAGTGCTTGTTATGTAATGCTCTCAGTTGGCTTCCGCAGTGTGTTTCCTATCCAGCACCATTGTCTTTGTTGTATCTCTTTATCCACTGGTATTTGACTGTTACATTTCCATAATTCTATGTTAGTGATTTTGTCCTGCCATTTCCATCCTTTTACTCTGTGTGCACATCCATTAATAAAGGTCTGTATCTTCATAATTGTCATTTTTGTTGTTCTCCATGTTTTACAGCCATATAATAAGACTGACTTAACATTGGAGATGAAAATTTTTATTTTGTATTTAACATAATTTCTTTGGACTTCAATATGTTTCCCAGTACAACGAATGCTCCTCTTGTTTTTTTATATCCGTACACTTAATTTATTCCTGCTTGAAAAAGACAGTAATCTCTTCTGCCTCATCTTTTCAATAGTCTTTCGCTGAATGGTGCTGCGTAGATTTCTTATAATTAATTTTTCTGAGCAGTTACTGCCTTCTTGGTGTTCTAAATAATCAAGAAGAGCTTTGATGTGTGTTAGCACAGAACTGTGACTTACACTTTGCTCTGGTATGAGAGCCTCTTCTTCTTCTGTGGGAGTTGGTTCATGTTAAACAGTCCTGGTAACGCATTGTACAATTTCAATGTCATTCAATATTTCATGACCGGCTAAATTATTGTCTTCCTTTAACCAATCACGCACAGCTTCCTCATCAAACATTTTCACATCCATCTATGCCTTGTAAAGTATTAAAGACTGTATGTACTGTTTCACAAGCACTGTCTTCAAAATATAGAAATTCCTCACCACTTTCCAGGAATATTTTCCACCATAATTTTTTTTAAAAAGTTGTCGATCTAATTGATTTCCAAGCTGAATCAATGTCGTCAATAGCATCCAACACCGTCAGATTCTTCCAAATGCAAACAAGTCATTTCCGCCCTCTTCTACAAACTTTAGCAGCAAATTTTGGCAATAAATTGCTCATAGATTCTGGATCACTCCTTGGTTCATGGGTTACCTGTTGCATTCACAGGTAAATACTTAACAAAAATATGACCATCTTCATTCTTCAAAATATCCTCATTCATGTGACTAGTTGCATTGTCTAAAAGTAACAGAGCTTTCTGCTACAGACCAAGAGATTTGAGATATTGATGCACTGATGGAATGAAGTTTGTTTTAAACTAGCCCATAAATATTTCTCTATCCATCCATGCTGACTTATTGTAATCATAATTAACAGGTAAATTATTGACATCTTTAACTCCAGAGAAAGATCTGGGTTTTCTTGCAGTTCCACTAACAAATGGTTTTCAAAAAATAAGACCTGGAAACATTACCACAGCACAAAACTGTAAGACGTTTCTGAATCTTTTGTCTTGGAACACTTAGTTCGAGTTCATTCGATCAAGTTTTCCTTGCAAACCCTTCCAATACAAACCTGTTTCATCAGCATTTTAGATTTGTTCAAATTTTAAACCTTCCTTTTCTACAAAATGCTGAAAATGTGGTATGAAGTCATTAGCTGCTTGCTCATCACTGCTGACTTTTTATCCTTCAATGGTATCTGACGAATTCCTTAAGCCTGGTCAACCAGTTTTCTAAAAGTCTTAAATATTTCAATAACATATAAAATTGGTGTAAAATATAAGCTTCCTATCAATATAAAATATGACCAGAACTATACTTACGTCTGCATAGCGGAAGAAGAAATACAATAATTGGTAGAAGAATATAAAGGGGACAACAACAGGTTTAGAAGTGCCAGAATCGTTATGTGAGTAGATAATCTGGAAGAAAAATTGAAAAAATATTAATTTTTATTGAGACCTTACTCTCACATGTTAAGTGACTAACTATACAAGTGTACAATTTTAAGTCCTCTTTCCTTCCTCATATGTCTTTCAGTGTCTGGAGAAACTGTAACAGTTTGATTATAAATAGCCAACAATTGTAAATTGTGTGCAAACACCAGTCTTGTCATTCTTGTCCCTGACAATCTGGGTTGTTGGAGTAGTGTCATTGTTGTAACAGTGTCATTGTTGTCCCTGACAATCTGGATTGTTGGAGTAGTGTCATTGTTGTAACAGTGTCATTGTTGGAGCAGTATCATTGTTGTAACAGTGTCATTGTTGGAGCAGTATCATTGTTGTAGCAGTATAGGTAGTGCAAAGTAAGCAGTGTCATTGTAACAGTGTCATTATTGGAGCAGTGTAGGTAGTGCCAATGTAAGTATGCAGTGCAAAGTAAGCAGTGTCATTGTTGGAGCAGTGTAGGTAGTGCCAATGTAAGTATGCAGTGTCAAAGTTGGAACAGTGTCATTGTTGGAGCAGTGTAGGTAGTGCCAATGTAAGTATGCAGTGTCAAAGTAAGCAGTGTCATTGTTGGAGCAGTGTAGGTAGTGCCAATGTAAGTATGCAGTGTCAAAGTAAGCAGTGTCATTGTTGGAGCAGTGTAGGTAGTGCCAATATAAGTATGCAGTGTCAAAGTTGGAGCAGTGTCATTGTTGGAGCAGTGTAGGTAGTGCCAATGTAAGTATGCAGTGTCAAAGTTGGAGCAGTGTCATTGTTGGAGCAGTGTAGGTAGTGCCAATGTAAGTATGCAGTGTCAAAGTTGGAGCAGTGTCATTGTTGGAGCAGTGTAGGTAGTGCCAATGTAAGTATGCAGTACAAAGTAAGCAGTGTCATTTTGGAGCAGTGTCATTGTTGGAGCAGTGTAGGTAGTGCCAATGTAAGTATGCAGTACAAAGTAAGCAGTGTCATTGTTGGAGCAGTGTAGGTAGGCCAATGTAAGTATGCAGTGTCAAAGTTGGAGCAGTGTCATTGTTGGAGCAGTGTAGGTAGTGCCAATGTAAGTATGCAGTGCAAAGTAAGCAGTGTCATTGTAACAGTGTCATTGTTGGAGCAGTGCCATTATTGGAGCAGTGTAGGTAGTGCCAATGTAAGTATGCAGTGCAAAGTAAGCAGTGTCATTGTTGGAGCAGTGTCATTGTTGGAGCAGTGTCATTGTTGGAGCAGTGTAGGTAGTGCCAATGTAAGTATGCAGTGCAAAGTAAGCAGTGTCATTGTAACAGTGTCATTGTTGGAGCAGTGTAGGTAGTGTCAATGTAAGTATGCAGTGCAAAGTAAGCAGTGTCATTGTTGGAGCAGTTTAGGTAGTGTCAATGTAAGTATGCAGTGCAAAGTAAGCAGTGTCATTGTTGGAGCAGTGTAGGTAGGCCAATGTAAGTATGCAGTGTCAAAGTTGGAGCAGTGTCATTGTTGGAGCAGTGCCATTGTTGGAGCAGTGTAGGTAGTGCCAATGTAAGTATGCAGTGCAAAGTAAGAAGTGTCATTGTTGGAGCAGTGTCATTGTAACAGTGTAGGTAGTGCCAATGTAAGTATGCAGTGCAAAGTAAGCTGTGTCATTGTAACAGTGTAGGTAGTGCCAATGTAAGTATGCAGTGCAAAGTAAGCAGTGTCATTGTTGGAACAGTGTCAGTGCTGGCTATCACCAGCTTTCTCAGCCTTGGATGCAGATAAGCTTGACCTTTATGCTTGTCTCTCTTTTTCTGACTGTTGACTGCAGCCTTAATAATCACTTTTGCTAGGTCAGTGCATGGCAGAATTATCTAATTTCATGTTTCTGGATAATGGCCTCTAGACTATTGTGTTGAGCAATTTCTTGAAGTATAATTTTATGGACAGCCTCAGAAGTTGTGGTTATCATATGAGAAGCTTATGATTTATCTAAGAATGGTTGATGTGAACTTCTTTCCTTCGTCATTTGCCTTTCAGCATCGAGGGGGGATATAATTTCTGGTCTTTTGCTCTTCTGTTTGCCTCTGCTGCTATGTTTTCTAATGCTTCTAATATTCTGTCAACCCATCTTTTTTGTTGTTGGCCCTTAGGTCTGGTACTCTCGCAATGTTTATTGAAGGCTCGCTGTGTTGTATTTCTGCCTTGTCATGTGGCCAAACCACATTTTATCTGTTATTTCTTTATATATTCTATGGCAGGGTTATTCCTAGCTTTATTCTCAGTTCTTCATTTATGATCTCATCTCTTAGGATGTTTCCTATCATTCGTCTAACACACTTTATCTCCATAGAGGTTATTTTTCATGTTGTTCTTGCATCTAGGGTCCAGGACTGGCATTGGTAGTACAACATTGGGATGAAGATTGTATTGTAGCGTGCCCATTTAACCTCTAGAGTTAGTTATATCCTTGTTGGACAATAGTGGTGATAGATATCCAATGATTTGACAAGCTTTTTAAGTTGATATAAACAATTGTTGAAAGTCTTAATTATAAACACTATGATTTGCAAAGTTAACTTCAGTCTTAGAAAAGTTGTACAAGATATGAAAGGAAGAACATGGCATTAATACACAGATATTGGTTGGTTCTTTAGCTTTAGACATAAAAACTAGAAGTATACAAATAGCTGTCTCTTGCATTATGACAATATTATATTCCACTACTATATGAGTGTTATGTAGTTTTGGGGTGGAAACAAGATTTTATAGACCCTGTACACAAACAAAATACTTCAGTTAAAGGAACACAATTAATAAAAGAAGAAAAATATAAATCTCACTAAAGGAACATGATTAAATAAAAGAAGAAAAATACAAATCTCACTAAAGGAACACAATGAAATAAAAGAAGAAAAATACAAATCTCACTAAAGGAACATGATTAAATAAAACAAGAAAAATACAAATCTCACTAAAGGAACATGATTAAATAAAAGAAGAAAAATACAAATCTCACTAAAGGAACATGATTAAATAAAACAAGAAAAATACAAATCTCACTAAAGGAACACAATTAAATAAAAGAAGAAAAATACAAATCTCACTAAAGGAACATCATCATCATCATCAAGTACCAGGCCTGCTGGCGTAGGTGATCATGTCTCTCCACAACTTTCGATCACGACTGTTATTTATCATTTCTGCTGTTGACCTTCTGCCAAGCCATTCTCTTAAATTGTCTGGTATCTTTTCTCTTTGCTTGCCTCTATCTCTTTGTCCCTCAATTTTCCCAATTGTTACAATATATTCCAGCTGTTTCCTTCTCATTACATTTCCAAAAAATAATTATTGTTTCTTCCTAATATTGGAAAATAGCTATCTTATTGCTTTGGCCTCTTTCAGAACGTTTTCATTACTCTTCTTAGCTGTCCATGGTATTCTCAACATTCTTCTGTAAAACCACATTTCTACAAACTCCAGTGATTTTCTTGTCTGTTGTACTATTGTCCATGATTCACATCCATATGTTAAGACTGGCTCTACTTAACATTTAAGAACTCTTAAGAACTATACCTGGGCTTCTGAGCATTAAAGAGAAAAAACCAACATGATATAGAAAAATGTTAGTTACATGTAAACAAGTGGTTAGAATAAGATGGAACTTGTGTAGAAAATAGATCTACCTATCATCTAGCACCAATATTCCACCTTTGTGTGCCAATCCAGCCAGCAGGATGAGCCTTGTTTCACAGTGAGGTACCCCCATCAGCTATTTGAGGGACATACCCTCTTTCTCTTACTATCGACCTATATCTATAAGGTTCAAGATTCTCCTCATCACTCGAGCTCTCACTGTCTGAGTCACTTGAACTGGAAACATATTTTCTATGAAAATCTGACTCCTCAAAGTCTGAATCAACTGAAGTATCGATCTCCTGTTGGAATGTAAAAAGCCTAGACCTACTTCTCTTTCCTGTTCAAGTGTTTGGTTCATCAGCCACTCGTTTCATTGTGAAATTTTCACATTAAACCACACAAAGTCAATTCAAACACACGGGGGTAGGTATATGCAATGGCTGAACATGAGGTTTGACCACGATTGGTTTGTTATTTTTAGTTTGTAATGCATTTTTTCATGTACTATGCAAGCTACCAAAAATTAGGGACAGCGGCATAGCAGCATATTGGGAAATTATCGGAAACTAGGGACAGCGGTCTGGTAGGGTTAATATTGTTCCACTTGTCTTTATTGTGGACTGAGGTGAAGTCTTTTTCTTTGTTGTTACCATTACTTCTGTCTTTTTGCTATTAATGCTGAGTCTTTTATTTTTGCTTTCTATCACTATAATGGTTAACATTTCTTGTAACTCATTTTCACTCTTAGCGATTAAGACTGTATCATCAGCATGCCTTAGATTATATATATATATATATATATATATATATATATATATATATATTAAAACCTCAGATTGTTATTCCAGGCATGCCTCTTATAGATCTTAAAATAATCTCACTATACATATTAAACAAATCTGGTGACAGCACACAACCTTGCCTAACGCCCTATTTTATTTGTTGAATCTAAAGGAACACAATTAAATAAAAAGAAAAACAAATCTCATTGAAGGAGCACAATTAAATAAGGAAGATAAAGACAAATCTCTAATCTTATTATCTGTGTCCATAAAAACATGCTAAAAAAATGCAACAATCTTACACTTTACAAAACCAAAACACCGACTTACAGAAATATAACTAGACAAATCTAAAACAAAAATAACAAATAAGGATAAACAAAATTACCTGAAATGCATTTTCTGAACAACATTCTATTAAATATGTATGAACAAAGTAGACCTTTTAAAATTACTTTTGCTTTTACAACGTCGGTAATGAGAATCTAGAAGTGAGAAAGAGAGTTCATCAGTGCTATAAAGAATCAACATTGACCTATGGAAGAGAATCATAAACAGTTGAAAAACAAATTAAAAGACTATTAGCTGCCACAGAGATGGGATTTCTAAAAAGAATGTTGAGTTTCCAGGACAGTCAAAATGACCAATGTGGATGTTCTCAAAACGGACAACACAAACAGTAAATTCCTTAAAAAATGTCTGAAAGAGATAATCAACATTTTTTGGGCACATTATGAGAAGAGGAAAGTTAGAATACTTGGTTACAACTGGCAAAATACACAGAAAGAGAGATCGTGGATCCTAAAGAGACACTATACTTAGATAGTTTGGTGTCATGACATGATAAACAATCAACAACAGAATTGATATGATGCCTTGTGGACAGAGAATTGTGGAAGGCCATGATTACATATGCCAGCCGGTGAGGCAGATGATGATTATGAGAATAGTTCACCTTGGTAAGTAAATATCTACCTATATTTTCATTCTTTATCACAAATGAAACCACTTACTGATCTGCTAGCTGCTTCTTTTTGTGATGATTCTTAAAGTCTTCTCTCATTGTGTAACTGTTGATAAAGATTGACCATGGGCTCCCTAAAACAATGAAACAAGTTTAAATAGATTATATATTAGATACGGATAAAATATGACAAATCACCTGCTGCATAATAAATTTATGCAATTAATGCAATACAATTTGACAGGACAATTTTTTTGTCTTCTTCTTGTTTGTCTGTTCACAGCTGCAGTTGAAATCTACAAAACTAGAACATAAGTGTTCTTCAAAGGAACAGACAGTAGGCAAAGAAGTAGAAAAACATCTGCTATGAATAAAAAAGTAGAGATGCTATGAATAAAAAAGTAGAGATGCTATGAAAAAGTAAGTAGTGATGCTATGAATAAAAAAGGAGAGATGCTATGAATAAAAAAGGAGAGATGCTATGAATAAAAAAGAGAATAAAAAAGGATAGATGCTATGAGTAAAGGAGAGAATAAAAAAGTAGAAATGCTATGAGTAAAGGAGAGAATAAAAAAGTAGAGATGCTATGAGTAAAGGAGAGAATAAAAAAGTAGAGATGCTATGAGTAAAGGAGAGAATAAAAAAGTAGAGATGCTATGAGTAAAGGAGAGAATAAAAAAGTAGAGATGCTATGAGTAAAGGAGAGAATAAAAAAGTAGAGATGCTATGAGTAAAGGAGAGAATAAAAAAGTAGAGATGCTATGAGTAAAGGAGAGAATAAAAAAGTAGAGATGCTATGAGTAAAGGAGAGAATAAAAAAGAAAAGATGC
Organism: Megaustenia siamemsis; assembly: GCA_032433765.1. Lineage (NCBI taxonomy): Eukaryota > Metazoa > Mollusca > Gastropoda > Stylommatophora > Ariophantidae > Megaustenia > Megaustenia siamemsis. Next base: position 46,491,172 of record JAVIAB010000117.1, on the reverse strand, counting down.
TATGAATATAAAAAGAGAGAATAAAAAAGGAGAGATGTTAAGGGCGAATAACATCAAAAGATGGACTGGTTGGCCTATGACAACCTGCACTATGAAAGTTAGAGACAGAGCAGAATGGTGCTCCATGGTAGCCAACATTCAATGCAGAGACGGCACTACATGATGATGATTTTGTTCACATAAAGTGTTTTCTTTTGAGTGTTTTTTTTTTAAAATAAATTTAGCTTAATTAGAGCTAAAATATTCAACTAAACATTTAATAAAGAATAATACTCACAATACAATAGAACATCTAAGTTGAATCGCATTCCATGAGTTAGTACAGAGCTGGAGATAAAATTATAAAATGATATGTTTTAAACATCAAACAATTCAATAACAAATATGTTACAAGTTATCCTTTATGCTCACATCTTGCATTCCACTGTACAGTTTTTCCTTCACCAGCATGTGCTTTTATTAAGTAAGCAACACACCATATTCTTACTATATTAACCATAGTGCCATCCTTGGTCATCAATCAGTTATTTTTCTATTTTTGTTCTGTAACTGTCTCATGAAATAAAGCAAAATGGAACTTCCGGTCAATATGGTGGATAGGCAGCAGGAACTATATCTGAAAAGTGTTCCTTGTTGCAGTTTCCTCATATTCCAAGTCCGGCTTGTTGCAGGAGTTACAGAGTTAAGTGCTAAGAGCACACCGTGAGCTGTGCGGTTCATCCGTTTTGATCGTGTATCGATATTCCAATTGTTCACGATAAATGATGATATCATATGACTGGGAAGAGATGGCTATGTTCACTTTCTGTGTGGTTTTGCCTTATGTCTTTTGGCATGTGCTGAGACCGCTATGATGGGGACTACAGATACCTTTCTTTGTTTGGGAGATGAGATAGTAATTTGGATGATTCCACTGGCACGGTCGGTTGAGCAATTATGCATTTTAATTCGTTTGCAGTTCATTACTCTGACTTTGTGGAGCAATGAGTATTGTGACTATAATCTAAAAATAGCATGGCAGCTCTGACATCATTTCTGAAGGTCTGGCTCAACAGATGTGAAACCAATACATGAAGGCACTGTTCTTAAAACAATTCCAGTTTCAGTAAAATAAAATGTGTGTTCTATTGACCAATATGATTGTTCCACTGTCACTGGAAAGAAGCCAGAGCACTGCACAATGGAACAGGAAGGCAAAGTGCACAGCATTTTTGTGACATTACTGGCACTCAGCCAAGGATGTCTAAAGGAATGACTAGTCCCTTCACCATCCTTCCTTAAAAAGGACGGTAATTGGGTGTAGATGTACTGTGTTGTGGTTTGCGACTAGTAAGTGATGTTTGTGCCCTTCAGTCCAACATCTGATTTCAGCACTGCATTTTTGAGTACTTGGTTGTCTTTCCTCTTCAAATCACACTTGCTTGGCCACACTTGCTGGTCTGTTTCCAGGAGCACTACTTGTAGGTGGAGTAGGGTCTGGATCAGCTGTGTGTAAAGTGATGGCATTCAGCTCTGTTGTTTGCTGATCCTGATACATGTGTCAGCTGTGAGTAAAGTGATGGCATTCAGCTCTGTTGTTTGCTGATCCTGATACATGTGTCAGCTGTGAGTAAAGTGATGGTACTCAGCTCAGTTGCTGGATATTACAGTATGATTCTTATGACTAAAAGCAATTGTAATGGAGCTGTAACTTAAGATGTGACAATGAATTTGCCTTGAGTACAACCTATCTTAGTTATAGTCTCTTCAAAAAGCTCACAGTTGTTAACTTATGTCTCTTCCCATTGTGTCAGTCATTACTATCTGGCTGTAGAACTGGATATGCAGTAAAATAAAAAAGAAATTTCAGCAACAAAATTAAAGATTACAACATCACATTGGATGTAAGGCAACACAAATATGAAACCAATCACTCATCAGTAACTATTATATTAGTTATTAAACAAAAAAACTTTCAGCTTAGTTAAGATCAAATATGTATTTTTATTGACAAAGAAAACTTATAAGTATATAGATAAATATGATAATTATGAATCTGAATCATGACTTTCTAAAACATTTAATTTTCTTCCATTTTCACACCTTTGAAGCATGTCATTGCACAGAAGTCAGTTTACTGAAGTCAGAGCCTAATCCTCCGATTGTTTCTCTATGATTGTGTCTAAAATGAATTCATTTTACTCAGTTTCTGAGCCTCACATCTCAATCACCTTAAGAAAGCATTTGCTATAATGACTCTATACTACACTTCCCCAATAGTAAATCTATAACCAAGTATCTTAATTACTCAGGAGTCAATGGCATTGCAAGAACTGACAGACTTTTTTCTAAGGCATTCTTTGCAGGAACATTTCACAAGAGTGATGTAACTGAGCGTTCAATGACGTTCTTTTAAATAGCACTGGCTAAGTAAGTGATGTAATTTTGAGAATCAGTCGCCAGGCTAGTTCTATCAAGATTTGAAGAATGAACAACCATATCAAGAGTATGTGCACCCAAGGTGGTTTCAAAAAACATCAATAAGGAGAACCTCCCATCTGTTGAAAGGAGCAGAATATCTATAACTGTGCCCTGAGTCCAGTAACATGGATTACTTCAATCAGTAAAGATATGGACAAAATGGTGATCCAAAATTACTAATTAAAATCTAATACTCCCTTTTCCAGAGGGCTTAAGAGAATGGCTTGGCAGAAGGTCAACAACAGATATGATAAATAACTGTTGAGATCAAAGTTGTGGAGAGACATGATCACCTATGCCAGCAGGCTTACTTGATGATGATGATGACTCCCTCCTTTTCATGAAGTCTTATTTTGAACCTTTTCTCAATCATATCTTGTCTACAACACTGATAAAGCAGACACTAAGATTCCTAGTTGTCTAAATGTTTTTCGTCTTGTCATTGAACTCTGAAGACACAAGCACACATACAATTGCCCTATTAAACTTGTTCACACTCTGTCAACAACATCTTTAATAATGGATATTAATTCCTTCTAACTTACTGCTGTCCAATACATGGCAGGCGAAACTTTAGTGGTAGCAGATCTTTATTCACCATGGCAACCAAATAATTCTTTAACCTTAAAATTCGGTGATATATATCTGCAAAATAAAAATTTAGAATAGTTTTATAAAAAATATGAAACAAAACATATTGTATAAGTGATATTTGAAATATTAAGAAAATATGACAAGCATTACAATTTTTTAACAAAGAGATATCATTGCTTTATTTTATTCAGATTAACTCTATCCTCATCATGTGCCATATTGGTTGGCATAGGTTATCATGTCTTTCCACAGTACATCATATCAATTCTGTTGTTGACTGTTTTCCATATCATGCCGCCAAGCTATGTAGTATTTTCTCTCTCTGTCATCTGTGATATCTTTTTCCTTGTATTTTGCCAATCGTAACCAAGTATTCCAATTTTCCTCTTTTCATGATGTGCTCAAAAAAAATGATTGTTTCTTTCTGATGTTTCTTAGGAGATCCCTTTTTGTGTTGACCTCTTTGAAAATTATGTCCAAATACAACTCTGTATTGTAACAAAATTCAACTTTGATTTGTGTCTCGGTTATAATTTCATATTTCATGACCAACAATTTTAAAAATTTAGTAAATAAAACCTCAAAATACACAAAAGTAATTGAATATCTTCTTGCACTTCAAAATATTTTACAACTGAAGACGATCTGCTGCCATGTCAATTTACCTAACTGTGTCAGCTCCTGCTTGTGGATACATATCTGCTGCTCCTTCTGGACCTCCAGTAGACGTAATTGAACTTCATGCCAGGTCATGTTGCTGAGGTCTCTCTGCATGACCAAGAGGTTTTTCATTAAAGAATCACAAATTGTTGTAATAATACAATACCCATCTATAAAACAAAAATAATACTAAACAAATTTATTTATGTTTCACATAGAAAAAGATTGAGTTATTTGTGAGTCATCATCATTGCACTCCGAACATGTCCATAGGTACTCAGATCCCCTCCTCATCAAGTCTCGCAGTGTCCAGCGACTGATGACTCCAGTTCTGTGTTGGTCGATAAGTCTTCTTATTTAGATCAGGCTTCTTATTTCTATTTTAGCCCACTAAGTTTCTCGTTTCTGGCTGTGCCCAAAAAGAAGATAATTTTCACAAATAATTCTTCAAAGTTTATTAAAAGCATTGCACTAAAGCAATCAACTTTGCTGGAGTCGTAAATCACTGGATGCTGCAGAACATGCTGAGATGGGAACCTGAGCACCAATGGACATGTTCGGAGTGCAATGATGATAACCCACAAAATAATTCAATAAACTTTATTTAGAACACATATTTTAATAAAATAATAAAAGAAATGCTATTCACAAAAACAAAATAGCAAATAAAACATTAAATGAACAATTATATCCATTAAGAAAATGCTCAAAGTAACAGGACTACTTACAGTTTCAATATTGAGAGCACTAATGAAGAAGTTTCGAGTGCGCAGGTAATTGCTGAAGTTGATAACCATCTGGATGCTTTTACCAATAAATAACAGCATACAAAGGAACAACAAGAACCATGTCACAAAGTTGAATCTGTAAAATTATATTAGCATCAATTACAAGTCTTAATTTTTGTTTCAATTTGGTACATTTTTTAAGAAGTGAATTTCTATCATAGAAAGTGTCAAGATTTCATAAAAAGTAAGTCAAAATAATAGGTCGACTTTTGTTCTCTCACATTTGTATAAACCCAACAAATAATTATCTGCCATTTGCCATCCAAATATTCTGCATTCTGTGGTATTAAAGATCAATCTCTCCCACAATTATAAGTATTTAGAGCATTACACAAACTCCTTTGTTGGATTAGCTGGCCATTTTATTCCAAGTCAGACAAAATCTCTTCTGAATGCTCAGAAATGTTTTTTATGCGATTAAACTAGATTTGGATTTTAATTTAGCTTGACAGCTCGTTTACCAAACACAAGGTTTCACTTTCATATTAAACACAACAGAGTTAAGTCTCATCTATCTTTAAATGCATATCTAACTTAAAGAGGAAAAATTGGCAATCATAGAGCAGGCTTTAAAGAATGCTTAATGCCTTAGGCATATCTAACTTAAAGAGGAAAATTGGCAATCATAGAGCAGGCTTTAAAGAATGTTTAATGCCTTAGGCATATCTAACTTAAACACAAAGAGGAAAAATTGGCAATCATAAAGGAGGCTTTAAAGAATGTTTAATGCCTTAGGCATATCTAACTTAAACACAAAGAGGAAAAATTGGCAATCATAAAGGAGGCTTTAAAGAATGTTTAATGCCTTAGGCATATCTAACTTAAACACAAAGAGGAAAAATTGGCAATCATAGAGCAGGCTTTAAAGAATGTTTAATGCCTTAGGCATATCTAACTTAAACACAAAGAGGAAAAATTGGCAATCATAGAGCAGGCTTTAAAGAATGTTTAATGCCTTAGGCATATTCAATAACTTTACTAAAAGAAAATGAAAAATTATTTGTTAAGAAACCAGTAAAAACAATCATGATTTCCATCATATCATTACCATCATTGAATATTGTATCCACATCAAAGGTTGTTACTGTAGAGCACTAATCTCCTCTGATTCTTGCTTTGACAGTGCAGGCTGTCATAAGCTGACTTATTCATCTTTTGATGTTACTCATCCATGTTAGTCTTGGTCTGCTTCTGCTTCTTTTACCTTGTATTTTTGTTTCAAAGATTACTTTTAGCAGGCTGCTAAAAAATCTCATTTGTCTTGATCAAATTGTGTTTAGTAGTAGTATTTTATTTCTATCTGTTTTAAACCTTCATCATTTGTTTTATTTTCTTTCCATCAAATTCTTTCTATTCTTCTATAAATCCACATTTCAAAGGCTTGAAGTTTCTATTCTATTTTCTTGTCTAATGTTCCACCTAAACTGCTGATTAAGTATCAGTGTCAGGTTAACAAATCTTGCCTTCACTTGAAGCTGTTGATATACCAACAAGAGCTTTTCACAACCTATCTCCATATATTTTATTTGTTGTGTGACAATATCTTTGTTTGTTCAAATGTCTACCTACCCAGTTTCTGATAATATAAATTCATTTCTCCTTCATTTTACTCTTGCCAATAACATAAATATTTAAACAACCAAAAAATAGCATCAAAATTTAATAATCATTTTAAAATGAATATCAAAAGGTAAATGCCCTTGTCTTCTTTCTGCTGCTGATACAAAGTAATGATCATTTAGAGGTTTCTTTCCCTTGACTTTGCGAGCATGTAACTACTATCTTTGAATTTCTTATCCATGCCAGGATGAAATTTAAAATATCAGGGAATATAAAGTAGATGTTCCAAAGTACTACTCTGAATGACCACAGCCAAAGTAAAGTTTATTATACTTACTTCTTACCACCATATGTTTGTTAGTCAAGGGAACTTGTGAGTGTGTCAAAGCGTTTGTGCCAAAAGGAAGTCATGAAGCAACAAGCCTTTACCACCAGGGTGAGTCATATAAAACAAAGTAATGTCTGTTGGAGACTGCCCTTTCTTAACATACTTGACTTATGCCTTGCAGATCCTCATGGAGCAAAGAACTACAACACCGCTCATCAATGAATGAAGTTCTGTGCTATCTTCTCCAACTGAGCCCATGAAGCTCCTGAAGCCCTGGCTTCTCTCTCAATGGTTCTTCTCTTCTTGGACCTTCCAAATCTCCTAGTTCCCTGTGGATTCCAGTTTATTGATTGTTTTGTAATATTGTGTTACTTCAGTTTCTGTTGCTTGCTTTTTTTTCTTTTTTTTTTTTTTTGTGATGATGCTGCTGACTTCTTGCACAACTCCCAACCTGGAGAACCAGAGTGCTCATTTTTTGTCTGACCCATATCCGGTTAGACCTGTCCAGCTTGGTTGAATTTACCAGGAGTAAAACACAATTTAACACCGACATCTCTTTAAACACAGCCAAACAAATCAAAACTGTAATTTCACACTGTCATCTCTTTAAACACGACAAACAAATCAAAAACTGTAATTTCACACTGTCATCTCTTTAAACACGACAAACAAATCAAAAACTGTAATTTCACACTGTCATCTCTTTAAACACGACAAACAAATCAAAAACTGTAATTTCATACTGACATCTCTTTAAACACAGCCAAACAAATCAAAAACTCTAATTTCACACAGACATCTCTTTAAACACAGCCAAACAAATCAAAAACTCTAATTTCACACAGACATCTCTTTAAACACAGCCAAACAAATAAAAAAAACTCTAATTTCACATTGACATCTCTTTAAACACAGCCAAACAAATCAAAAACTCTAATTTCACACCGACGTCTCTTTAAACACAGCCAAACAAATCAAAAACTCTAATTTCACACCGACGTCTCTTTAAACACAACCAAACAAATCAAAAACTCCAACAGTAGAGAAGATTGGCTGAATGGATCAGCCAAGGGAAAAACAGGGAGAGAACTTTTTAAATACATGTTATGGCCAAATTCCTACAACATTAATAACCTAAAACGAGTAGACAAAACCATCATTTTCAAACTAAGAGCTGGGCATGAACCATTGAGCAAACACATCAATTGAATACAACATAACCAAACTACAATATGTCTGCATGAAACAGTAGAACATCACCTGTTTGAATGTCCAAAGCTCACCGATTTCAGAGAAAATCTATTTCCTCAAATACCTGATAAATGGAACACCTTGTAGGGAACGACAAGGGAACTCAGAAATCATCATCATCATCATCATGATGACTTGATAAATGGAACACCTTGTAGGGAACTACAAGAGAACTCAGAAATACATGCAGATATTACATGGTATTGCGCTGAATGGCATCAGCTTAGAGTTATTAAGCATTTTCAAGGACCTTCCAAACCACAAAAAGGTCCATTAGTAGATTTGTTGAGCTGGGTCTGAGGTTTTAGCACCACTTGTTGCTGAAGGGTTGGGATTGAAGAAAGATATCAAGCAATACACTGATTACTAGAATATGTCCAACATTTACCTGGCTAAACATTTGCCCACTGGGTAAGTGATATCACTGAAAGTTATCTTGTCACTGGTACTGTTGTGATGCACATTACCAAATAGCTCTTCATAGTTAACACACCAATTCAGATAGGTCACAAAGAGCACAATGAAAACAAACTGCCTGAAAAGTTCAAATAAAACATTTATATTGAAATTAAGACAAAACTGTTAAACACATACTTGTTCAACATTTGTAAACAAAGTATAATTCTAAGACAACTACATAAAAAAAAAAAGTAAAGAGCTCCCATCACGACTACATAACTAATGTAATTTAATGGAAAAAATAAAACCCTAGTAGATCAGTATCTATAAGTTGATAATTATTAAAACATACTTTTGAAACAGTCTGAGAGATAAGATCAGAAATGAAGAACTGAGAAAAAAGCTAGGAACAGCCCCCGCCATAGAATATATAAGGAAACAACAGATAAAATGGTTTGGCCACGTGACAAGGCAGAAAGAACAAAACACAACACAACGAGCGTGACAAGGCAGAAAGAACAAAACACAACACAACGAGCCTTCAACAAATGTTGTGAGAACACCAGACCCAAGGGTCGACCACAAAAAGATGGGTCGATGGAATATTAGAAGCACTAGGAAACATAACAGCAGCAGAGGCGAACAGAAGAGCAAAAGACCGCAAATTATATCTCCCCTCGACGCTGAAAGGCAGAGATGAGGAAGGAAAGAAGAAGAAAAAGATATTTTTGAAATATTCTAAAGCATAAAAGAAATTTTTTATTAAAAATTATCTTTATCAATGAAAGTAAGGAATGGAGCTTCTGAGCTTAAATATGAGTCAACACCATAAAAAATGGGTAATTTCCTAGTTTGATCAGATATATTATTTCAGTTTGGAAGAGTGATGTCCCCTAAAATATGTCTGCCAAAATACAGTGGTTCTACGCATTCTTGGCGTTGGGGTCATTACGCTGGCATGTAATCATTTCGGAGTATCTGTTGATTGGGCGTTGGGTCCAGGGGTTAGGTTTAGCTTTAGTGTTAAATATTTATAAATATATTATAACGCGTGACAAAAACGACGCCAACCCAAACGCCAGTGTGAGTGACACATGCCAGCGTAATGACCCCAACGCCAAGAATGCGTAGAACCACTGTAATTTGGCAGACATATTTTAGGGGACATCACTCTTCCAAACTGAAATAATATATCTGATCAAACTAGGAAATTACCAAAAAATGTTATAGTCATTTGGGTACAATTCTGATATAATTATTAAATTAATATACCATCCAAGCAGCTTAAGACATAATATTACTGGGTAGATTAAATCAATTTATTTCAATATGCATATTATGTTTTTAAAATGTGTCTTATTTTATTTTCTGCTGTCCATTTGTGCATTAAAAAAAAATGGTTTGGTGAAAATGCAACAATCTATCTATCTATTGATCTTTCGAGCCGTAGCCGGTCCATAGGGCGTAGACAGATACTCCTCCTCTTTTCTGTGCAAGCAGCTCTATCTCATTGAGAGAGCCGATTCCCGCTGCTCTTGCCTCTCTCATCAATGTTCTTCTCTGTGTATCTCTGGGTCTTCCTCTTTTTCTCTTACCTGTTGTTTCCCACATGAGGGCTTGCTTTGCTATTCGGTTATTATCTCTTCTCATCACATGTCCAACATATGACCACTGTCTTTTCTTGATTACTGAAGATATTAGTGGTTGATTGGCGATTTCTCTAATTTCCTCGTTTGTTTTGAATTCGTTCCATGTTATACCAAGTATTTTCCTTAGACATTTATTTTCGAATGCGTTCAACTTTGTTTCTATATCTCTTGTTGTTTTCCAGCTTTCACACGCATATGTAAGGGTTAATAGCACATTTGATTTGAACAGTCTAAGTTTTGTGTTTCTGCTGATGAGTTTTGATTTCCACAACTTTTCAAGGCTTCTGAAAGACTTTGCTGCTTTAACTATTCTGATTCTAATTTCTTGCTTGTATCCCCTTCTCGATCGTGAATGTGACTTCCAAGATAGATAAAGTGATCGATCTCTTCCACTGGATTGTTTTCCATGTATATTTTGTCATCTGTTGGAATTAAGCTTTTTATGACTTTATTCTTTTCATGATTGATCACAAGCCCAATTTTGCTGGCTATTGATGATAGTTCATTTGTGTTTTCCTGCATCGTTTTTATCTGACTGCTGATGAGAACTATGTCATCAGCAAAGTCAAGGTCCTCCAAATGGTCTCCTTGTATCCATTTGATGCCTTTATTACCAGTGCAGCATTTCTTCATTATGAAGTCCATAACAACTCCAAATAACAAGGGCGATAAAATACATCCTTGTTTAACCCCAGTTTCTATTGGGAAACATTCACTCAGTCCTTTCTCTGTTCATCATACATGTTTTTAATAATATTTATGATTTTTTATGGTGAGCCATACTGTTTCAGAATTTTCCACAAAGAATCTACATGAATGCTGTCAAATGCTTTTTTGAAGTCGATGAAGTTAAGTACAAAAGGTTTTTGCTTTTCAATGTGTTCCTCCAATATAAGTCGTATACTAAAATGTGGCCAAGGTAGTTTCTCCCTTTTCTAAACCCAGCCTGTTCTTCATGCATTAGTTATTGGTTATTGAAGGCCTTGGTATCACTGCAAATGAATTAAAATCCATAATTGCTCAACCGCCCATGCCAGTGGAATCATCCGAATTACTAACTCATCTCTCAAACAAAGAAAGGAAACTGTAGTCGCCATCGTAGCAGTCTCAGCACACACCAAAAGACATAAGGCGAAACCGCGCAGAAAGTGAACACAGCCAACTGTTCCCTGTCATACGATATCATCATTCATCGTAAACAATTGGAATATCGAAACATGATCAAAACGGATGAGACACGCAGCTCACGGTTTGCACAGAGCACTTAACTCAGTAGATCCTGCAACAAGTCGGACTTGGAATATGAGGAAACTGCAACAAGGAACACTTTTCAGACATAGCCTTCAATGGTTCCTGCCGCCTATCCACCACATACCGGAATTTCATGTCCTCCCGAAAATGATGATCGTCATATTGAGAACAAAAAATGTATAGCGCTTCATGCATTAGTGTGTCTATTGAATCCTTTATTCTATTTAGGATGATTTTGTTGAATAACTTTGAGGCAACTGACAAAAGTGTCATGCCTCTCCAGTTGTTACAATCTCTAAGATTGCCCTTTTTTGGAATCTTAACAATGATTCCTTTTTAAAATGCAACAATACACAATGCAAAAAACAAAGGTTAGAAGACATCTGACAGTATAGGATGGAGTGATCTCAGATGACTTGACAAAATAGATGGGAAAACTGCATGTAAAGTACTGAGAACAATGACTGTGGAAAGAAATGACAACATCACTAGACTTGACAAAGATCTTACAGAAGTTGCAAAGTTTCTGCCAGCACCATTGTTTCAAATCCATGTCGCTGATGGTACTCATAGACACTTGTAAAGAATTTGTCTAGATCATCAACATGATTCCATTGAGCTGTGAATTTAGTAAAATAAATTATACACTTAAAACTAAATTGTGCACATAAACTAAATTATACACTTAAAACTAAATTATACACATAAAACTAAATGTTGCTACTAGAGGACAGGCCATGAGTTATGAGATGCAGAAACTAACACAGATGAGAAGTACCATTCAGTTTGTACAGGAAAGTAAAGAGAGGCAGAATAAATACAACATGACAGAAAAAAGCTGAGGTAGAAATGCACAAATGTGAGCAATATATGAAGGACAGTCAAACACTGAGAAAAGTGGAGTGATTTGTTCTTGCTTTATATATCATAACACAGGGCATTGGCCACTGATTGCTTTGTTGTCTGTGGCCAAGGATTAGAAGAGGAGACTTGTCTAACTTTACACTCAGTTTATAGTCATGTACTGCCAACGATAATGAATTGTAGCAACCAGAGCAATGAATTCTGATGTTTCCAATAATTCACAGAAGAGCTGCTTCATTGGTGAACTCACTATCAGTTAGAGACTACGATACCATTTGTTTATCATGACATTTCTAATACTGGAGACATGTAGGCATAAAATGTTGTTCAGCCTAACATCTATAACATGCAACTATAATATAAAAACTAGTTATAACATGTACCTCTAATTGCACATAATTAATTCCTAATGTTTGTAACAAAAAGAGTCAATTTTGTTCTAAGAACTTACATCTGTTAACATCAGGGCTCATGTGGACCAAAAATCCCCGCTCCTCCTGCATACTAATCTCACTATCATCATCTTCTTCATTAGGACCAGTGGTCTGAGGTCTGTGGAAAGGCTTGTACTGATTTCTGCCTATAGCTTGGTACTCAATCTCCTCTGAGTCTGATGCCATATTTACTTTATCAAAAATTATTTAAGCATCTGGTGCTGGAAAAACAATGTAAAAGTTAAGTTGTCAAAAAAGAATAACAAATTAAAATTACAATAACAATGGAAGGGACCAGTGCATACTTTTAGATCTAAAGTAATGAAAAGTCTTGTCACTTGATTTGCTCAGAGTTTACCAATTCTCTCTACAAACTATTTAAATAAAAAATAGACAAATCCTCTGTAATAATAAATCTCTTTCAGAAAATTGTCAAGAGTCTTATCTTTTTAAATTACATGGTAAGCTTCATAACATTCTCATGCCAAAAATACTTTCAAGAATCTTCACTTCAAATACCTCAAGAGATCTTCATGCTTATTGATTAAATGTATCCCAAATACTTTGTCCATACGTTGGACATGTGATGAGAAGAGATAATAACCGAATAGCAAAGCAAGCCCTCATATGGGAAACAACAGGTAAAAGAAAAAGAGGAAGACCCAGGGAGACACTGAGAAGAACATTGATGAGAGAGGCAAGAGCAGCAGGAGTCGGCTCCCTCAATGAGATAGAACTGCTTGCACAGAACAGAGACAGATGGCGAGATTTGATAAAATATCTTTAAAAGAAAACTGCTAGAACAAAAAATCCATATGGGAGAAGGTGTATCTTGGTCTACGCCCTATGGGCCGGTTACGGCTCGAAAGGTCAATAGATAGATAGAAATACTTTCAAGAATCTTCACCTCAAATACTTCAAGAGATCTCCATGCTTATAGATTAAATGTCCGTAATTCATTATTTATTAACATCATAACTAATTTTCCAGATATTTCTAAACTAAAATCTAAAAAAAATAATAATCTCTCTCTCTCTCTCTCTCTCTGCGATCAGGACTCAATCAGAGTAGGATTCCAGACTCTCACATGAAGACAGCTGTCAGGTGAAGTGTGTTGATCGCCCCCACAGTCCGAATATCACAATTAGAGTCTGCAATATCCACTCTGATTGAACACCCGTTAAAACGTTGCACTGTGTTCTGCACCAGTGGCCCAGTGCATCCAATTTCAGCCAGTAATAATAAGTAAAATAATAATAAGTAAAAACCACATTACATCAACAGGAGCCACGATAGATAAATCGTTAATGAAGTGGACTACAAAAGACTAGAGATCAGGTTGGATCCTGATTGACAGCTTCCGGGTTCACCCAGCCTTAAATGGGTACCGGATTTTTTCTGGGAATGTAAAGCGGCATGGACGTAATACCAACCACACGTGACCCCAAAAATCATGTGCTAAAGGTCTGTACAAATTATGGTCACTAACACCATATTCCCTATACACCACTTGGTGTGGTGGGGCTCTTTACTTTTGTTAAAATGTAAACAAGTACCATCAAGTTTATCTTTATTTACTCTTTTCTGCCATTGTTCTCTGTTTTGAGCAAAAATGGAGTTTGAAGTTCATGCTAAGTCATCTGTATCACACACTATGAAGCGCACTTTGTGCTTAATTTAATGGTTTAAGAATGAAAAAAATTAATTAACCCTGGAACTAAGCCAAACCACCAACAACCTTTTCCCCAATTATGTCAGGGCTCATCCACTTGTCCCAATCATGTGATTATTAAACTTGTTGAAGCTTCAATGGCTTTCACTGGTGGTTTCTTATAGAAAACCTCTCTACCCAAGGATGGCATCACTCTTTCCAACTCAATTTTCTAGCTCCAGTGCCAGAGTATGTCACAAGAAGCCAGATTTCAAAATTAGGAGATAGATGAAGATCAGAAAAAGTTTATCAGAAATATTGTAATAGTTTTATAGAAAGGATTTTTAAAGATGTGTCCTTAACTTAATTGCATGCAGATGCAAAATATTAATACCAGAGTTTATACCCTAGGATACAACAAATAACATTTATACAAGGGTTATTCAAGTTTGATTGAGACTTTCATGCATAAATAACCAGTGAAAAGTCAGAACAATGAAACAGGACATACAATTATTCTTCTGGAGTATTTTGTACACAGCAAGACATATTTGGTGCATAAAAAGCAGTTGTAAGTGAACATTGCAGCAAGCAGTAAGCCTTTAGCTGTGGGACATTGGTATGTAAAGCAAAATGTAGCTATCTGCTGGAAAGTGCATGGAAACTACAATCTGAGGCATGAACAGTTTAACTCTTTCCGTACGGAAGCTTCTTTTCGACACAACGGAAGAGATTTCAGAGACAAAATTGTTCATGGTTTTAAGAATCAATATACATATTTATATTTATCTAACATATAACATATTATATATGAATGTTTTAGATAATTGAACATGGTATTATATTTCACCAATATCAAAATGATACAAGACATGTAAGATGAATATGGTTTGATGGCGTTCACACTACTCAAATTGAGCATGGCTCGCTATGCAGTGAAACATACGTTGTCGAAATCATCATGGCGCACAGTGTGGTGAAACTTACGCAAAGAGTTAATCCATGTGGATTTACTGGAAAATTTGGTCACAACCAAAGCTCAGTTTTACTACATGCTGTTTGTTGATTGGTCTAACAAAAGATCTTTTGCAAGAGAAGACCTGGATTGTTGTCTAGAAATGTCACTCTTCTTCATGACAAAAAACCGGCCCCCATATGGTCTGTCTGTTTGACAGCGAATCTGGCTGGCATGCACTGGGAGGTTTAGCCCTATAACCTTTACAGTATTTCTATAGTCCTCAGTGATTATTATTTATATACATGCCTTATTCTGGCGTTCTCTTTTCCCTAGTGTTTCTTCGCATGTCTCTTTCCATTTATCTTTTACCTGTTTCCAATGATCTTCTATATTTATTGTATTTTCTAGTTGTTGGAGCACTTGGTATATCTTTGATATTGTGACTGCGAATTTATCTTTAATTTCTTGTTCTTTAAGAACCCTACATTGAAATACTTTCTACCCTTATTCGTTGTAGTATACCTTTTTAGTTTAATTTTAAGTTTGGCTATCAGAAGATGATGATTAGAAGCTACATCTGCCCCTCTATATACTTTTACATCCTGTAAGAATGACTTAAACTTATTATTGATACATCTATGATCTGGTGACACTCATGTAGCTTTGTGTATTCTTTTATGTTGGAATATTGTTCCTCCTAGGCTCACTTGATTAAGGGCGCAGAAATTCACAAATATATCTCCATTCTCGTTTATATCTCAAAGTCCATGTTTTCCCATAAACTCTTCGAAGCTTCTGTTGTCTGATCCTACTTTAGCATTTAGGTTTCCCATCAAGATTATAATATCCTTGGCTCGTCTTGCATCCATCCGACATTGTAGCTGTTTATAGAAATCATCTTTAACTAAATCATCTTCATTGTTGGTTGGTGCATAGCATTGGATAATATGTAATTTTATTTTGTTTTTGGTTGTTTTAAATGTTGCTCTCATTAGTCTCGGTCCTACTGCTTCCCATTCTATTAGTGTCTTCTGTGCATTCCTTGATAGCATTATAGCTACCCCTTCACTATGTTGTGCTCCAGGTTCCAGGTGTCCTGATGATAAAATCATCTCTCCTGTATTTAGTTTTATCCTTTCCGTTCCAAGCCATCTTGCTTTGCACATTCCCAGAATATCTAGATATATTGTAATTTCTCATTTCTGCTGCTTTCTGTGAAGGTTTTCCTTGTTAATTTAGGGTCTGTACATTCCAGGTGCAAATTTATTATTTATAAGGATCATTTTAAATCATCTGAGAGGAAGAAATTCATAACGATGATGAACTATAGAATGATGTCCTCTAGTGGTCATGGCAGTGCCCAGTTATTTTTAAATATTTATTTCTATGCCAAGGAATCAGGGACCTGCCACGATGATGGCAATGGTGCAACAACATTTATGGGGAATACTTTGGAAAAACTGACATAGTTTAGTGCTTTTTGTACTGCTCATTTCCTCTGTAAAAATAAAAGTCTCTGTCAATCTTTAATGACCTTTGACTGCAACAATAACATTTGAGCAAATAGAAACAAATGTGTTCTCACAATATATAAGGTCCAAAAAATGTGTTCACTAGAGAGGTTGACAAATATGTAAATATATTGGTGGTGTCATGTCAGTTACAAGAGACAATGGATTGAGTGCTTATGTTAGGATGTTGTTGTCATTGCTGTTTCTTTCTTTGTGTTCATCTAAAGTCAACAGCCTGTCTAAACTTTGAACTTGCATGCTCTCATGGCAGTGTCCAATACCTGTTCTCCAGCAAAATTAACCAATTCATCCAAGTCAGTTATGGTTATATTTAGCCTTTCATGCCATGTTTATAGCCATCTTTGAAGGAAAGAAAAATATTTTCTTTGTTGGTTTTGCCAGAGGTTGTCTTTCTCCTTATATTCTTTTTCCTTGTTTTTGAAAACTTGCACATCTTCCATTGGCAAGTAGCATGCTGGGAATCCCAGAATACTCCAGAACTTTACTCCTTGCTTGCCCCTTTACTTCTCCAAGAGATTCCATGCACTTCAGGCAATGCATGTAAAATGCATTCATTATTTTTTTCTTGCAAGGACTCCAGGATTCAATATCACAGAGAGACAAATACTTTGCATACAGCAATCTTAGTGTTGGTTGTCAGCTTTTCCCATCTCATTGTCACACTGACAGAGGTTGCTGAGGCCATACTTATCATATTAGCCTATGGTTTACCAACTAAGCTGTTATTTTTTAGTTGACTTACTTTATAGCTCTTGTCATAGCTGATCATCATTTAGTGCTGTCCTGCTTCTATAGTTCTTCTCTTGGAAACTGGATTAAGATCTGAAGATGAAAAGGAAAATAAAATATAAAACTAGAACATTAATATTTTAATTTGAGAATTCTGGCGGCAAGGAAGTTATGAAAAACGAGTAGCATTCAATAAAGAACTTATATGTGAATGATTATTATGAATGAAAAACATTGCAACAAGAATATGATCACGGATATTGATAAATTCCATCCACAACAATCTGACCTTTAAACATTTCAACATTCCAGATGCCCAGACAGTTTAAGTAAAGGCCTATGCCAGCAGATATGTTCGGGGAATCATAGGAGGGAGAGATATGTACTGCACTCAGAAACAATGACAAATAAACAACAGAAAAAAACAAAGAACAACATATGGTCCGAAGCAGGATTAAACCCGCACTCCCTGGCCCTGCCCTTGCTGAGTGCAGTAATACATACCTCTCCCTCCTATGATTCCCTGAATTATCGCCTCGGAAGTTTCCCTCTATAATAATATTCATTTATTATTATCTGTCTCCAGCAGATATATTACTTGATGATGAAGAGATGTCCTTTGTTTTTTCAAACCATTATGTCATTCAATCAATGGTCATTTTCAGTATTTTATAGACATGTTTTCCAGTTGACATTAGACTCACCAGGAAATATTATTTGTGAACATTTTCTACAGCCATGTTCAAATATATATATTTCTGTATCATTTCCACTGCCAGGTGTTACTTTCTATTTATGTGTGTATCTGTAATTTATATCGTTACATGTATTCTTTTATACTTAGCTATTACTATTCTCTTTAACTTTTTTATGGAATATTTTCTCATCTGATTTTTTATTTGCTGATATCCATCGTATGCATATACATACACTTTAAAAGTCACTCATTTATCATATGAGTTTTATTACCATTAAAAACTTGCACATACCATAAATACCCTCTAAAAATGATTTTCGTCTACTTTTTAAATATATATATAATTTTTTTTCAACTTCTTTTTTTTAAGTTTATAAAAATGAAATGTGTGCTATATATGTAAATAAATTAAAATTCAATCCAACATACACTGTATATTTGTGAATGTTGTAATGCAAACAGCTGTAAATTATTTATTGACTGAGTGTTGATGTCCGAATGGCTTGCAGCAACCTGTGAGATGTTTAAGTTCACCACCAACCAGTAAAAGACATATCAGATAGATCAGAACACACGACCTTCAGCGCATATGCACTGTCTTTGGCATATAACTGGAATCTCTTGGAAATATAAGGTGACAAAACAGTGAAGTGCTACATTATGCTTAGGTGCCAAGTTTATGAAGCACTATCTTCCATTAAGGGTCATCCAGATAGCTGGGCCACCTGTGCTGAATGGAGGATGGAAACATTCACAAAGACATACTACAGGGTGAGTGCAAAAACACTCCCTGGAAATGATAACCTGATTCCAGAACTAGTTGCTGAGGCTGGTGACTACATTTTCTGCAAGATAGGTCACCACTGCACTGGCATCTCATCTTTAAATTTCTCAACAAGTACTGCCAAACAGACAGACTGGTCGTGCTGGACAAAATGACTAGGTGATGCGCAAGTGAGCCCTGAGATTACCTGACCTAACTGTTTGTGACTTTTTCTTTGGGTGTCAATGAAAGATACAATGTCCTCCACTATCTACAACTCTGAAAGATTTGCATGAACACATAATTGAAGCTGTAAACTAGATCACACCGGATATACTGCAGAGAATCTGGTCCAAGCTAGAATATCACATCAATGCTTGCAGATTAACGGTAGGGGCACATCAATTAATTGTGACATTAACCGATACTACATGAAACTATGAGTTTATGCAACTGTAGCCACCAATATTCCAATAAAGTTACATTCTTTATCTGATGGGAATCAAGCAGTGTTTCTGTGCTCCCCCTTACAAAGAGGCCTGGTAGAAAATAAATAAGGGACATTATTTATATTTATGTTCATATATTTTTGGCTTCAAAGACATCTGTAAAAGAGACATGAAAGAGCTAGGAATGAACACAACTGAATGGGAAGTGTTTGCAAGAGACAGGTCAAACTTTCTAATTGGAAACAAATGGCAATTGTCATGGAGCCAGTAGTGGGGTGTGGTATACACTCCAAGGTATGGTGACAGCTTTACAAAGAAGGAACACAACACAATACTGACGTTTCGTACAATTGTCAAACTGTGCATAGGTAGAAAACATAGCCTTTTATTTTAATTCATAATATCTTGAGCCTACAGAATCATCCCACTACTGGAATGGTGAATCTGGAAACTTAGTCAGTTTGAAAAAAAAACTTGCAGCAAACGTGTGAAATTTCTAGTCAGCAGATGTGTACCCTAATGTATTTTTGCCATGGTGGCTTAATATAACAGGTTCATTATTATATATCTAAATCTGAACCCGTATTCCCCATGTGTAAAGTGAGTGATTGAGAAAATAAAAACAAATGAGCAAGTTCTACAACAATATATTCTGGGCTACTTGGACATTGTCTTCCAACCTATTGTCCAGGGCCTTTCCTCCTTTGTTAAAGATTTTAAAAGTAAAAAGTAAAGGTTCCCTCCACGCTTTGCTAGGCGCATGAGGTATATGGTGTTAGTGACCACATTTCTCTATGACCACAGCACATTTTTGGATGATATGGTCGGTATCATGCCAGGCCACCTTTATTTTCCAGAAAAATCTCTGGTACCAATTTTTAGAGGCTGGGTGAACCCCAGAGCCTTGTTAGTCCAAAAAAAAATCTGCCACTACTTGGATTGAACCCGGACCCTTCTGGTCAGGAAGCGAGCACACTAACCACAAGGCCACCGAGGCTCCAAAGACACAAACCACGCCCTCAATTTATTCTCCACACTCTCTCCTTGCTCTGATAAAACCTACTGCCTTTTTTGTTTTCGATGTCTGCTCTCTATACACCTCTATACCTCACAAAGATGGCCTCTAGGCTCTCCAGTTCCTCCTGGAACGTAGGAACCAACCCTCAGTCCCCACTTTTTCCTTGTTCGTCTGCCTGACCTAGCCTTAACCCTGAACTCTTTTTGAATTCAACAGAGGATTCTTCGGCCGAACTAGTGGGGTGGCTGTGGGCATCAAGATGGGCCCTAGCTATACTTGATAAACCAACTGATGCCCACTCCTACCTTTTCAATTGCTCTTTGCACCCTAACATCTGCCGTGATTCTATACCTTTTTCTCAACTCCTGCACCTCATGTGTCTCTGTGACCAACGACGACAATCAGGCCCACCTTATGTTGGAATTCTTTTGTTGCCATCTTTACCCTGAATATGTCCTGCAATCTGCTCTCCAAAAGTCTCCCTCTACCCGCACCCTAGCTCTTACCCCCACCGCCCACCCTCCTACGGATTCTGAAACGACACATACATATCCTCCACTCTGACTCTACTACTTGCATTCTATTCTCCGACCCACTATTGGTGGCTTTTCAACACGATAGGAACCTTTAGGACTTTTTGTTAGGATCCGACTCCACAACCCAGACTAGAACAGACCTACTACAACAGATCATGCAATACGTGCCCTTTCATATTACAGACTAATAGAGTCTTATTCCAGAATGGCTCTTTTGATATCCAGGAAGGCTTTATGTGCATTTCCCAGAATCAGATATGCACCATCATCTGCCAAACGTTGTCTCAAAATGTATATTGTTTAAACAGGTCAACGCTTGAGGGATAGAATATATGATCACTTATATAAACATCAAACATGATTCTGGCACTCCTGTCTCCTCCCATTTCAGATTGCCAAGACATATTACCATGACTTCCATGTTACTGGCATCACCTCTTGTTCCTCCGATACCCATAGCCATTTCACATTGAAAAACAGACTCATAGCCAGCTTTGGTACTCTCCAAACGAGATAATTAAACTCTTTTCTTTAACCTCTGGTCTCCTCTCCATGTCTGTATCCTATCCCTATTTATTCCTGCATTATCTTTATCACCTCTCTTGCTCTTCTCCCCCCTTGCTACCCCTATCCTCTCTTTTACTCTTCTTCCCATTTTTTTTTTTAGCCTATGGGACACCTTTCATTTGTCAAATTTTTCATTGTCTGGTTCCTTTGGTCTAATTAAATCCTACTTGCCCTATTGTCATTAATCTTTTAACCAGACTCTACAAAATCCTGGCCACTGTCTTTCCGCCATTTTTTAGACCTGTGAAGTTGTGTATTCCAACTCGGAATATAGTGTTTCTTTGCAATACCTGATGAAGACTTTGCCAGAACATTGTAGCTTGTCTTGTCTTTCTGTTAGTTTAGCTGTTCAATATCATTTTATGATTATTTTCTTTATCTTTGCTATAAAGTCACCTCAGAACAATGTTCCTTCTGAGAACCCATTTATAAAGATGCTGATGGATATATCTCCATTTATTTTATTGAGCATTGGTTGCTGAATCATATGTATATATGTGCATATATCTAGGAAGAGTTAGTGTTTTTCAATGTATTTTAATGTTTGTGTTATACGTTGATTCACATTTTTGTTGTTTTAATTCACAATGGAGAAATTTGCTAGGGAAGCACTGTATTTGTTGTTAGTATTAATTATTCTTATTGCTAGAATAGAATGCACTGAATTTGTTCTTTGCGTAACCTTTAATCATTTCCACCAGTTTATCCAACCAACTCTTACTATTTTCATAACCATTTATTTTCTAGTACATAGGCCTAATACTGACCACATAACACCAAAAATCATGTGCCGAAGGTCTGTAAAAATTATGGGCACTACTAACACCATATTCCCTATATGTCACTTGGTGTGATGGGGCTCTTTACTTTTACATGGGGGTTGATGTGCCAACATCAGGTATTTTTCAGTCTATTATTGAGCTTTTATGTCTGTTCTGCCATCAAATAGTTGGAAACATACCCTTTTTTCTCTAAAAATCTGAGACAGGTAACATAATCCCTCCAACTATAATTATCAGTAATTGGTTTAAAGGTTTATTTAATTTGCTGCAAATATCATATTCTGTTACTTGTCTTATGTCTCCTAATGAATTCCTTTAAAGATATACCAAATATATAAAAATAATCCAAACAAGTATGTCCATGAATAGGCTAGAAAAAAAAACAGACTCTCATTAAATAAAAGTTTGTCAAATAATGATAGAGGATTTAGCTGCAATGACGGTATTAGCATTTGTATTAGCTGCAATAACATTATTAGCATTTGTAGCTAATGCCTTTCTAGACAAGATAATGTGTGATATTCCATGCAATGAAAACAAATAGATTCAAATTCAATTTGATAGGCAGAAACTCAAGGAAAATGTGTAGCTACCAAGTAAGTAAGGGTTTCTTAAATGCCTTAATGCATAAGAGAAGTATGGTGTGAGTACCCATATTTTTCAATGATCAACAGCATATTTTATGGGTGATGCAATCGGTACCATTCCAAGCTGTCCCACTTTTCTAGAATAAACCTATGGTACTCATTTTTAGAGACTGGGTAAACATTGAAACCATGCCAGTCTAAAAAAAGCCACATATGGAAGGTGAATAAACACCCTTCTGACCAATAGTGAACACACTAACCACAACAGCCACCTTGGATTTGCTATCAAGTATACAGAACAAAATTTACACAACATGCATGTCACATATACTGATATTTCAGTCAAGGCAACAACAAAAATGAGAGACTAGGTATTTATTAAATAACAATGTCACAAGGAAGCAAAAGTCCTGATGAATGTTGCAGAAGTTTTAATAAAACATAGATACAAGCACAGAAGTAAGTAATCATCTTTACATAAGCTCTCTCATTAATAACAGCTGTAAAGAGTAAACACATAACTGTAACCTATTAAAGTCATTAGAAAGACTGGTTCAATGCTAGCAAAAATAACAGTCCGGTAAGACCCTCAAATTGAACAATTTCAGGTTATAAAGATGTGGACAGACTCACAAAAGACAGAGTTCACTGGCAAGATGCAAAAACAACCTACAAGAATCCAAAACAATTATAAAAGTAATTTTCCAATTAAAACTTGGAAAGAGAACATTAACATTATCATTTATGCCCTTCCACTGCCCAGGTACATCAAAATCGTTCAACTCTGCACATGACACAAGAAAGTTATCTGTACTTAAGATGCATGATTGATGAAACAACATGTATATACTTATGTCAAAATGACCCCCTGACTGTTGAACATCTGCTGCCCACCTGCACAAAGTAGAATAACGTAAGCATATGGCATGGTAGCATTTATTCTTCCTCTATGAAAAGCTTTATGGAACCATAACTGAGAACAATTTTGATAATGCTGCCTTTTCTTTCCTCATAATCATATGACATAGTGTGACAATGTGAAAATGTAGAATCTACTCTTTCATTTCTTATGTTGTAGCAACAACAACAACGTTTCTTATAAACATAAATATAAAAATTATATTTCTAAAGAAATTAACCTTTACACTAAAAAGGAAATATTTGAAAATTGAACTGGTCCCAATATGCAAGGTTCCAACTGAAGATTATTGAACAAAATTTGTGCTATTACAGGCACTTTGGTAAATGTCTGATAAACTGAAATTCCTGATTTATTAATTATCATCTGGCAACCAAGCTCTTGTGTCAAGCGTATTCAATCGCCCATTTATGAAAGTCATTTATCAACACGTCCTCCCAAAAGCAATCCCAAGATTATGTTACTATTTATACATCACAATGAAGGTCAAGGAATCCATAACATCATGGAACATTCCTTTAAATTTAGAATAATTGGTTCTCCAGTTACAGTCATTTCTATGAATTAAAAGTTGTTTCCATACATTTTGTTACAATTACACCATAAGATCATTTAGAGTGAGCCAATATGGATATTTTAATTTATTGTGCATCTCTTCATAAGACTAAGTATTTGAAATTTCAAAGCAATCTGACCAATTGGTTTTCTGTAGCAATTTAAATGACTAGAAATCCCACCACCACAATCTCATAATGACAGATCTGGGTGTCTTGACTGACTTTTGAGAATATGTGTTAATGAACTGAGAGTGTCATAAAGATAGCTAAGAACAATCAAAACAATGTGATTATTATGGTTCATTCTGCATTATTTCACAATTGTGTGATATTTGAATGTGATCTGGCAATAGATAGTTGAGATTTTGAAATAATGATGAAGGACCATCATGCATTAAAACAACATTTGGCCACTATTTATCTTAAGGCTACGGGGTTCACCCAGCCTCTAAATATAGATACCAGAGATTTTTCTGGGACGTAAAGGTGGCCTGACGTGATACCAGCCACATCACCCAAAAATGTGCCATGGTCATAAAAAAATATGGTCACTAAAACCATATTTCCCATGCACCTAGCAAGGCGTGGAGGGAACCTTTACTTTACTATTATTTATCTTACGTCATAAAGAAAATAAAATATACATAAAATGGTATTGAGCAGCTAAACTAACAGAAAGACAAGACAAGCTACGTTTTGGCAAAAGCCTTCATCAAGTATAACAAACAAACTAAACACATTAAACACAAAATTTTGAGTTAGAATGCACAACAGCTAGAAAGCTCTAAAAATATTGCAGATAATCCTCTCGGTTGAAGAGTACCAAAGTGGGCTATGAGATGGTTCTCTAATGTGAATGGCTATAGGTATCAGAGGAACAAGAGATGATGCCAGCAACACGAAAGTCATAAAATACCATTCAGAAAGAATTATCACAATTAAATTATTAGAAGACGAACGAAAAAAAAATTACATTCATATCTATGCACCATGCAACAACAATGAAAGAGACAGCGAAGAATTCTATGACAGGCGTTCAAGCCACGGTGAAAACAATGTTGACTTTGAACATCATGCTATATGTTATCACAGCGAGTTGACGGATTTTTAGAAATGTAACCACGGGTTTGACAATAAATGTTTGTACACAGTTCGTTAACCACCGCTGTAGATCAAGTCTTTATTCTGCTGGCTTCCTTCATGACCTTGGAAGCTAATGACCTAACTTGTGCAGACGGTTGGTTTGGGGCAAACTGTACGTTACAATGTCACTGCTATAATGACTCAGTTTGTGACAAAACTACAGGGACATGCCCAAACAATGACAGTTGTCAGCACAAATATTTCGGACCCCAGTGTTAGTACTTGGATCTCGTTTACAAATACGCCCAAAAATCTGAACCTACTTTCCTGTTTGATAACAATGACACCACATGTAATCCGGACGCAGAATATACATCAGTTGAGGCAACTCTCAATCAATCTTTGCCGTTCTCCTGGCTTAGGATTTATGTGATTGACTTAACAGATCTGGACAGTTTCACTGTAAAACTAAATGGTTCTGCCTCATGTAGCAATGAATCAAGGTTTGTAGCTAGTTCGCATGAGATTGATGTCTTTTGCTCTGGGGCTGGTCTGATCAAAAAGTTACGGATTGAAGGGGCGATAGTTGCAAATATCTGCCCCATCTACATTGGCAGGAGTCGGAATGTGGCTCTCAAATCATACCCAAATATTTCTTTGAACACTATTGTAGTCACCACACAAGCGACAATGGCACACATTAAGATTGAGTTCTCACCGAACATTTCGCAGGCCATCAGTGCACTGACGGCGTGTGAGGTGCAAACATTCACAGACACCTATTGTCTGGACAATGGAGCCGTGATAGCTCAGTGGTTAGTGAACTGGACTACAAAGGACAAGGGTTAGGATTCGATCCCAACCGACGGCTTCCGGGTTCACCCAGCCTTTAATGGGTACCTGATTTTTTTCTGGGAAAGTGAAGTAGCACGGGCGTAATACCGACTACATTACCCCAAAAATCATGTGCTGAAGGTCTGTAAAATTTATGGTCACTAACACCATATTCCCTATACGCCACTTGGCGTGACGGGGGTACTTTACTTTTTTTTTTATTGTCTGGACGGGCATACTTGGTTGTTTTGTGCAGTGTGTAGTGGGTGTTGCAGAGGCTGCAACGTCATCATCGGTATGTGTCACGGCAACTGTTCACATGGGATCTATGGACAAGTCTGCTCCGGGTCTTGTCTTAGTGTCTGTCCTTTATGTGAGGAAAAATCCTGAAAATGCCTACTATGTAAGCATCCTGGCTACACCTGTAATGACACTTGTCCCGATGGTAATTTTGGGCTACAGTGCAAACAGACGTGTTCTGATGGCTGTGACATCATATGTGACCCGGAAAGTACAGACTGTACGTGCAAGGAAACGTACTACGGGTCAGACTGCACTCTCAAATGTTCGGACAACTGTTTCAACGACACCTGTGAACAGTCAACCGGGAACTGTACATGCAAGGAAACGTTCTGCGGGTCAGACTGCACTCTCAAATCTCCAGACAACTGTTTGAATGAAACCTGTGAACAGTTAATTGGGGCCTGCATCTCATATGTCGATGATTCCCAAGTTAAGAAGAGTCTGCTGACTACAACAAACCCAAGCATATGGATTCCTTAATGTGTTTCTGTGCTGGACATGGTTCATTTCTTGGTGTTTTTTCGTGAAGCCATGACTCATATCTTGATGTGTCTCTGTGCTAACCATGGCTCATATCTTGATGTGTTTCTGTGCTAGCCATGGCTAGTGTGGGTGTGTGTGCTGGCTATGGCTCATATCTTGGTGTGTGTCATGTTAGTCATATCTCATATCTTGGTGTGTCCATGTTAATCATGTCTCATATCTTTATGTGTGTATGTGTTTAATCATATCTAATATCTTAGTGTGTATCTGTGTTAGTCATGTGTCACATCTTTGTGTGTGCATGTTTGGGTTAGTAACATCTCATATCTTTGTGTGTGCATGGCTATGTTAGTCACATCTCATATCTTTGTGTGTGCATGTCTATGTTGGTCATATCTCATATCTTTGTGTGTGCATGTCCATGTTAGACATATCTCATATCTTTATGTGCATGTCTATGTTAGTCTTGTGTCATATATATTGATGTGTGTCAGTGTTAGTCATGCCTCGTATCGCTGTGTGCATGTCTGTGTTTGTCACATCTCATATCTCTGTGTGTGCATGTCTGTGTTAGTCACCTCTAGTGACTCGGGCAGATGGTACTCGTATACCTGGGAGGGCCGACCATCTAAGGGCAGAATCCCCCTACAGAAAAGATCATCTGCTGCCTTGCAGGAAGATTGGGGACAATCAAAGGCTAAGGAAAGCTAACCTGAATAAAATGCTGGCTGAAATCGGATGCACTGGGCCACTGGCGCAGAACACAGTGCAACGTTTTAACGGGTGTTCAATCAGAGTGGATCTGGCGGGCTCTAATTGTGATGTTCTGTCTGTGGGGGTGATCAACACACTTAACCTGACAGCTGACTTCATGTGAGAGTCTGGGATCCTGCTCTGATTGAGTCCTGATCGCAGAGAGAGAGAGAGAGAGAGAGAGAGAGAGAGAGAGAGAGAGAAATTAACAAGATTGACGAAAGCGATGACATGTTAGTGATGGGAGATTTTAATGGAAGGCTAGGGAAACGCAACAGTGAGAACAGTGATATCTTAGGACCCTTTGGTGATAAAACAGCTGAAATAAACAAAAATGGAAGCAGACTGCTGGAACTATGCAATCAAAATGATTTATTTATTACCAACACATTCTTCAAACACAGAGAGTCGCAAGTATACACCTGGTACAAATGGAATGACACAACATGCAGAAGCCAGATAGATTTTATACTGACAAGACAGCAGAACAAGAACAGAGTAACGACAGCAGGGCAATCCCAAATATTACAGATGCCATGGATCACAAGATGGTTATGATCACACTAAGACAGCCAAAAATAAAGAGAATATACGAAAACAAACAAAAGAAGCGAAAAGAACAGACAATAAAAATAAAATAATTAAAAGATCAAGAAACAAGGAAACCCCTAGAAGAAAAACTAACAGAGGAATCCAAGAAACTCGCTAACGAAGTATGCACAGTAGAAGAAGAGTGGAAACAATTTAAGGAAACAGTAACCAACATCTCTAAAATAGTTTGTGGAATGAAGCTAAGAACAAGAGAAGGGAAAAAGAGCACCCTGTGGTGGAACGAAACAATCAGAGAAGCAATTAAAGAAAAGAAGAAACTGTTTAAAAATTGGAGGGAGAACATCATCATCATCATCGTGTGCCTTCTCCGCAACGAAGGTTGGCTACCATGGATCGCCATTTTACTCTGTTTCTTGCTTTCATGGTGCAGGCTGTCATAGATTGACTTGACCATCTTTTGATGTTACTCGTCCATGTTAATCTTGGTCTGCCTCTGCCTCTTTTACCTTTTATTTTTCCTTCCAATATTACTTTTAGTTAGGCTGTTGTGTCTTTTAACATGCCCCAAAAATTTCATTTGTCTTGTCTTAATTGTATTTAGTAGTTCTCTTTTTATTTTCAGTTGTTTTAAAACTTTATCGTTTGTTATCTTTTGTTTCCATCCAATTCTACCTATTCTTCTATAAATCCACATTTCAAAGGCTTCAATTTTCTATTCTGTTTTCTTGTCTAATGTCCATGTTTCTGCACCATACAGGAATATTGAGGAGATGTAACATTTTGCCATTCTTAGTTTCAGCCCTGCTGATATTTGTTTTGTTGTTAGTATATTTTTCATGGCATTAAAATTACTTTTTGCCATACCTATTCTTTCGTTTATTTCAGTTTTGCATTTTCCATCATTGGTTATAGTATGTCCCAGGTAGTTGTAACTCTGGACTGTCTCCAGATGTATTCCCTCAACTGTGATATTTAATTGTAGGTCTTGAGAATTTTCTTTGTTTATGATCATAGTTTAAGTCTTTTTTATATTCATTTCTAGTCCATATTTTTTACTTGTTATGTTTATCACATTAAGCAATTGGTGTAGGTCTTTAGGATTTTCTGCTAGTAGAACAGTATCATCAGCATATCTTAGGTTATTGATTATCTTTCCATTAATGTTTAGATTTGCTCAGTGTATAGATTGAACAAGCTTGGTGATAGGATGCATCCTTGTCTTACTCCTCTTTTTATATCCATGGGTGTAAAGTTCTCCTTGTTATATCTTATTATTGCTGTTTGCTCCCAGTACAAATTACATATTAGTTGTATGTCTGCGTCGTCTAGATTTATATCCTTTAGGCAGTCTATAAGTTGGTTATGGTGTATTCTATCGAAAGCTTTGGTGTAGTCTATAAAGCAGGCATATATTGTTTGTTTACTTCTGTGTACTTTTCAATCAATGTTCTCATGCTGAATATGGCTTCTTTTGTCCCACTGTTTTTCCTGAATCCAAATTGTTGCTCATCTAATTCAGTATTGATTTTATTCTGAATCCTTCCCTGTATAACTTTTAGTAAAATTTTTGTTACGTGGCTCATTAGGCTTATTGTTCTGAAGTCACTGCATTCAACTGCACCATTCTTTTTAGGCAATGCAATGAAAGCTGATGTTTTTAGATCGTTTGGTATGTATCCTGTATGGTATATGTCATTGCATATGTCTGTGATCACTTCAACACCAAACTCTTCTAGAGCCTGTATCATCTCTATCTGTATATTGTCAGGTCCTGCTCCCTTTCCCTTTTTCATTGTTTTTATAGCTTTTTCTACTTCAGATTTCAGGATTTTATAGTTGTATGTACATTTTATGTCTGGCTTTTTGTCCCTTTCGTCATGAAATAATTTTGTTATATATTCTTGCCATCTATCTATTATATCTTTGTTGTCTGTTAGCATTCTTCCCTCTTTGTTTGCAATACATCCGTTCCCTGCAGCTTTTTTGTCTTTATTCGTCATTCTCTTTATTTCTGTGTGCATCTCTCTTAAGTTTTGTTTACTTTCCATAGTTTCGACTTCTAGACATCTTTGGTTGAGCCAGTCTTCTTTTGCCTTTTTGCACATTCTCCGTATTTCATTGTCTATATCCTTGTATCTGGCAGTGTTTTTCGCTTGTCTTCTTTCTTCCATTTTTTCTAAGATTCTGTCAGTTATCCATTTTTGTTTTTTGTTACTTTCCTTTTTGGGCAAGGTGTTGCAGGATTCTTGCATGCTGTTTTTTATGCATTGCCATTTTGTTGTGACTTTTTCCTCAGGATTTTCTCTTCTGTACTGCTCAAACCCCTCTTCTAGTATCTTCTGATATGTGTTCTTTACTTGTACAGTATAAGTTTCTTGTACATCTTTCTGGTTTAACGCTGTTATATCTATTGGTGTTGCTGAATTAGTTTTTTATTTGCTTCTCTTTAATTTGATTTTCATTTATATCATTACATGATTGTGGTCTGAATTAATGTCTGCTCCTGGGTAGGTTTTGGCTTTCTTGACGCTGTTCCTGAATCTGTCTTTTATCATTATGTAATCTATTTGATTTCTTTTTTGTCTCCAGAGCTTTTCCATGTGCTTCTTCATGAGGGAGAACAAGAATCAAGAAAAATATGCCTTAGTTCGAAAAAGAGTTAAAATTTTGATCAAAGAAGCTAAGCAAAAGAATTGGATAGAATTCAGACAAAACATGAGCAGGGACTTCAAGACAGCCACAAAAGATTTCTACAAAGCAGTAAAAGCCACAAGAGCGAGAAAAGAAAACCATGATCCTACTGAGCTGATAAATGACAAAGACGGACAGCCAATATCAAATAACCAATGTATGCAACAGAGGTGGAAAGAATATTTTGAAGACCTGTTAAACATACCAACTACCAATAAGACAACAAAAACCACGCTAGAAGTCACAAATACTGAACCCGACATCATGAAAGAGGAAATCGAAGAAGTAATAAAATATGCACCAAGAAATAAAGCACCGGGGCTAGATAACACACCAATAGAAATAATAGCAGCAGCAGGAGAAACTGGAATGCAATGGCTGCACAGAATATTTAATGCAGCATGGCACCAACAACAAGCCCCAGAAGACTGGCAACAGGCAATCATCATACCAATATGGAAAAAGAAAGGTAGCAAAGGAGACTGCAATCAATATAGAGGCATATCTCTTCTCAGCCATGTAGGAAAGTTATACGCCAAAATCTTGGAAAAAAAGGCTGAGACCAATAATAGAACTACAGTTAAGCGATTCTCAAATGAGGTTCCGAAAAAACAGAGGATGTACTGAGGCACTATTCACATTAAAACAGCTTGCAGAAAAAACTACAGAATGCAATCAAAACTTATATGTAGCTTTCATTGACCAGGAAAAAGCATTCGACAGAGTAACAGAGAACTGTGGAAGATACTAACAACATACGGAGTAAGCCAACATCTAACCAACTTTATTAAAAGTCTCTACATAAAAAGCAGCTGCAGGGTCAGAACAGCAGCAGGCTACACAGACCACTTCGAAATTAGATCAGGTGTAAGACGGGGTGCGTACTATACCACCTACTGTTTATTACATACAAGGACTATATATGCAAGCTAGCCAACCCATCAGAGACAGAGGAGATCAATGAGCTTTTATTTGCAGACGACCAGGCACTCATACATGGAAAATTAGAAGACCTACAAGAACACTGAAATAAAATCAACAGCACAGGCACAAAATACAACATGAACATAAACAAAACAGAAATCATGAATGTCGCAAAGAGAAACAGAACATTAACATAACTATAGAAGGCAGACAACTAAAACAAGTAGAGGAATTCAAATACCTAGGAAGTCTAAAGAGAAACGATAATTCTCAAACAGCAGAGATAGAATCAAGATGCAACAAAGCTTGTCAAATCATTGGACAGTTATCACCATTCTTGTCCAACAAAGAAATAACTCTGGAGGCAAAACGAGCACTATACAATTAAATCTTCATCCCAACGTTGTGCTACCAATGCCAGACCTGGACCCTAGATGCAAGAACAATAAGAAAAATAACCTCTACAGAGATTAAATGTGTTAGACGATTGACAGGAAACAGTCTGAGAGATAAGATCAGAAATGAAGAACTGAGAAAAAAGCTAGGAATAGCCCCCACCATAGAATATATAAGGAAACAACAGATAAAATGGTTTGGCCATGTGACAAGGCAGAAAGAACAAAACACAACACAACGAGCCTTCAACAAATGTTGTGAGAACACCAGACCCAAGGGTCGACCACGAAAAAGATGAGGAGAAGCACTAGGAAACATAACAGCAGCAGAGGCGAACAGAAGAGCAAAAGACCACAAATTATACCTCCCCTCGATGCTGAAAGACAGATGAGGAAGGAAAGAAGAAGAACACGAACGTCATCAGAGGCTGTATCAAGTCCTGGCAATCTGAAATTGGAGGAGACAGAAGTGCCAGTTTGATGTTATATAAGTGTTCACAGTTTTTGGTGTCCAAGCATTGACCTGTATGGTCAATATATATTTTTGAGACACAAAGAAAGAACAGGTTCAATGTTTGAAAATGTTCACCTCCTGTTGTGGAAAGTGAATCTGGGACATTCCTATCCAGAGGCTGTTGATGTCTGATCTCTAGACCACCAAGCATGCCCAGTGGATTTAAAAATCCTAAGCTCCGCTTCTGTGCTTAGCAATTTTGATTTCCATATTTTATCAAGGTTTCTGAAAGTAACTGATGCTTCGCCTTTACTATTCTGCTTTTAATGCAACTTCTAAGATATATGAAGTGCTCTACTTCCTCCACTGCATTTCCTTCCAGGTATATTTTTTCATAAAGACAAATCCGATTTTTCATTACTTTCATTTTTTTTCCTTTTTTTTCTTTGGCTGAAATGAAGGCTTATCTTGCTACCCATTGATTACAGGGCATTGGTTTTAATGAATTGATAGTGTCATTAAAATAGATTAAATTGATTAAAGCAATTTGACTATTTAGATTTATTGTGAATTTTTCACAACTGCATGAAATATAGATGTGATATGGCCATAAGCAAGTGAGATTTTTAAATAAATGAAGTGACAGCTGCTCCCATTAAAATAACATCTCATCACGGCGTTATTTATCATTTTATCTTATGTCATAAACCTTCTAAACCTTATGAAGGGAGTGTGATCAAGATCTTTGTTTTTATTGCATTTGGCCAATTGGCTGTTTTGACAATCCTCTTATTTGGATTTATCATAATATATCATAATTAAATATTATTATTCTTAGACTTCATTTTTAAACATAACAATTCACTTAAAAATTAATAAATTCTTGTGTAATTGATATACAGACATGAACTGAATATTTAGTAAACATTTGATAATATTAGATATTTATACTGGTGGGTGATCTTACATCCATCTGAGGATGACGTCATGGGACGCACCAAAATGGCAGCTTATTTATATTCGAGCTATGGACCAAGCAATGTTTACATTGAACAACGCGATAAATGTTATTGCTGCGAGTTGGCAGATTTTTGAAAATGTTTTCAAGGGTTTGAACATAAATGTTTGTTCACAGTTCGTTAACCTTCGCTGTAGATAAAGTCGTTAATTGGATGGCTTCGTTTCAGACATTTTTGACGTTGGTAGCTAAGGACCTAACTTGTGCAAACCGATGGCATTGGCAAGGATCATTTTGAATCTACGAAGTGGGCTCATTGTGTGTTTAACTCAAACGCATATGTGCTTTTTAACCAAAGACCTTTTTTTGGGGACTCAATGCAGATATCCCCGATGGAAGAATAAATTGCACTATTAGTCCCATAAATGATTCGCTTCCAGAGGTTTATGATGTAAACAAAGCAGTTTTGTCATTGCAAGTGAATAATGTCCACATCTATAATTGGTCAGGATTGTGTAGCAGCAGCAGCTTTATAGCGAACACAGAAAACATCACAGGATTATGCTGTTCTGAAACAGCTATGCCATGCTACCCTAGAATTGCCTTTAATGGGATTACTGTGACCACAAACCACTCTCCATGTGTGTGCCACATATTTACACCCCAGAAAGAAATACTGAATATAACAACACCATGTGCCGTCTGTGATATTAATGACCACAGACCAGGAGTCTCCAGTATGATTGATACAACTGTTGCACCAAGCACTCATCAGCAGAGCCATATCTATGGAATGTTAATCTGACATTGTTCTTGAATGATGTCCAAGTTAATGAGACATCAGAATCGTGTGGCAGCAGCTACAAGAAGGGAGCGGAGAACATCAAGTTCTGCTGCTATAAAGGAGACTTGCCTTGCTATCCCAGGATTGCCTTAAATGGAATCACTGTAGTTGAAAACTTCTCCTCTTGTGTAAACTAACATTCACATCTAAGAGTGAATCAGTGAAGGTCACAAAATCATATTCTCTCTGTGGTTTTACTAACTACAGGTCATGTGGCTTCTGTTGGATTGGAAATGATAACTTACCACCACTGTGTGTCTATATGTTTGGAATTGGAGTCATCAATGACGGCCTAACATCATCAAGTGCTATGACGATCATCAATTTCGGGAGGACGTGAACTCCCATGGTATATGGTGGATAGGCGGCAGGAACCATTGAAGGCTATGTCTGAAAAGTGTTCCTTCTTGCAGTTTCCTCATATTCCAAGTCCGGCTTGTTGCAGGAGCTACTGAGTTAAGTGCTCTGTGCACACCGTGAGCTGTGTGTCTCATCCGTTTTGATCCTGCTTCGATATCCCGCTTGTTTACGATGAATGATGATATCGTATGACAGGGAACAGTTGGCTGTGTTCGCTTTCTGCGCGGTTTCGCCTTATGTCTTTTGGCGTGTGCTGAGACTGCTACGATGGGGACTACAGTTACCTTTCTTTGTTTGGGAGATGAGTTGGTAATTCGGATGATTCCACTGGCACGGGCGGTTGAGCAATTATGGATTTTAATTCGTTTGCTGTGATGCCGAGGCCTTCCATAACCAATAACCAATAATAACCAATAACATCCATCTAGCTACACTATACTATTATATATATTTAATATTATATATATATATATATATATATACACATTTTTACAAATTAGTTTTAAAATCTATCTTGAATTTTGCAATATATGGTTGGTTGGTTGCGTTCGCCCAATGACTAAAGTATTCTAGAGTATTGTGGTAGACCAAAATATTCCTCTTCATCATCCGCCCTTACAAGGACATAATGGACGTGTCTGCGTTGTGTTGTGGTTTGCAGTATAACTGTTATATTTTTGCCTTTCGGCCCAACACATCCGACTTCAGCATGACATTTTTGAGTACCAGGTTGTCTTCCCTCTTCGATCCCTGCACATTTGGCCAGACTAGACAAGTTAGTAGTCTGTTACTGGAGGCACCATGGAGAGGTGTAGCAGGGTCTGGATGGTTTTGGTTCACTGATCCTGGTGCAAGCCATCAGCTGTGGGTCGCTGACAACTTCCAGCTCTGGTGCTGGGAGGTTCACCTCCAAAATTTTGCAATATATAATTAAATTTAAAATATATCCCTATAATAATTATGTCAATATTATATTCATTAAATTTTTAAAAATTTTAATGAATGATTTTACTTTTAAACTGAAATGACAAGTTATGTACATATTATTTTAAAAAAAGATTTAACTAAATACTTACTAACTTAACTTAACTTACTAAGTGACATTTCATTAAGCTTAATTATTAGCAAAATAAAAAATGAAGACCATGACTTAGTTTAGTTGTTAAATTACTTTCTGTTAGCAACTTTACAACAATGACTGTTTTACAAATCATCATGGTGATGAGTGATTTTTTAGTTCATTTTTAATTTTAGGGAATAATCATGCGTGAATTCGTGAATCATAATTATTAATCATGCGTGAATTAATATCTTTATCTTCAGTGAAGAAAGATCATCATCATCAGTTTATTCAGCGGCTTATGAGTTTCATATCTGCTTCATTATTATATTATAATCCACTAAGTTAAAGTACAAAGACTGACTGCATTAATTAAATTTTAAAAGGGTTTGTCGTTCCTTCCGATGACAATGTCAAACAACTACTACTAAGTCTCTCTAGTCTAAGGTCTAAGTCTAAGTCTACTAAAACTAAGGCCCAAAAAGTAATTTGTAACACAAAAACTTAACTGAAAGAAGACTAGTCCATCCACTCTCTGGTGCAATAATGACCACAGCACACAAAAAACTTACTTCTGAAATATTGAAGTAGATATCATCCATTACAGATTAGCTGATGTAAATGATGATGACTGCTAAACTGCGATTAACGTTGAGCTGTAACTAAGAAGAGATTGCTAGTATATTTAGTGACTGCCTTTACTTTCCCCAGAAGCTGATCAAAACATTCACTGCTGCTCCGCACTTAATAACTCCGCACAAACTATATACCAAATATTTAACCTATTTATTGGTGGGGGAAAAAGTAACTTATAAATAATATTCTTGCTAAAAAAATA
Source organism: Megaustenia siamemsis (assembly GCA_032433765.1). Taxonomy (NCBI): domain Eukaryota; kingdom Metazoa; phylum Mollusca; class Gastropoda; order Stylommatophora; family Ariophantidae; genus Megaustenia; species Megaustenia siamemsis. The sequence continues at coordinate 46,454,657 of JAVIAB010000117.1, read as the reverse complement.
ATGCACATATGCTTAAAAATAAATAAAATATATTATTTTTATATTTATATTTATTAAATAGTGCTCGCTTCTAATTTCTTGTAGTGTACACATCCACTATTGATTATATATATATATATATATATATATATATATATATATAATATCATCATCAAGTACCGGGCCTGCTGGCGTAGGTGATCATGTCTATCCACAACTTTCGATCTCAGCAACTATTTATCATTTCTGTTCTTGACCTTCCGCCAAGCCATTGATTCTCTTAAGCTGTCTGTTATTTTTTTCTCTTTGCTTTCCTCTATCTCTTCGTCCCTCATTTTTTTCCAGTTGTTAAATATACTCCAATTGTTATCTTCTCATTACATGGCCAAAAATGATGATTGTTTCTTTCTAATATTGGAAATTACCTCTCTTTTTGCTTTGACCTCTCTCAGAACAATAATTGATAGAATATATAATATATAATTGTGCGCCAAAATTATGGGGAAAAGGGTTCAGACCAGTAATAAAACTACTGCTAAGCGATGAATGGGGCTCTGACACACAAAAATAAATAAATAAATAAGAGGCTTTACTGACGCACTATTCGTCCTGAAACAGAAGGCAGAAAAGATGACAGAATACAACGAGGATGTGTACATAGCTTTCTTTGACCAAGAAAAAGCATTCCACAGATTAAACAGAGAACAACTGTTGGGGACATTAACATCATACTGAGTACAGCAATATCTTACCAACCTGATTAAAAGTCGCTACATTAACAGAAGCTGCATAATCAGAACAGCAGCAGGTTACACAGATACATTTTGAAGTTACATCAGGAGTAAGACATGGGTACGTACTATATCCGTTATTGTTTATTACTTAACATGGACTACATATGTAATTTAGCCAAACCATCGGAGAAAGAGGAGATTAACGATCTTCTATTTGCAGATGAGCAGGAACTAATACAAGAAAAAATAGAAGACCTGCACAAAATATATAAATAGACTTAACAGCACAAGCATTCAAAATACAATAAGACAATCAACAAAATAGAAGTCATCAATAGCGCAAAGAGAAAAAGACAATCGACATAATGAAGGGCAAAAGATAACTAAAACAAAAGGAGAATTTAAATATCTATGAAGTCTTGTGACAAATTACAATTCACAACCAGCAGAAATAGACTCAAGATCCAAAAAAGCTTATCAAATCATCGGGCAGCTATCACCACTATTGTCCAACAAGGAAATAACTCCAAGAGGCAAAACGGGCACTCTGCAATATAATCCTGATTCCAACGTTGTGCTACCAGTGCCAGACCTGGACTCTAGATGCAAGACAATAAAACAAATAACCCCTCCTGAGATGTAGTGTGTTAGACGAATGACAGAAAACAGCATAAGAAGTAAGATCACAAATGAAAAACTGAGAAGGAAGCTAGGAATAATTCTTACCATATAGTACATCAACAGTATAGTACAAGCGAAGAACACTGCCCAATACAATAAAATAGATAATGAGATACGCAAAATGTGCAAAAAAGCAAAAGAAGACTGGCTCAGCCAAAAATGTAGAGAAATAGAAACTATGGAAAGCAAACAAGACCTAAGAGGAATGCACACAGAAATAAAGAAAATGACTAATAAAAATAAAAAAGCCACAGAAGGTGGATGCATTGCAGACAAAAAAGGAAAAATGCTAACAGACAATAAGGATATCATAGAGAGATGGCAGGAATATATAACAGAACTATTTCATGATCAAAGGGACAAGAAACCAGTTATAAAATGTACATCAGGCTATAAAATCTTAAAATCTGAGGTGGAAAAAGCTATAAAAACAATGAAAAGGGAAAAGCAGCAGGACCTGAAAGCATACAGATAGAGATGATACAGGCACTTGAAGATTTTGGCATTGAAGTGATTACAGACATATGCAACGACATATACCACACAGGATACATATTAAAATGAACTAAAAACATCAACTTTCATTGCATTGCCTAAAAAGAATGGTGCAGTTGAATGCAGTGACTTTAGAACAATAAGCCTAATGAGCCATGTTACAAAAATCTTGCTAAAAGTTATACAAGGAAGGATTCAGAATAAAATCAATACTGAATTAGATGAGCAGCAATTTGGATTTAGGAAAAATAGCGGGACAAAAGAAGCCATATTCTGCATGAGAACATTAATCGAAAAATACACAGAAGTAAACAAACCAATATATGCCTGCTTCATAGACTACACCAAAGCTTTTGATAGAGTACACCACAAACAACTTATAGAATGCCTAAAAGAGATACATCTAGATGACATGGATATACGACTAATATGCAATCTATACTGGGAGCAAACAGCAATAATAAAATATAACAAAGAGTTCTCTACACCCATTGATATAAAAAGAGGAGTAAGACAAGGATGCATCCTATCACCAAGCTTGTTCAATCTATACACTGAGCAAATCTTTAAAAACATCATAGAGATGCCAGGCCTACAAATTAATGGAAATAATCAATAACCTAAGATATGCTGACGATACTGTACTACTAGCAGAAAATCCTAAAGACCTACAACAATTACTTAATGAAATAAACACGACAAGCAAAAAATATGGACTAGATATGAATATCAAAAAGACTAAAAACTATGATCATAAACAAAGAAAATACCCAAAACCCACAAGTGGATGTCAAGATTGAAGGAATAGACCTTGAGACGTTCAGAACTATAACTACCTTGGACATACTATAACCAGTGATGGAAAATGTACAACTGAAATAAACAAAAGAATAGGAATGGCAAAAAGTAATTTTAATGTCATGAAGGACATACTAACATCAAAACAAATAACACCAGAGCTAAAACTAAGAATAGCAAAATGTTACATCTTCTCAATATTCCTATATGGTGCTGAAACATGGACATTAGACAAGAAAACAGAACAGAGAATTGAAGCCTTTGAAATGTGGATATATAGAAGAATAGGTAGAATTGGATGGAAGGAAAGAAAACAAATGACAAAGTCTTAAAACAACTAAAAATGAAAAGAGAACTTCTGAACACAATTAGAACAAGACAAATGCGATTCTTAGGCCATGTTAAAAGACACAACAGCCTACTGAAAGTGATCCTGGAGGGGAAAATACAAGGTAAAAGAGGCAGAGGCAGACCAAGATTAACATGGACGAGTAACATCAAAAGATGGACAAATCAACCAATGACAACCTGCACCATCAAAGCAAGAGATAGAGCAAAATGGCGCTCCATGGTAGCCAACCTTCGTTGCGGAGACGGCACTCAATGATGATGATGTAGTACATAAAGAAACAACATAAAAAATGGTTTGGCCAATTAACAACGCAGATCAAAACACAGCACAACGAAATTTCAATAAACGTTGCGAGAACACCATAGCCGAGGCCTACCACGAAAAAAAAAGGATCTATGGGGTATTAGGCAACACTAGGGAATATAACTGCAGAGACCAGCAGAAGAGCGAAAGACAGCAAATTATATCTCACTTCTACGCTAAAAGGTAAATAGTTGGTTGGTTGCGTTCGCCCGATGACTAAAGTATTATAGAGTATCGTAGTAGGCTAGAATATTCCTCTTCATCATCTGCCCTTACAAGGACGTAGTGGAGGTGTCTGCGTTGTGTTGCTATTTGCAGTATAACTGTTATATTTGCACCTTTCGGCCCAACACATCGACTTCAGCGCGACATTTTTGAGTACCAGGTTGTCTTCCCTCTTCGATCGCTGCACGCTTGGCCAGACTAGACAGGTTAGTTTTTTTTTACTGGAGGCACCGTGGAGAGGTGGAGCAGGGTCTGGATGGTTTTGGTTCACCGATCCTGGCGCAAGCCATTAGCTGTGGGTCGCTGACAACTTCCAGTTCTGGTGCTGGTAGGCGCTCCTAAAAGGTAAATAAGGAAGGAGAGAAGATTGATAAAATGAATGATAAGTAGCTTAGCTAGATGATAGGATATCAGAACTATATATCATGTCTTATAAATCGTAGGTAAAGTAATATGTTCCATCCAAGCTTTTAGACGTATGTTAAATAAAATATGGTGTTATTGTCCACATTTTCAGTGACATATTTTATAGGCGTGATGGGATCACGTCAGATCTCCATAATTTCCTAGAAAATTTATGGTACACATTTTCATAGGCAGAGTGAACTCAGGGGAAAAAATTGTTGGAACATCTAGGAATAGTAGGAACCGTATTTATTTATATCTTCCAAATATCTATATCCAATGTACAGTTTATACTACTTTTGTCTCGATTACTCCCCTTCCTACAAACTTGTTTCCCTTTGTCTTCCTCTGTTGACATTAATGCCCCTTTGTTATTTGTGGCGTTAACGGCTTGTTATAATTTTACGTTTTACAATTATTGCAGGTCGAGTTGTGTGGTTTGGATTTGGATATAAGACAGTAGACAAGAACATCGTTGGAGGCTACAGAAATGTGATTTTACATAAGAATGTTGAGAATACCATAGATACCTAAACAAGGAGTAATGAAGGTGAAAGGAAAAAAAAAAGAAGAAAAGGTATGGTTACAGCTGATGAAGACAAGTGCGTCACTTATGTGAAAATATACCTACCTTTCTCCCTCTCTCTCTTTTCACCATCTCACCTTCATTATCAACTTTACAGCAGCTTCGTATTTTTATATATCACTTACGTAAAGCGGGAGCCGCGATAGCTCAGCGGTTAGTGAACTGGACTACAAAGGACAACAGGTAGAGTTCGATCCCAACTGACGGCTGCCATTTCACCCAGCCTTTGAGTACCAGATTGTTTTCTGGGAAAGTAAAGCGGCACGGGCGTAATACCGACCACATTACCTCAAAAATCATGTTCCGGAGGTCTGTAAAATGTATGGTCCCTAACACCATATTTTTCTATACGCCACTTGGCGTGATGGGGTACTTTACTTCTTTTTTGCTTACGTAAACTGCATTCATAAGTAGTATACAATGTCAATTAGGACCGTGGAAAGTGCGGCCATCTGCAGCCAAATCGCTGCAGCCGGGTTGTTTTTTCTTATATAAATAGTCTACCTGCAGAATGTGCTTCCATCTGCAGCCAAATCGCTGCAGCCGGGTTGTTTTTTTTATATAAATAGTCTACCGGCAGATTTGTTTTTCCTTATATAAGAGTCTACCCGCCCATTTTTGTTCCGGTCGTGGTGACCTCACGTGGTGATGGTGGTGGTGACCTCCCGTTGACCTCTCGTGGCGGTGGTGGTGAAGGGGTGGTGAAGGGGTGGTGAAGGGGCGGCGGTGGTATCATAACTTTCATATTCTTTGTACTTTCAATGGTTCCGTAACTTTCATAAATCTATTCTTTCTTTATACTCTCATTCAATAAAAAACAGTGACAAGTTTATTTATTGTTTTTAAAAACTTCCTTTAGAATTAAAGGTAACAGCTTAGGCCGTTACACACGCTACACGCCAAACACTGTGTTTAACGTTAAGCGAGAGATCAAAGAGCTCGGTAGACGCCCCGCGAAGACGCGCAATCCGCCTCCCGTATGAACATCAAAGGATTACCCTTGAGCACACTAATAAATTTATCGCCGTAGCAGGTAAGTGTTCATCAGGAGAGTCATTTAACAGGGGAATTTTACGATACCGATGTTTTAATGTGAGACGCTTGGGGGAAATTAACAGTGACAAGTTTATTTATTGTTTTATTCTGAAGATTGTATTGTATAGTGCTCGTTTTGCCTCCAGAGTTATTTCCTTGTTGGACAATAGTGGTGATAACTGTCCGATGATTTGACAAGCTTTGTTGCATCTTGATTCTATCTCGGTTGTTTGGGAATTTTCGTTTGTTATTAGACTTCCTAGATATTTGAATTCCTCTACTTGTTTTAGTTGTCTGCCTTCTATAGTTATGTTGATGTTCTGTTTATTTTGGCGACATTCATGACTTCTGTTTTGTTGATGTTGATTTTCATGTTGTATTTTGTTCCTAAGATGTTGAGTTTATTTACAAGTGTTATACATGATAGTGTTAAATGGATAAATATCGACGGTGCCACGATGGATGAATGTAAGTTGGCGACTGTGTCGGGATGGCTGTTTGTATGTTGGCCAGTGTGCCACGAGGGATCATGTAGGTTGTCTAGTTGGCCATGATGGATCATGTAGGTTGTCTAGTTGGCCATGATGGATCATGTAGGTTGTCTAGTTGGCCATGATGGATCATGTAGGTTGTCTAGTTGGCCATGATGGATCATGTAGGTTGTCTAGTTGGCCATGATGGATCATATAGGTTGTCTAGTTGGCCATGATGGATCATGTAGGTTGTCTAGTTGGCCATGATGGATCATGTAGGTTGTCTAGTTGGCCATGATGGATCATGTAGGTTGTCGACTGTTCCATGATGGCTGTTTGTATGTTGTCGACTGTGTCGAGATGGATGAATGTATGTTGTCTAGTGTGCCATGATGGTTGTATGTAATTGTCGAGTATGCTCCAACAAATCACCGCGCCATTTAAACTTCTTTGAACATAATGGACACAGATGTTCACCAGAAGAAACCTCATTATCAGAAACCATCTGGAGAAAATCCAATAACCCTTTCGTCAACCATATTTAACATATCTAGTTAAACTTCATCAAACATCATTCTCAACAATACTTAGCATACCTACTTTAAACACCTCGATAAAATTGAATAACCTTTTATCGAAAAGCCTTAACGTACTTTAAGAGAAAATATTCCAACTTACAGTGTAAATAGAATCTCAATCCGTTAGAATGAATAGTAACTTTCCTTGAAGCAACCAAACTTATAACACGAAAGCCCTGTGGCTGTTTGTAGGTTGTCGACTGTGTCGCGATGGATGAATGTAAGTTGGCGACTGTGTCGGGATGGATGAATGTAAGTTGTCGACTGTTCCATGATGGATCATGTAGTTTGTCGACTGTGTCGGGATGGCTGTATGTAGGTTGTCGACTGTTCCATGACGGAGCATGTAGGTTGTCGACTGTTCCATGATGGATCATGTAGGTTGTCGACTGTTCCATGATGGCTGTTTGTATGTTGTCGACTGTGTCGAGATGGATGAATGTAGGTTGTCGACTGTGTCGGGATGGCTGTTTGTAGGTTGTCGACTGTGTCGGGATGGATGAATGTAAGTTGTCGACTGTTCCACAGTCATGTCGATGTAGTAGACACGTATGTCATGTCAATGTAACAGTCATGTCAATGTAACAGTCATGTCAATGTAACAGTCATGTCAATGTAACAGTCACGTATGTCATGTCGTTTTAGCAGAGACGTATGGTATGTCGGGATGGATGAATGTAGGTTTTCTAGTGTCGCATGATGGATGCATGTAATTGTCGAGTGTGCTCCAACAAACCGCCGTGTCATTTAAACTTCTTTGAACACAATGGACACGGATGTTCACCAGAAGAAACCTCATTATGAGAAACCGTCTGGAGAAAATCCAATAAACCTTTCGTCAACCATACTTAACATACCTAGTTTAACTTCATCAAACATCATTCTCAACAATACTTAGCATTCTTACTTTAAACACAAACAAGGTTTAAACAATGAAAATCATAAACTAGCCAAAATTGTTTTAAATAAAATATTTATTAAAATAAAATGAAATTATTCGATGATTATGATGTATTCGTCCTCCTCCACCTCGTTTTGAGGCGAAGGTGGTGGTGATGCATACCCTGCATCGACTTCACCAGCTGGTTGAGGTATATTAGCTACTAGTTGGAGTCTGAGTATTTGAAATATATGATTAAATATTAAGTTTGTTAATTCGGCATGTGATATATCAAAGTATAACACACTGAATAATTGGTGTTGCAGTCGGGTGCCGATATCTAAATGGCAGGTGTGATTGACCATGTTTGGTGATAAAGCCTGACAACCAGCACAGTGACGATGCGGGTTGTCCTGGAGTAGACCTGAGATTTTGTTAATCAATGCATGTTCCATCTTTGAAATCTGAAATTTTCACAAAAAGAGATGGTGTTACTCAGTGCCTCTATTAATGGGGATGTTGAGTTACTAAGAATAAATAGATTTTGACCTATGATGCATTAACAGAATACTCATTGACACTCTATGTACTCTCACATCAACAAAGTTATGACTGACATCTGTATTATAACCATTCAGAGAAGAGCATTAGCATGGGAGGCGGAGCAAAGAAATGACTGACATCTGTATTATAACCATTCAGAAAAGAGCATTACTATGAACGGCAGAGTGATTAACCAATTATAGAAGAGCGTAACTTTGAAAGCGGTTCCAGTTCCATCTTAAGGTAAATGATTTGGTCGGGTTCTCATCGAGAATTGTGGGCGTTTCTGGTCCATAGAATGTGTTTGGATAAACTTATGTAGGAGTTTATGTTCCTGGGGATTGATATTATTCACACATATGATAAGGTGTATAAGAAACATTCAAAGTTTTATAACGCGATGGCTAACCTAGTATACACATGATCGGAGAGAAATGAGCTGATATTTACTGGAATAATTCAGAGAGTCGGTGGTCGTGATATCTACGCCACGTTTGTAACCATCGTTATCGAAATACTTTCAGATCGAATTCGCAATTTCGGTCGTCTTGTTGTTCTATATACCCTCGCCTATCGATTAGTGATTGTAATAAGAATGGTTTGCTCCAGCTTTGAAATCTGAAATTTTCACAAAAAGAGATGGTGTTACTCAGTTCCCCTATAATGGGGATGTTGAGTTACTAAAAATAGATTTTGATCTCTGATGCAATACCTGATTAGTTACTAAAATAGAATGTGACCTATGATCCAATAATAGAATACTCATTCACCCAATACTCTCACATCAACATGGAAAAGTGAATTTCTCAGTCATAGAAAAGTATGTTGTCACGATAGGTGTGTCAATATCAAGGAACAAAAATCATTAAAGAGATCATAATTAAGTTGTGAAAGTTTGGTGGTTGAGAGATAAATCTGAAGATAAGCACATCAAACTATAAGAACAAGGAAACAATCGTATATTACACAATCTTAGAGCCAGTGTTATGTTAACACGTATTTAGTTAAAATAGAAGGTTATAAATTGAGTAGAGGTAAACTTATACCTTATGGCTCATCTACTTTTCGAATAAACTCAAGTTCAGAAGACAGTGATGACGATATTGATTTGTCAATTGGCACGCAAACCACGATAATATGGCCTAGTGGTAATTTTAATAATGGTTTAACTTAGACTCAATTTTCAAAAGACAAATATACGTGAAAGGATTTTAAACTCTAGTGAAACCTCTGACACCTACATCACCGGCTCTCAAAATCAGGGAGCTGGAAGACTGGAGATTCCAACTGAAATAATTAACAACCACTCCTCGACTGATAATAGAGATATACAAATCTTTGAACATGATATTTATTTGAACAAATTAACGCAACGTGGAATGAACAATACGCTTGCAGCCAGCAAGGTGATACACTAAACGATAGAGCTACCAAGGTAAGTAATTGCTTTGGAGTCGAGTTTTGATTTTGATATCCTGTTTCTCCTTCGTTATCTTTATCACTGGGTTATTATTCAGCTTGTAGCTGTATTCTATTATTGCCAACGCTATTAATTCTAATGTTTCCAACATTATCTTTGTTGATGATGATAAATAGTAAATTTCCACATGTAATGACAATTTTGAAACTAGTTGCTAATAATGATAGACGTTATAGTAAAGGAAACCGAAAACATAAAGGACTCATCCTTAATACCATAAAGAAGTAACTGTAACATCAAAGAAAAAAGACAAGTAGAATAATATTTAAAATGGTAGTCTCTCTCTCTCTCTCTCTCTCTCTCTCTCTCTCTCTCTCTCTCTCTGGGAGTATATGGAATATTAGCCGCTGTCTTAAGAGTACTCGAGATACTTTATAGTAGACTTTTCAAACATAGGCAAGATATGGCTTTGATCTAAAGATATCAAAGAGAAGATATGACCAACGGGAAGGTTGTGAAGATATTTCAAATACCACGGATGACCACTTGACCGCCAGACTGACCTCCCGGGTCATCATGACTTTTTATCATCTGAAGATTAGAATACCACTTATCAGGGGAATTTTACTTGGTGGTTGTTTTAATGTGAGATGTTTGGGGGAAATTAATATGTTTGAACTAGAGAGTTCTTGATTGAACAAAGAGTTTAGAACTGTATATAAGTAGATTCAAGCAGCCAGGCTTTTATTCTCACTCTCTGAAGCAGTTTCAACGAGTGTCTTGGCTGTAACTCAAGCAAGAGTGTGCTTGGCTGTGCAAGTAAATTTACTTTACAAATCGTAAGTAGAACCTTATTTCATAGATTCTATACTGTCATTTATTTTAATTTAACAAAATAATTTAAAATTAAATAAATTAAAACAACTCAAATAAAAACAAACAAATATGCTCTTTTTATAATGTTTATTTTCACAATGAAACATAAATTTATTTCAATACATCAACGTGGACAACACATGTTACACATTCAAATGTTTATAATTGAACAATAATGATTTCAATAGTACAAATATGAATTCAATTCATCTAAAAAAGTACACATATAACAACATATGTGTATAGTACTTAAATTACAAGTTTACGTGGTCTACCACGTGGTTTTTTAAATACACAAGGATCGCAAAATTTAACACAATTTTGTTTATTGTTCTTAATAACATAAGATCCATCAGTTATATTAGTGATCGAACGGGGGTCAATTCGTTTGTGAGCTGTGTCTGTGAGAACAGTCGAAAGATCACTCTGTTGATACTGGAAGTCGTCATAAAAGGAAAGGAGCACGATCGACCACTCACCCTCATTGGCTGTTGTTCTCTGTCATAGTCTGAGCGAAATGTAGAAGCTCCATCAGTGGTTGACTTGTATACTGTCACACTCATTGGCTGTTTGTTCTCTGTCATAGTCTGAGCGAAATGTAGAAGCTCCATCAGTGGATGCTTGTATACTGTCACACTCAGATGAGAGAATCGTAGACGCATCACCTGTGGCTACTTGTAGTCTGTCACACTCTGAGAGAATCGTAGACTTCAGATCCACTAAAGTCTCAAATTCAGGCTGTGTTAGTGTTATACCGTAACGTGTTGGGAATTTCAACCCCGTTTTACCATCGTATTTTCTAAGATGAATTAAAGTCTTTGCTCGATATCTCGAAACTGAGACAGCCTTCAAACCATTTTCTGTAGAGGTTTTACATACTCGCCATTACGAGCGGCATAGAAAAAAGCACCATCACAGTCAACATTAACAGCGGAATCACATATATCCATTCTAACGGACTCCATTCTAAAAAGCACACGACTTGGTAGCAGGGCTCTGACTTTCTGTATGTAGCAGCACTGAGAACGGCTGCCCTTTATACCCTGTAACAAGGGGGGCGTGGCCAGTCTATTTATAGTAACCAATGGAATACGTTCTATTTATAGTAACTGATGCAATACGTCATTGGACGTGATGAGACATGTTCAGAGAGCGGCCATCTTTGATGAATCATGGGAAGTTTGTCCCACGAGGCCGATGTATCCATGGAGTCATCAAAACAAATGATGATCCAGAGGGCGGGGCCTACACTGACAAGTTGGAGACAAACTCGAGTATAGCATGTTATGTTCATTAGAGGGAAGTGTTCTTGTGAACACAGGATTGGGCTTGACAAGTAAAATATCAACTAAACTTTAGTTTCTATTACTTCTGAAATACTTTTAGAATCTGGCTCTGTGATCAATAGCTAGGATGGGGGAAATAATTTTGCCACATTTGTATACGGTTTATGAAGCGCTCCTTGTCTATAGAAAACTGCTGCCAAGAATAATTGGGTTCGTCATTTTCATCATCGTGGATTGTTAAAACAATCGTTTCTTCACAAAAATGAACCTAGAAGAAACGAGACAATTTAGGTTTAAAAGCCAGCAAAAACTTCTAAATGAAAAACACTTTATAATAAAATATCTCTGCACAACTCTGTAGCTGATGTCATTTCTCTTTGTTTCCCTCTGTCTTTTCACCCCTCACTGCCTATGTTTGAAAAGTCTACTATAAAAGTATCTCGAGTACTCTTAAGACAGCGGCTAATATTCCATATACTCCCAGAGAGAGAGAGAGAGAGAGAGAGAGAGAGAGAGAGAGAGAGAGACTACCATTTTAAATATATTCTACTTGTCTTTTTTCTTGATGTTACAGTTACTTCTTTATGGTATTAAGGATGAGTCCTTTATGTTTTCGGTTTCCTTTACTATAACGTCTATCATTATTAGCAACTAGTTTCAAAATTGTCATTACATGTGGAAATTTACTATTTATCATCATCAACAAAGATAATGTTGGAAACATTAGAATTAATAGCGTTGGCAATAATAGAATACAGCTACAAGCTGAATAATAACCCAGTGATAAAGATAACGAAGGAGAAACAGAGAATATCAAAATCAAAACTCGACTCCAAAGCAATTACTTACCTTGGTAGCTCTATCGTTTAGTGTATCACCTTGCTGGCTGCAAGCGTATTGTTCATTCCACGTTGCGTTAATTTGTTCAAAATAATATCATGTTCAAAGATTTGATATCTCTATTATCAGTCGAGGAGTGGTTGTTAATTATTTCAGTTGGAATCTCCAGTCTTCCAGCTCCCTGATTTTGAGAGCCGGTGATGTAGGTGTCAGAGGTTTCACTAGAGTTTAAAATCCTTTCACGTATATTTGTCTTTTTGAAAATTGAGTCTAAAGTTAAACCATTATTAAAATTACCACTAGGCCATATTATCGTGGTTTGCGTGCCAATTGACAAATCAATATCGTCATCACTGTCTTCTGAACTTGAGTTTATTCGAAAAAGTAGATGAGCCATAAGGTATAAGTTTACCTCTACTCAATTTATAACCTTCTATTTTAACTAAATACGTGTTAACATAACACTGGCTCTAAGATTGTGTAATATACGATTGTTTCCTTGTTCTTATAGTTTGATGTGCTTATCTTCAGATTTATCTCTCAACCACCAAACTTTCACAACTTAATTATGATCTCTTTAATGATTTTTGTTCCTTGATATTGACACACTATCGTGACAACATACTTTTCTATGACTGAGAAATTCACTTTTCCATGTTGATGTGAGAGTATTGGGTGAATGAGTATTCTATTATTGGATCATAGGTCACATTCTATTTTTAGTAACTAATCAGGTATTGCATCAGAGATCAAAATCTATTTTTAGTAACTCAACATCCCCATTATAGGGGAACTGGTAACACCATCTCTTTTGTGAAAATTTCAGATTTCAAAGCTGGAGCAAACCATTCTTATTACAATCACTAATCGATAGGCGAGGGTATATAGAACAACAAGACGACCGAAATTGCGAATTCGATCTGAAAGTATTTCGATAACGATGGTTACAAACGTGGCGTAGATATCACGACCACCGACTCTCTGAATTATTCCAGTAAATATCAGCTCATTTCTCTCCGATCATGTGTATACTAGGTTAGCCATCGCGTTATAAAACTTTGAATGTTTCTTATACACCTTATCATATGTGTGAATAATATCAATCCCCAGGAACATAAACTCCTACATAAGTTTATCCAAACACATTCTATGGACCAGAAACGCCCACAATTCTCGATGAGAACCCGACCAAATCATTTACCTTAAGATGGAACTGGAACCGCTTTCAAAGTTACGCTCTTCTATAATTGGTTAATCACTCTGCCGTTCATAGTAATGCTCTTTTCTGAATGGTTATAATACAGATGTCAGTCATTTCTTTGCTCCGCCTCCCATGCTAATGCTCTTCTCTGAATGGTTATAATACAGATGTCAGTCATAACTTTGTTGATGTGAGAGTACATAGAGTGTCAATGAGTATTCTGTTAATGCATCATAGGTCAAAATCTATTTATTCTTAGTAACTCAACATCCCCATTAATAGAGGCACTGAGTAACACCATCTTTTTGTGAAAATTTCAGATTTCAAAGATGGAACATGCATTGATTAACAAAATCTCAGGTCTACTCCAGGACAACCCGCATCGTCACTGTGCTGGTTGTCAGGCTTTATCACCAAACATGGTCAATCACACCTGCCATTTAGATATCGGCACCCGACTGCAACACCAATTATTCAGTGTGTTATACTTTGATATATCACATGCCGAATTAACAAACTTAATATTTAATCATATATTTCAAATACTCAGACTCCAACTAGTAGCTAATATACCTCAACCAGCTGGTGAAGTCGATGCAGGGTATGCATCACCACCACCTTCGCCTCAAACGAGGTGGAGGAGGACGAATACATCATAATCATCGAATAATTTCATTTTATTTTAATAAAATATTTTATTTAAAACAATTTTGGCTAGTTTATGATTTTCATTGTTAAACCTTGTTTGTGTTTAAAGTAAGAATGCTAAGTATTGTTGCGAATGATGTTTGATGAAGTTAAACTAGGTATGTTAAGTATGGTTGACGAAAGGTTTATGGATTTTCTCCAGACGGTTTCTCATAATGAGGTTTCTTCTGGTGAACATCCGTGTCCATTGTGTTCAAAGAAGTTTAAATGACACGGCGGTTTGTTGGAGCACACTCGACAATTACATGCATCCATCATGCGACACTAGAAAACCTACATTCATCCATCCCGACATACCATACGTCTCTGCTAAAACGACATGACATACGTGACTGTTACATTGACATGACTGTTACATTGACATGACTGTTACATGACATGACTGTTACATGACATGACATACGTGTCTACTACATCGACATGACTGGGAACAGTCGACAACTTACATTCATCCATCCCGACACAGTCGACAACCTACAAACAGCCATCCCGACACAGTCGACAACCTACATTCATCCATCTCGACACAGTCGACAACATACAAAACAGCCATCATGGAACAGTCGACAACCTACATGATCCATCATGGAACAGTCGACAACCTACATGCTCCGTCATGGAACAGTCGACAACCTACATACAGCCATCCCGACACAGTCGACAAACTACATGATCCATCATGGAAACAGTCGACAACTTACATTCATCCATCCCGACACAGTCGCCAACTTACATTCATCCATCGCGACACAGTCGACAACCTACAAACAGCCACAGGGCTTTCGTGTTATAAGTTTGGTTGCTTCAAGGAAAGTTACTATTCATTCTAACGGATTGAGATTCTATTTTACACTGTAAGTTGGAATATTTTCTCTTAAAGTACGTTAAGGCTTTTCGATAAAAGGTTATTCAATTTTATCGAGGTGTTTAAAGTAGGTATGCTAAGTATTGTTGAGAATGATGTTGATGAAGTTTAACTAGGTATGTTAAATATGGTTGACGAAAGGGTTATTGGATTTTCTCCAGATGGTTTCTGATAATGAGGTTTCTTCTGGTGAACATCTGTGTCCATTATGTTCAAAGAAGTTAAATGGCGCGGTGATTTGTTGGAGCATACTCGACAATTACATACAACCATCATGGCACACTAGACAACATACATTCATCCATCTCGACACAGTCGACAACATACAAACAGCCATCATGGAACAGTCGACAACCTACATGATCCATCATGGCCAACTAGACAACCTAATGACATCATGGCCAACTAGAAACCTATATGATCCATCATGGCCACTAGACAACCTAATGATCCATCATGGCCAACTAGACAACCACATGATCCATCATGGCCAACTAGACAACCTACATGATCCATCATGGCCAACTAGACAACCTACATGATCCATCATGGCCAACTAGACAACCTACATGATCCATCATGGCCAACTAGACAACCTACATGATCCATCATGGCCAACTAGACAACCTATATGATCCATCATGGCCAACTAGACAACCTACATGATCCATCATGGCCAACTAGACAACCTACATGATCCATCATGGCCAACTAGACAACCTACATGATCCATCATGGCCAACTAGACAACCTACATGATCCATCATGGCCAACTAGACAACCTACATGATCCCTCGTGGCACACTGGCAACATAAACAGCCATCCCGACACAGTCGCAACTTACATTCATCCATCGTGGCACCGTCGATATTTATCCATTTAACACTATCATGTATAACACTTGTAAATAAAACTCAACATCTTAGGAACAAAATACAACATGAAAATCAACATCAACAAAACAGAAGTCATGAAGTCGCCAAAAATAAACAGAACATCAACATAACTATAGAAGGCAGACAACTAAAACAAGTAGAGGAATTCAAATATCTAGGAAGTCTAATAACAAACGAAAATTCCCAAACAACGAGATAGAATCAAGATGCAAACAAAGCTTGTCAAATCATCGGACAGTTATCACCACTATTGTCCAACAAGGAAATAACTCTGGAGGCAAAACGAGCACTATACATACAATCTTCAGAATAAAACAATAAATAAACTTGTCACTGTTAATTTCCCCAAGCGTCTCACATTAAAACATCGGTATCGTAAAATTCCCCTGTTAAATGAACTTCCTGATGAACACTTACCTGCTACGGCGATAAATTTATTAGTGTGCTCAAGGGTAATCCTTTGATGTTCATACGGGAGGCGGATTGCGCGTCTTCGCGGGGCGTCTACCGAGCTCTTTGATCTCTCGCTTAACGTTAACACAGTGTTTGGCGTGTAGCGTGTGTAACGGCCTAAGCTGTTACCTTAATTCTAAAGGAAGTTTTTAAAAACAATAATAAACTTGTCACTGTTTTTTATGAATGAGAGTATAAAGAAAGAATAGATTTATGAAAGTTACGGAACCATTGAAAGTACAAAGAATATGAAAGTTATGATACCACCGCCGCCCCTTCACCACCCCTTCACCACCCTTCACCACCACCGCCACGAGAGGTAAACGGGAGGTCACCACCACCACCACCACGTGAGGTCACACGACCGGAACAAAAATGGGCGGGTAGATCTTATATAAGAAAAACAAATCTGCCGGTAGACTATTTATATAAAAAAAAACAACCCGGCTGCAGCGATTTGGCTGCAGATGGAAGCACATTCTGCAGGTAGACTATTATATAAGAAAAAACAACCCGGCTGCAGCGATTTGGCTGCAGATGGCCGCACTTTCCACGGTCCTAATTGACATTGTATACTACTGACATTTGATCTTAAGAAGCAGGACATTCGTTTTCTGAAGTAACAGATTTACAAAGTCTTTCCAAAAAGCATTAATTAAAAATGGGGCCTTTGTTTTTCAATAATTTATATAATAATATTGTACAATGTAAGACTGTGCAATGTAGTACGGTACAATGTAGTACGGTACAATGTAGTACAGTACAATGTAGTATACAATGTAGTACGGTACAATGTATTATAGTACAATGTAGTACGTATAATGTAGTATAGTACAATATAGAACGGTATAGTGTAGTATAGTACAATGCAGTACGGTATAATGTAGTATAGTACAATGTAGTATAGTACGATGTAGTATAGTACAATGTAGTATAGTACGATGTATTACGGTACATTGTAATACCGTATAATGTAGTATAGTACAATGTAGTACGGTATAATGTAATATGCTACCGCATGTAATACTGTAAAATGTAGTATAGTACAATGTAGTACGGCACAATACATAACGGTATGTAGGACTACACAATGTAATACTATCATGAGAACAGGTTCGAATCACGGTAGATTGAAATATTTTTATTTTTTTCTATCGAGGGTAAAATAAAAACTCAGAGACCCGAACACCTCGTAGTGGCTGCACTGGGCACGCGGCCTTTGACCCCCTGTCCCAAAGAAAACTTCTTGTACATTGCAAAAACTGCGATAAAAATCATATCACTTTATACCCCCACCCGCCCATTCACTTTTACCGCACCATGTGTTTTGTCTCTCATTCTACTCCCCACCCTCATATTATTTATTGCCAAGTATTTTGCGACTTGTTAATATGACGGTTCAGAAGCTACATATTCATGCTCAGTGCTGTTCCGCGCCCCCGCTGGTTACTCCCACGTCAGTGCGGGATTGAACCCTTTGGTCGAGACAGTGCCATTGATAGCACCGATATTTGAGCGCTTGCATCAGTAACATCATCTCTGCTGTAAGCTGCTGTGTACTGCTCATCATCTCTACTGTAAGCTGCTGTGTACATTCTGTGATTCCTGGTAGAGAATGCTGTATGATTGATGTTTATCATGTGTTCAGTGTTTATTAACGTGTTGTATTTGGAAACGTGTTTATTGTTACAAACGGATTTGATTTATTTCACCATCAACAATTCCCTAGTAACTTTCCGGAGTTTAGTTCGTGTATTGAGTTTAGTTCGTGTATTGAGTTTAGTTCATGTATTGAGTTTAGTTCGTGTATTGAGTTTAGTTCATGTATTGAGTTTAGTTCGTGTATTGAGTTTAGTTCGTGTATTGACTTTAGTGCATGTATTGAGTTTAGTTCGTGTATTGACTTTAGTTCGTGTATTGACTTTAGTTCATGTATTGAGTTTAGTTCGTGTATTGACTTTAGTTCGTGTATTGACTTTAGTTCGTGTATTGACTTTAGTTCGTGTATTGAGTCTAGTTCGTGTATTGACTTTAGTTTCATGTATTGAGTTTAGTTCGTGTATTGACTTTAGTTCATGTATTGAGTTTAGTTCGTGTATTGACTTTAGTTCATTTATTGAGTTTTGTTCGTGTTGACTTTAGTTCCCGTATTGAGTTTAGTTCGTGTATTGACTTTAGTTCGCGTACTGATTTTATTCGTGTATTGAGTTTATTTTGTGTATTAAGTTTACTTCGCATATTATCATTCAGACTGGGTAAATGTCAGTTCCGCTCATGTTTTAAAACTCTGAAGGATGGGAGTGATACTTTAAGAATTTGTTCTGACTGTAAACTTCATGGATGTTCACATCAAATCAGTGTTCTCATAGTTTTTAATGGCAAACAATTGATGTTTTTTGTTCTAGTACTCTGGGGAAAGTGAAAATAACGCGTCTGTTTTAGAACACTATTTTGTGAAGCATCATTTCAAACACTCGATTCTCAGACAATCAGCTGCATTAATTGAGGGCACAAATCTAGTCTTTGATCGTATATTTACTTTAAAATAAATAATTTACTTTACAGCAAGGCCCTTGATTGAGTAAGACAATACCAATTTGGAACATCATGAAAGACGCGGGGTTTTCAAGGCACTGGATACATGTTTTCGAATTGCTAAATCACAGACAACAAGAAGCTATCATGCTAGCGGGTGAAACTCCAGGCTGGTTCGAAGGGTAGAAGGAAGTACGGCAGGGGACCTTTCACTCCAAACCAGATCATTATCTGTGCTAAGAACATCATAGAAATGATGACAGAAACGATGTCAGTTTTGTAAGTGCGATACTTTCACAATAAACACAACCAGATCATTCACGTCGACCACACATTGTCCTCTCAAAATGTGGAACGGAATGAGAAGAGCTAATTAAGTGCGCTATAACAAAAATATGTAATAAAATCGAAACCGCTATATAAATATACAGAAAAACTCAGATAATGTCCACCGACATAGAAAAAATGCCAAACCAAAATCATCGACAAAGAACTTGAAATTGTAATAAATTATGAATACCTTGGATCTGTAATAACCAACAAAGAGGACTGTTAGAAAGAGATCAAAAGAAAACTGGTAAAAGCAATACAAATTTAAATACCACGAAGAATATAATGCACAATACCAACAAGGTAGTAAATCTACTGAGAACATATATCTTCCCGATCACAACATATGTTGCGAATCATGGAGATCTGACAAACAATAATATAAAATTGGTTCATTCGAAACACATACAAAATACTTAGGATAACGTGAAAATTAAAAAAGAAGTTTAATAGAGACATTATAAATAACTTAAATATTGAAGAAAACTGCTTTTACTTATATGCAACATCTTGCAGAGGACATTTTAATATTACAACATCGAAAGACACTGGCCTAGAAATAATTCTAAAAGACATTTTTTTCTAACAGGGCACGAGCCAAAAAAAGGTGGTTTCAAGACATCAAAAAGACTTTAAACTCAACAAAAGCAGGAGTTGGAAATCCAACTAGAAACATAAATCTCTTCAGACGGGCTGTGATGAGAACAATATTCTGCAAAGGACAAGCAACAATGATGATGTTGGTCTTTGATTCAGGAAAGAAAGGTATCCGGAAAAAGAGATTACCGAGCAAACACGTCCAAAAGGTGTTCCTCAGAGAAGAAGAGCCGCTATGCTCAACTCTCTCATTTCAGGGCCCTCATCTGGGACAACATCGACGAGGCAGAAACCGGTATCTATACAGACAGTAATGTAAGACGCCACCAAAGGAGTGCATGGACATTTACAGCACGCAGGGCAGACAGAATAGTCAAAGAAAACTGCAGTGCATACGTTATGACCCGAGTAGCATGACGCTGGAGATGATGGCAGTGATCAGGGCATTCATCTGGTTGGAGTCACATGACTACAGCCACGCCTGTATACTAGAGTCACATGACTACAGCCACGCCTGTATACTGGAGTCACACGACTACAGCCACACCTGTATACTGGAGTCACATGACTACAGCCACACCTGTATACTGGAGTCACATGACTACAGCCACACCTGTATACTGGAGTCACATGACTACAGCCACACCTGCATACTGGAGTCACATGACTACAGCCACACCTGTATACTGGAGTCACACGACTCACAGCTACGCCTGCATACTAAGTTAATTGATGCGCATGATAAGAAAAGTGGCGACGGCTCTGTACGCAGGCAATGGGTAGAATCATTGCAGAAGTCAACGATACGTAAAGTCACCTATATCGACGTCCTGGACATACGGGAGTAATGAAAGAGCGGATAGGCTGGCTAGTACTGTCGTCGAGGACTGTCAATCGGTGGATTTGGCGGACGTCATCAATATTCGAGGTGTAAAGTGGACGTATCAATCAACAACGAGGTAGAGTTGTCAGTCGCTGAATGTTGCGGAACATGCTGAGGAGGGGATCCGAACACCTATGGGTATGTCTGAAGTGCAGTGACGAATAACCCAATTTTCATCATCACGTAAGACTTGCTATGCTAGTCGGTGTTGGTTGACAAATTATTCATTCGGCCAGAATATCGCTCCCTTCTGGCAGTGCCATCTTTGCCCTCAGTTTCACGCAGTCAAGACAGAGATGTAGTCTCACAGCTTTGAAAGTCCTTCATTCAAGAAACAATCACCTTTTTCGGGCACATCATGAGAAGAGAAAAGTTAGAATACTTGGTTACAACTGGAAAAATAAAAGGAAAGAGAGATCGCGGACGACAAAGAGAGAAAATACTGAATTGCTTGGTGTCTTGGCATGGAAAACAGTCAACAACAGAACTGATACGATGTACTGTAGATAGAAGATTGTGGAAGGACTTGGAAGTCTACGCCAACCGGTATGGCATATGATGATATGAGCGATACATTACATGGAGGTGATATGCTCTAATTATATCAACAGCTTGATATGAACGATACATTACATGGAGGTGATATGCTCTAATTATATCAACAGCTTGATATGAACGATACATTACATGGAGGTGATATGCTCTAATTATATCAACAGCTGGATATGAACGATACATTACATGGAGAATGTGCTGTGTCTTTAGTGAGGATCAAATTCACACGCGCTGAGCGCATAAAATGATCTTTGAAGGGAACATTGGCTATACCAATAGCTAGGCAAATTAAGGAACATGCTAGTCTATTAAAGAACATGCTAGTCTTTAAAGAACATGCTAGTCTATTAACTTGACTTTCAATTATTCAATGTTATGGCCTACTAACGAAGCTGATGATGAAGTTAAGGATGATTTTTATAACCAACTGCAACAACTTATAAACAAAATACCAAAACACGATCTTTTAATTGTAATGGGAGACTTCAACGCCAAAGTAGGACAAGATAACGCAGGAGTGGAACATGTGATGGGGAGAGAAGGCTGTAATACAACAAGTCAGAATGGAGAAGATTAATAGAATTATGTTTAATAGAAAATTTAGTTATAGGTGGGACATTATTTCCACATAAAAATATCCACAAAACAACATGGATATCTCCTGATGATAGAACATCAAATCAAATTGACCACCTATGTATTAAACAAACAATTCAGATCATCATTAATAGATGTAAGAGCATACAGAGGTGCTGATGTTAATAGTGACCACAACCTGTGCATTGGAAAATAAGATTAAAATTTAGAAACCAACAGAATAGGTCAATTACACATAAAATTGATAGTCATAAACTGAAAGATGAAGCAATAAAGGAAAAGTTTAACATAGAGCTAAGTAATTGTTATTCAGCACTTGGTGAAATAGACTTAGATATCAATGAAATGTGGGACTCACAGAGCAAAATACTAATGACAGCAGCAGAAGCAAGTGCTGGACTGAAGAAAATGGAAAAACGAGCTTGGATCTCAGACACCACATGGAAATACATCAAAGAAAGAAGAGAAGCGAAGAGAGCCATGACTAATGTAAAGACAGATCTTGGAAAGGTTCTGGCAAAAGCAACATACAAAGAATTAGACAACAAAGTGAAAAGTTCGGCAAGAAGAGATACAAGAGCTTATATAGACAACTTGGCAGAGAAAGCAGAGACAGCTGCAATTACAGGAGACAGCAGAACTCTTTACTGTACAAAAGATGCTGACAAACACCTATACATCCAGTGGAACACCAATTCTAGACAAATCTGGATTAATGCTAACAACAAGCGCAGACATAAAAGCCCGTTGGGCGGAACACTTCAAAGAAATTCTTAACCGTCCACTACCTCACAGTTTAATAGATTTTGAAGCTGAAACACCAGCAGCAGAATTAGATGTAAATTTAGATGACTTCACCTTGAGTGAAATAGAAACCACCTTAAAGCTAATGACCAATAACAAGGCTGCTGGAGAGGATAAGTTAACAGCTGAGATCCTCAAGGCAATTGATAGCCATAATTTAATACATCTCCAAAAAATGTTCAACATCATTTGGAAAACAGAGAAGACGCCTCATAAATGGAAAAAAGGAATCATTGTTAAGATCCCAAAAAAGGGCAATCTTAGAGATTGTAACAATTGGAGAGGCGTGACACTTTTGTCAGTTGCCTCAAAATTATTCTGTAAAATCATCCTAAATAGAATAAAGGATTCAATAGATACAGTAATGCGTGAAGAACAGGCTGGGTTTAGAAAAGGGAGAAGCTGTCTTGACCACATTTTCACTCTACGACTTATATTGGAGGAACACATTGAAAAGCAAAAACCTTTTGTACTTAACTTCATCGACTTCAAAAAAGCATTTGATAGTATTCATAGAGATTCTTTGTGGAAAATTCTGAAGCAATATGGCTTACCATCAAAAATCATAAATATTATCAAAGACATGTATGATGGTTACACATGTGCAGTTCGAACAGAGGAAGGACTGAGCGAATGTTTCCCAATAGAAACTGGGGTTAAACAAGGATGTATTTTATCGCCCTTGTTATTTGGAATTGTTATGGACTTCATAATGAAGAAATGCTGCACTGGTAATAAAGGCATCGAATGGATACAAGGAGACCATTTGGAGGACCTGGACTTTGCTGATGACATAGTTCTCATCAGCATCAGATAAAAACGATGCAGGAAAACACAAATGAACTATCATCAATAGCCAGCAAAATTGGGCTTGAGGTCAATCATGAAAAGACTAAAGTCATGAAAAGTTTAATTCCAAC
Organism: Megaustenia siamemsis; assembly: GCA_032433765.1. Lineage (NCBI taxonomy): Eukaryota > Metazoa > Mollusca > Gastropoda > Stylommatophora > Ariophantidae > Megaustenia > Megaustenia siamemsis. The sequence goes on along the minus strand of JAVIAB010000117.1, from coordinate 46,430,823 downwards.
AAGTGACAAAATATACATGGAAAACAAACCAGTAGAAGAGATCGATCACTTCATCTATCTTGGAAGTCACATTGATCGAGAAGGGGATACGAGCAAAGAAATTAGAATCAGACTGGCTAAAGCAGCAATGTCTTCAGAAGCCTTGAAAAGTTGTGGAAATCAAAACTCATTAGCACAAACACAAAACTTAGGCTATTCAAATCAAATGTACTATCAACCCTTACGTATGCGTGTGAAAGCTGGAAAACAACAAGAGATATAGAAACAAAGTTGAACGCATTCGAAAATAAATGTCTAAGGAAAATACTTGGTATAGAATGGAACGAATTCAAAACAAACGAGGAAATTAGAGAAATCGCCAATCAACCACTAATATCTTCAGTAATAAAGAAAAGACGATGGTCATACGTTGGACATGTGATGAGAAGAGATAATAATCGAATAGCAAAGCAAGCCCTCATATGGGAAACAACAGGTAAAAGAAAAAGAGGAAGACCCAGGGAGACACTGAGAAGAACATTGATGAGAGAGGCAAGAGCAGCAGGAATCGGCTCCCTCAATGAGATAGAACTGCTTGCACAGAACAGAGACAGATGGCGAGATTTGATAAAATATCTTTAAAAGAAAACTGCTAGAACAAAAATTCATATAGGAGAAGGTGTATCTTGGTCTACGCCCTATGGGCCGGTTACGGCTCGAAAGGTCAATAGATAGATAGATAGTCTATTAAAGATTTGTCTTAATTTTTTTCAATGTCAACGAGTTGTCAGTTCTTAACATCGAAATAAGTGTAGGTCTGTTCTCATTCGTTCATTGAAAAGTTGGATTCTGTCTGGCATGTACGTGCTGTAAAACTTGTTATTTTGCATAATGAACAGAACTCAGCACTTCTGTGATCTTGACCTCGTTAGTCAGTCCATCTTGACACATGTTGTCACCGGAGAAACCACTGAGAGATCTAGGATAGATATAGGCCTCCGAGGCTGCACTATCAATAGCAGGTCGTTTAGCGCCCCTCAGGATTGGTATTTAGTGTTCATCTTATTCTGTGTCGAATAACGAGTCGCTTCGTCGACCGCTTTTAAAGAACGTTGAGTAGACTTCGATGCGTTGTATCGTTACTTTACAAACTATTCGATCAATTTACGCCTTTCGCTCCGTCACATCTTCGGTTAGACATTCTTGGTTACTGGTTTGCCTTGTCTGTTGTCAGGGCCACTACGAAGAAGTGAGATAGGGTCTGGACCCACTGTTGTTCGCTGATGCTGACACATACAATCAGCTATGAGTCGTTGACCGCTTTCTGTACAGGTACTGATTGGTACGGAGACAAATAATAATAAATGAATATTATTATAGAGGGAAACATCCGAGGCGATAATCAGCTAATCAATTGAGAGAAGAGGTATGTTTACAGCACTCGAAAAAAATGTTTGGCTTTTCGTGGCAAGGCACTGTGCCACTGAGTACGGTTCGATCCTGCTTTGGTCTATATTTTTTTCAGTTGTTAATTATTTGTCATTTTTTCCGAGTGCTGTAAACATACCTCTTCCTCTGAATTGATTTATTGATTGGTACCTTGGCCGCCGGACTTTGAAACCAGCAAGTCTGGCGAAGCGATAGCAGTAGCTCTATTCTTTCCTCTCCTGTTAATGGTCTGTGCCACGGTAACCATACGGGTGGCTGTAAGGAAAATATTACAGTAGACACGATCGTGACAAATGTACATTCACACGTCATACACTTAGAAGACTCAACTTCGTCATCGTAATGGTTCCCTGGACCGGCCGTGCGCTAATCTTACGGTCTACTGTTTGATGTGCGACGGGGATAACTTGACGACTAACTGTGTGTCTATATGTTTGGAATTGGAGTCAACAACGATTGCCTAACATCATCAAGTGCTACGACGATCATCATTTTCAAGAGGACGTGAATTACCGGTATATGGGGATAGGCGGCGGGAACAATTGACGGCTATGCATGAAAAGTGTTCCTTGTTGCAGTTTCCTCATATTCCAAGTCGCATGTCTGTGTTAGTCACCTCTAGTGACTCGGGCAGATGGTGCTCGTAAACCTGGGTGGGCCGACCATCTAAGGGTAGAATCCCCTGAGAAAAGATCATCTGCTGCCTTGCAAGAAAATTGGGGACAATCAAAGGCTAAGGAAAGCAAACCTGAACAAAATGCTGGCTGAAATCAGATGTACTGAGCCACTGGCGCAGAACACAGTGCAACGTTTTAATAGGTATTCAAGCAGAGTGGATCTAACAGGCTTAAACAGACAGCTGTCTTCGTGCGAGAGCTGGAGTCCTACTCGGATTGAGACCTGATCGCAGAGAGAAGACTCAACTAAGACGTGCATGAGAAACAACGTTCTGGTCCCACTCCATCACGCTGATACCAGCTGGGCAGCTGGGAGACATTCTTTGTGTGGCCGAAATAGCCCTCTCAAAATGACGATTACAGAGACGTGCAGCTGTGCATATCATTAGCAGCCATACACCAAGTGTTACTGGCGAGATCATGACAGATCTGGTAACAGGTTTTGGAGCTCTACACAAACTGCCAGTAGTATATTTTTAAACCACACCTTGTTACACTACTGCTGGATGAGAGATCAAGATATCGTCGAATTTTTTCATGGAAAATAAATATAAAATAGTAGTAAGCGCATAATTTATCACGGTCCCACATGATATTTAATCGATGCATTATTTTATATTTGTGACTATCTGAATTTATCAAGTGCGGAGTTGGATTTCGTTATTTTATTTTTTAGGGGGGGGGGGGAGAGGGGGGACGTTGATACACAACGTGGGCCCATTCAATGAAATAGTTGTACTTATTAATTTTTTTTTTTTAATCAAGAATGAACTACACACGAAACAACGTAAATGAAACGCAATTTTCAAGTAAATTATTTATTATTTGACACGATGATTTGATACTGTAAACCCCTGTATCCTCTGTTACACAGGAACGCAGTCAGAGAAAACAAAAATAGAAAAGGACAGAAACACATTAAACATCCATAATTTATATATTGTGGTGATCTGAACAACATGATTCGATAGTTCAGTCCAGTTGTTAAATTATCCATAAGTGTGACTTCTATATGGGGTTTGTATTTTTCGTTGGCAGAACATTGGAAGGCAAGAATTATGTCATTTATAAGGACAAAAACTGAGCACTGGGAGGACAAAAACTGAGCACTGGGAGGACAAAAACTGAGCACTGGGAGAACAAAAGTAGAACACTGGAAAGACAAAAACAGGACATTAGAGGGATAAAAACTGAGCATTTGGAGGACAAAAATATAACACTGGGAGGGCAAAATAGAACACATAGAGTCTAGTACATTCCACCCATTACGGATGATATTCTGAGTCTAGTACATTCCACTCAGTATGGATGATATTCTGAGTCTAGTACATTCCACTTAGTTATGGATGATGTCCTGAGTCTAGTACATTCCGCTCATTACGGATGATATCTGAGTCTAGTACATTCCACTCAGTATGGATGATATTCTGTGTCTAGTACATTCCACTCATTACGGATGATATTCTGAGTCTAGTACATTCCACTCAGTATGGATGATATTCTGAGTCTAGTACATTCCGCTCATTACGGATGATATTCTGAGTCTAATACATTCCGCTCGTTACGGATGATATTCTGAGTCTAGTACATTCCGCTCATTACGGATGATATTCTGAGTCTAGTACATTCCACTCATTATGTGATGTCCTTAGTCTAGTACATTCCACTCATTCTTTAAATGGATATTGTACGGGAGAGGTTTCAATTTATGACACTACCCACCAAACTTCAAATGTTTAATGCAAGTAAATATTTCGGTATGAATGATGTGGTTATGTCGTTACAAATTGATCAAAGATTGACAAATCTGACAGCTCTTCCAGTGATGTAATATTCAATTTGTAATCACAACAGTTTGTAAATTGTAAGATGCAGGTGCATCTAATCACGTTGAATGTGAAATAAAAGTGTAATATGTATTTGATCATTCTCAAAAGATACAAGTCCACACATCACATAAAACGTCCGTAGCAAAAATGTTCTATATGAGCACCCGTTAAGATTTATATAAAAGAGAGGGTCAAAACGGACATTTTTGTTACAATGACGGAAAGGTGAAAAATTATGATAACAGAAGGCATTGTCTTTGGGCAGCCATCCTGGCAGCCATTTGGGATTGAGAGATCTGAGTGAGGGGGCAGCAAGAGATCAAGTTGAAGGTCATTGATCACGGCTTTCTAGAGTTGTCGCTCACTGCTGCTCCCACAGTTAATCAAGTCTATTTGAGTGATCAACACTCTATTATCTCACAGTTAATCAAATCTATTTGATGATCAACACTCTATTATCTCACAGTTAATCAAGTCTATTTGAGTGATCAACACTCTATTATCTCACAGTTAATCAAATCTATTTGAGTGATCAACACTCTATTATCTCACAGTTAATCAAGTCTATTGAGTGATCAACACTCTATTATCTCACAGTTAATCAAATCTATTTGAGTGATCAACACTCTATTATCTCACAGTTAATCAAGTCTATTTGAGTGATCAACACTCTATTATCTCACAGTTAATCAAATCTATTTGAGTGATCAACACTCTATTATCTCACAGTTAATCAAGTCTATTTGAGTGATCAACACTCTATTATCTCACAGTTAATCAAATCTATTTGAGTGATCAACACTCTATTATCTCACAGTTAATCAAGTCTATTTGAGTGATCTACACTCTATTATCTCACAGTTAATCAAGTCTATTTGAGTGATCTACACTCTATTATCTCACAGTTAATCAAGTCTATTTGAGTGATCTACACTCTATTATCTCACAGTTAATCAAGTCTATTTGAGTGATCAACACTCTATTATCTCACAGTTAATCAAGTCTATTTGAGTGATCAACACTCTATTATCTCACAGTTAATCAAGTCTATTTGAGTGATCAACACTCTATTATCTCACAGTTAATCAAATCTATTTGAGTGATCAACACTCTATTATCTCACAGTTAATCAAGTCTATTTGAGTGATCAACACTCTATTATCTCACAGTTAATCAAATCTATTTGAGTGATCAACACTCTATTATCTCACAGTTAATCAAGTCTATTTGAGTGATCTACACTCTATTATCTCACAGTTAATCAAGTCTATTTGAGTGATCTACACTCTATTATCTCACAGTTAATCAAGTCTATTTGAGTGATCTACACTCTATTATCTCACAGTTAATCAAGTCTATTTGAGTGATCTACACTCTATTATCTCACAGTTAATCAAGTCCATTTAAGTGATCAATGGCCGCACCGACGAAACATGCACAGGTCGCGAGCGAGATGGATAGATACGATCTAGATATTTTAGGATTAAGCGAAATGCGCTGGCTTGGAACAGATAGAAGATCTATGGATAATAAAATAGTAGTTTTTTTCTGGACGGGAAGATGGAAACCACATTGAAGGAGTAGGCATAATGATGACAGACATAGCTGCAATAAGTTTATTAGAATGGGAACCGGTAAATAGCCGTCTGATACGAACACGATAAAGACGATGGTCATATGTTGGACATGTGATGAGAAGAGATAATAACCGAATAGCAAAGCAAGCCCTCATGTGGGAAACAACGGGTAAGAGAAAAAGAGGAAGACCCAGGGAGACACTGAGAAGAACATTGATGAGAGAGGCAAGAGCAGCAGGATTCGGCTCCCTCAATGAGATAGAGCTGCTTGTACAGAACAGAAACAGATGGCGAGATTTGATAAAATATCTTTAAAAGAGAACTGCTAGAAAAAAAATTCAGATAGGATAAGGTGTATCTTGGTCTACGCCCTATGGGCCGGCTACGGCTCGAAAGGTCAATAGATAGATAGATTTAAGTGATCTACACTATTGTCTCACAGTTAATCGAGTCTATTGAAGTGATCTACACTCTATTATCTCACAGTTGATCAAGTCTATTTCAGTGATCTACGCTCTGTTTTCTCACAGTTGATCAAGTGATCACAACTTGCAGTATGTAGGTAGACTAGCAGTATGTAGGTAGACTAGCAGTATGTAGATAGACTAGCAGTATGTAGGTAGACTAGCAGTATGTAGATAGACTAGCAGTATGTAGGTAGACTAGCAGTATGTAGGTAGACTAGCAGTATGTAGGTAGACTAGCAGTATGTAGGTAGACTAGCAGTATGTAGATAGACTAGCAGTATGTATGTAGACTAGCAGTATGTAGATAGACTAGCAGTATGTAGGTAGACTAGCAGTATGTAGATAGACTAGCAGTATGTAGGTAGACTAGCAGTAAGTGGTAGACTAGCAGTATGTAGATAGACTAGCAGTATGTAGGTAGACTAGCAGTATGTAGGTAGACTAGCAGTATGTAGATAGACTAGCAGTATGTAGGTAGACTAGCAGTATGTAGGTAGACTAGCAGTATGTATGTAGACTAGCAGTATGTATGTAGACTAGCAGTATGTATGTAGACTAGCAGTATGTAGGTAGACTAGCAGTATGTAGTAGACTAGCAGTATGTAGGTAGACTAGCAGTATGTAGATAGACTAGCAGTATGTAGATAGACTAGCAGTATGTAGGTAGACTAGCAGTATGTAGATAGACTAGCAGTATGTAGGTAGACTAGCAGTATGTATGTAGACTAGCAGTATGTAGGTAGACTAGCAGTATGTAGATAGACTAGCAGTATGTAGATATACTAGCAGTATGTAGGTAGAGTAGCAGTATGTAGATAGACTAGCAGTATGTAGGTAGACTAGCAGTATGTAGATAGACTAGCAGTATGTAGGTAGACTAGCAGTATGTAGGTAGACTAGCAGTATGTATGTAGACTAGCAGTATGTATGTAGACTAGCAGTATGTAGGTAGACTAGCAGTATGTATGTAGACATGCAGTATGTATGTAGACTAGCAGTATGTAGGTAGACTAGCAGTATGTATGTATGTAGACTAGCAGTATGTATGTAGACTAGCAGTATGTAGGTAGACTAGCAGTATGTATGTAGACTAGCAGTATGTATGTAGACTAGCAGTATGTAGGTAGACTAGCAGTATGTAGGTAGACTAGCAGTATGTAGGTAGACATGCAGTATGTATGTAGACATGCAGTATGTATGTAGACATGCAGTATGTATGTAGACATGCAGTATGTATGTAGACATGCAGTATGTATGTAGACATGCAGTATGTATGTAGACATGCAGTATGTATGTAGACATGCAGTATGTAGGTAGACTAGCAGTATGTAGGTAGACTAGCAGTATGTATGTAGACAAGCAGTATGTATGTAGACATGCAGTATGTAGGTAGACTAGCAGTATGTAGGTAGACTAGCAGTATGTAGGTAGACATGCAGTATGTATGTAGACTAGCAGTATGTATGTAGACTAGCAGTATGTAGGTAGACTTAGCAGTATGTATGTAGACATGCAGTATGTATGTAGACTAGCAGTATGTAGGTAGACTAGCAGTATGTAGGTAGACTAGCAGTATGTAGATAGACTAGCAGTATGTAGGTAGACTAGCAGTATGTAGGTAGACTAGCAGTATGTAGGTAGACTAGCAGTATGTAGGTAGACTAGCAGTATGTAGGTAGACTAGCAGTATGTAGATAGACTAGCAGTATGTAGATAGACTAGGAGATTTGACAGCAGAACATGATCCATTGTTTTCAACAAGGTTTGTGGAGACGCCCACATTGATCACCTTGAAGAGGAAATGTGTGACGGGAACCGAAACCTTTGAACCAACAACAGATGTCATTGCAGAGTCTGCCACTGTGATCTAAGAGATCATCGCAGCAGAATGAGAAAGCGACTATAGACTCTATGTATAATTACGTCTAGTGCTAAAGGTATTCCCATAGCAAATGCCATTGGTAATGAAGTGCTGGTGACTTTACTGTACTAAGCCTCAGTTTAATGTGGTGGAATGGCCAGTTCTCTTCCTCGATGTCTTTCCTTCTCTGAGAATATCCCTGGTACCCATTTAAAGAGGATGGGTGGACTTCGAGAGCTTTTTAGGTAAAGACTTTTACACTTCTATTTTTAGATGGCAATCGCGATATAATAAAACCTGAATGACTTAGTCTGATGTTTATCGAATCGTTCCTGGCCACGAAGTAACCAAAACCACCCACATTAGACAACATCATTGGAGAATATTTTAGGTAGGGAAAAAAAATTATGCCTTCACTGGCATCTGAACACCGATCTTTCAGGTCGGTATGCGAGTGCACTAGCCACAACTTCAAGGGCTCAACTTCACTAATCATTAACACAGTGAAAAAAGATAAGGGGAAAAAAGATAAGACAATAATTGTGTGAAATATACGCTGTTGATGTATAGTTCAATATTCATTTTCGTATATGTTTGCGTTTGTCAAACTGTAGCAATAGATATGCGGGTATGTGTTTTCCTAATACCCTATGGCACCAGCTGTACCGCATAACTTAATACTCACCACCAACTCATATGCCTACTGTTGTCGCAGGGACAATGTGCTTTCCTGCCATTTATTGTTCTAACTAATTATAATTGTCATGTACACATGACTAGAGGGTAGTTCTGACTAAACTGTCAGTGTGTTTCTATTTCAAGGCGTCTATGTATTTAATATTCGTCATTTGTTAACCATGGTTTATTAATCATATTTCTTTGTTGTGTATGCCACAGATAATTATGGGTGTGTCCATTCGTCAAGTGACCACAGTTCTGGCCTTGACCTGGTCCAGTTATCTCGTCGTCACGATGGGACAGGTACATTTATCATCATCGTCTTCCTATTGATAAACGATCACTTTGTTATGATATTGCAGATGTGTATTTATTATATGTTATTGTTAGGGGACGGGTACAGATGTTATTGCTAGGGGAAGGGTACATATGCTATTGCTAGGGGACGGGTACAGATGTTATTGCTAGGGGAAGGGTACATATGCTATTGCTAGGGGAAGGGTACATATGTTATTGGTAATGGAAGGGAACATATGTTATTGGTAGAAGAAGGGTACAATTGTTATTGGTAGGGGAAGGGAACATATGTTTTTAGTAGGGGAAATGTAGTACATGCCAGCAGTGTTCAAATGAAACCCGTTCCAGCGGTTTTATTACAAATATATGTAAGGTACATTTGTAGAATATTGAAGCCTTTGAAATGTTGATTTATAGAAGAATAGGTAGAATTGGATGGAAAGAAAATAACTCAAACGATGAAGCCTTAAAACAACTAAAAATAAAAGAGAACTACTGTATACAATTCAAACAAGACAAATGAGATTTTCAGGGTATGTTAAAATACACAGCAGCCTACTAAAAGTAATCTTGGAAGAGAAAATACAAGGTGAAAAAGGCAGAGGTAGACTAAAACTAACATGGACGAATAACATAAGAAGATGGACAAGTCAGCTTATGACAAACTGCATCATCGAAGCAAGAGACAGAGCAGAATAGCGTTACATGGTAACCTTCGATGCGGAAACGGCACTCAATGATGATGATGATGATGATGATGATGACATCACCAGGGTTGCAGAATTAAATAAAGCAATTGCTATGAAGCAAGTACTCACCAAGATTCTCTAGAAAAAGTCGCCATAGGCATTTAAGCACGCATTTAACTGTTTGTGTAGACTGCAGATGCCAACCGAGAAAAATGACTTTGGTTGTTCACTGAACCATTTTGTCACCGAGGTCATGACGTGATCGGAGTAGACTCGTCCGTTGAGAGACTTTTTGAAGGGTCCGGACAAATGAAAGTCACATGGTGACAGATCAGTGCTGTATGCAGGGTGTTGCAGAACTTCCCACCGTTTCCTTGCTAACGCTTCCTGCACAAACTGGCGACATGTGGGCGAGCAGTGTCGTGTAACAGAATCACACCACGCGAAAGCATGCTGGGTCTCTTATTCCTGATGGCTGTATGTAGTTGTCCGCGTGTCTTTGCAGCGGATGGAATTGATGTTCACACCAGATTCTTTAAAGTCTGCCATTAAAAGCCTATCTTTTTTCGCACATTTGTTGAATACCTTGACCCACAGGGAGTTGAAAGATAGCAGAAGAAGAATAGAAGCCCTTCGTAGTAAAAAAAATGCGAGCAGTACAACCTTAACAGCAGAAACATGTGACTTGATTTTTTTTGGTTTTGGTGATCCGCGATGTTTCCATTGCTTGCTCCCTATTGTGCTGCACGGTTCACTTTTCCCTCATACACAGCTTGCATTCTCTCTCTTTTTTTTCGCCAGCTTTTGCCTCTGACGAAGTCACTAGAGACTAGGAAATGAATTCTGCGTGTTAATCCATTTTTCCCTGGCAGCCGTGTGCACAGGGGTCCTTCGCCGCACAGGCAGATACTCCGTCTTCAGAAGTACTCATATTTTTTTCCGTCCATCAGTAATTGACGTTTCAAACCGGGTCTCGCTGCTGAGACCAGAGGTGTTTAGGGTGATAACCGCAGAGAGAAATCATAAATAAAAATCACTACTGGTGCAGCCGGGATTTGAACCACAACCTCTCTGTCTCGAGGCCGGCGCCTTGCCTCAAGACCGACCAGTCCCCCAGCTTTCATTTTGTGGTGAATGTCTACATAATTCGTCTGTTTTTAACTGAATCACCGCTCGCTGATCGACCTTCGACGGATTCACTATCACTGGCCTTTTCCCAACGGTCTGCGTCATAATTCATGAATACTACGTGAAGAATGAACACATACACAATTACATATTGTATATCATACATATGTTACTGCTGGAGAAATGTCGAACATATGTTATTACTGGAGGAAATTTAGAACATATGTTATAGCTGGAGGAAATGTCGTACATATGTTATAGCTGGAGGAAATGTTGCATATATGTTATAGCTGGAGGAATGTCGCATATATGTTATAGCTGGAGGAAATGTTGCACATATGTTATAGCTGGAGGAAATGTCGTACATATGGTATAGCTGGAGGAAATGTCGTACATATGGTATAGCTGGAGGAAATGTCGTACATATGTTATAGCTGGAGGAAATGTTGCACATATGTTATAGCTGGAGGAAATGTCGCATATATGTTATAGCTGGAGGGAATGTTGCACATATGTTATAGCTGGAGGAAATGTTGCACATATGTTATAGCTGGAGGAAATGTTGCACATATGTTATAGCTAGGGAATGTTGCACATATGTTATAGCTGGAGGAAATGTTGCATATATGTTATAGTTGGGGGAATGTTGCACATATGTTATAGCTGGAGGGAATGTCGTACATATGTTATAGCTGGAGGAAATGTTGCATATATGTTATAGTTGGAGGAAATGTCGTACATATGTTATAGCTGGAGGAAATGTGCACATATGTTATTGATGGGGGAAATGTCGCACATATGTTATTGATGGGGGAAATGTCGCACATATGTTATAGCTGGAGGAAATGTTGCACATATGTTATAGCTGGAGGGAATGTTGCACATATGTTATAGCTGGAGGAAATGTTGCATATATGTTATAGTTGGAGGGAATGTTGCACATATGTTATAGCTGGAGGAAATGTTGCATATATGTTATAGTTGGAGGGAATGTTGCACATATGTCATATCTGGAGGAAATGTCGTACATATGTTATAGCTGGAGGAAATATTGCACATATGTTATTGATGGGAAATGTCGCACATATGTTATTGATGGGGGAAATGTCGCACATATGTTATTGATGGGGGAAATGTCACACATATGTTATTAATGGGGAAATGTCGCGCATATGTTATTGATGGGGGAAATGTCGCACATATGTTATTGATGGGGGAAATGTCGCACATATGTTATTGATCGGGGAAATGTCGCACATATGTTATTGATGGGGGAAATGTCGTACATATGTTATTGATAGGGAAATGTCGTATATATGTTATTGATAGGGGAAATGTCGTACATATGTTATTGATGGGGGAAATGTCGTACATATGTTATTGATGGGGGAAATGTCGTACATATGTTATTGATGGGGGAAATGTCGCACATATGTTATTGATAGGGGAAATGTCGCACATATGTTATTGATGGAGGAAATGTCGCACATATGTTATTGATGGAGGAAATGTCGTACATATGTTATTGATGGGGGAAATGTCGCACATATGTTATTGATGGGGTAAATGTCGCACATATGTTATTGATGGGGAAATGTCGCACATATGTTATTGATGGAGGAAATGTCGTACATATGTTATTGATGGGGAAATGTCGCACATATGTTATTGATAGGGAAATGTCGCACATATGTTATTGATGGGGGAAATGTCGCACATATGTTATTGATGGGGGAAATGTCGTACATATGTTATAGCTGGAGGAAATGTCGCACATATGTTATTGATGGGGGAAATGTCGCACATATGTTATTGATGGGGAAATGTCGCACATATGTTATTGATGGGGGAAATGTCGCACATATGTTATTGATGGGGGAAATGTCGCACATATGTTATATCTGGAGGAAATGTCGTACATATGTTATAGCTGGAGGAAATGTCGCACATATGTTATTGATGGGGGAAATGTCGCACATATGTTAATCTGGAGGAAATGACGTATATATGTTTTTGTGGAGGAAATGTTGCACATATGTTATATCTGGAGGAAATGACGTACATATGTTATATATGGAGGAAATGACGTACATATGTTATATCTGGAGGAAATGACGTACATATGTTATATCTGGAAAATGTCGCACATATGTTATTGATGGGGAAATGTCGCACATATATTATTGATGGGGAAATGGTCGCACATATATTATGATGGGGGAAATGTCGCACATATGTTATTGCAGGGGGAAATGTCGTACATATGTTATTGCTGGGGGAAATGTCGTACATATGTTATTGCTGGGGGAAATGTCGTACATATGTTATTGCTGGGGGAAATGTCGTACATATGTTATTGCTGGGGGAAATGTCGTACATGTGTTATTGCTGGGGGAAATGTCGTACATATGTTTTTATTAGGACGAATCTTACTTACTGGTGAAGGAATTGTAAGATATTGCTTTGGGTAAGGTAAATTTATTACGATAATGCTGACATTTAATCTTATTGTAAAGTTTGGCTCAGTTACTTTATTACTTCCTGTACCGTACACATCATGTTTATTAATAAATAACCTGTATACTGTTTAGGAGAGTGTTAGTGAGTGTCCAGTCACTTCCTGTAGGAGTATAATGCGAATGTATAAGATACAATTAACTTTTGCACACAATCAATTCAAATCGATATTCATGTTACGATTTCTCTGATGCCCCAGTGCTGTGGCTTTATCCACATTACTTTCACGCTTGCTTTTAGCCATGGATGCAACGAGAATTAAATTGTTGTTGATGCAGCGAGACCTAATTTGCTGTTGATGCAGCCAGAACTAATTTGTTGTTGATGCAGCCAGAACTAATTTGTTGTTGATGCAGCCAGAACTAATTTGTTCTTGATGCATCCAGAACTAATTTGTTGTTGATGCAGCGAGACCTAATTTGCTGTTGATGGAGCCAGAACTAATTTGTTGTTGATGCATCCAGAACTAATTTGTTGTTGATGCATCCAGAACTAATTTGTTGTTGATGCAGCCAGAACTAATTTGCTATTGATGCAGCGAGAACGAAATTGCTGTTGATGCAGCCAGAACTAATTTGCAGTTAATGCGGGCGAGAAATAATGTTCTGTTTATCTAGCGAGAACTAATTTGCTGTTGATGCAGCCAGAACTAAATTGCTGTTGATGGAGCGAGAATTAATTTTCTGTTTATACAGCGAGAACTAATTTGCTGTTGATGCAGCGAGAACTAATTTGCAGTTAATGCGGCGAGACCTAATTTGTTGTTCATGCAGCCAGAACTAATTGTTGTTGATGCAGCCAGAACTAATTTGCTGTTGATGCAGCGAGAACTAATTTGATGTTTATGCAGCCAGAACTAATTTGCTGTTGATGCAGCCAGAACTAATTTGCTGTTGATGCAGCCAGAACTAATTTATTGTTGATGTGGCGAGAAATAATTTGTTGTTGATACAGCCAGAACTAATTTGTTGTTGATGCAACCAGAACTAATTGTTACTGATGTGGCGAGAACTAATTTGCTGTTGATGCAGCGAGAACTAATTTGTTTTTGATGCAGCCAGAACTAATTTGCTATTTATGCAGCGAGACCTAATTTACTGCTTATGCAGCCAGAACTAATATGTTGTTTATGCAGCCAGAACTAATTTGTTGTTGATGCAGCCAGAACTAATTTGCTGTTGATGCAGCGAGACCTAATTTGCTGTTGATGCAGCGAGACCTAATTTACTGTTGATGCAGCGAGAACTAATTTGCTGTTGATGCAGTCAGAACTAATTTGTTGTTGATACAGCGAGAACTAATTTGTTGTTGATGTGGCGAGAACTAATTTCCTGTTAATGCAGCGAGAACTAAATTGCTGTTGATGCAACGAGAACTAATTTGCAGTTAATTAGGCGAGACCTAATTTGTTTTCATGCAGCCAGAACTAATTTGTTGTTGATGCAGCCAGAACTAATTTGCTGTTGATGCAGCCAGAAACTAATTTGTTGCTGATGTGGCGAGAACTAATTTGCTGTTGATGCAGTGATAACTAATTTGTTGTTGATGCAGCCAGAACTAATTTGCTGTTGATGCAGCGAGACCTAATTTACTGTTGATGCAGCCAGAACTAATATGTTGTTGATGCAGCGAGAACTAATTTGCTGTTGATGCAGCCAGAACTAATTTGCTGTTGATGCAGCGAGACCTAATTTACTGTTGATGCAGCCAGAACTAATATGTTGTTGATGCAGCCAGAACTAATTTGTTGTTGATGTGGCGAGAGCTAATTTGCTGTTGATGCAGCGAGAACTAAATTGCTGTTGATGCAGCGAGAACTAATTTGTTGTTGATGCAGCCAGAACTAATTTGCTGTTGATGCAGCCAGAACTAATTTGCTGTTGATGCAGCGAGAACTAAATTGCTGTTGATGCAATGAGAACTAATTTGCTGTTGATGCAGCGAGAACTAATTTGCTGATGATACAGCGAGAACTAATTTGCTGTTGATGCAGCGAGAACTAATTGCTGTTGATGCAATGAGAACTAATTTGCTGTTGATGCAGGGAGAACTAAATTGCTGTTGATGCAGCCAGAACTAATTTGCTGTTGATGCAGCCAGAACTAATTTGCTGTTGATGCAGCCAGAACTAATTTGCTGTTGATGCAGCCAGAACTAATTTGCTGTTGATGCAGCGAGAACTAATTTGCTGTTGATACAGCGAGAACTAATTTGCTGTTGATGCAGCGAGAACTAAATTGCTGTTGATGCAGCGAGAACTAATTTGCTGTTGATGCATCGAGAACTAATTTGCTGTTGATGCAGCGAGAACTAAATTGCTGTTGATGCAGCGAGAACTAATTTGCTGTTGACGCAGCGAGAACTAATTTGCTGTTGATACAGCGAGAACTAATTTGCTGTTGATGCAGCCAGAACTAATTTGCTGTTGATACAGCGAGAACTAATTTGCTGTTGATGCAGCGAGAACTAATTTGCTGTTGATGCAGCGAGAACTAATTTGCTGTTAATGCAGCGAGAACTAAATTGCTGTTGATGCAACGAGAACTAATTTGCAGTTAATTAGGCGAGACCTAATTTGTTTTTCATGCAGCCAGAACTAATTTGTTGTTGATGCAGCCAGAACTAATTTGCTGTTGATGCAGCCAGAACTAATTTGTTGCTGATGTGGCGAGAACTAATTTGCTGTTGATGCAGTGATAACTAATTTGTTGTTGATGCAGCCAGAACTAATTTGCTGTTGATGCAGCGAGACCTAATTTACTGTTGATGCAGCCAGAACTAATATGTTGTTGATGCAGCGAGAACTAATTTGCTGTTGATGCAGCCAGAACTAATTTGCTGTTGATGCAGCGAGACCTAATTTACTGTTGATGCAGCCAGAACTAATATGTTGTTGATGCAGCCAGAACTAATTTGTTGTTGATGTGGCGAGAGCTAATTTGCTGTTGATGCAGCGAGAACTAAATTGCTGTTGATGCAGCGAGAACTAATTTGTTGTTGATGCAGCCAGAACTAATTTGCTGTTGATGCAGCCAGAACTAATTTGCTGTTGATGCAGCGAGAACTAAATTGCTGTTGATGCAATGAGAACTAATTTGCTGTTGATGCAGCGAGAACTAAATTGCTGTTGATGCAATGAGAACTAATTTGCTGTTGATGCAGGGAGAACTAAATTGCTGTTGATGCAGCCAGAACTAATTTGCTGTTGATGCAGCCAGAAACTAATTTGCTGTTGATGCAGCCAGAACTAATTTGCTGTTGATGCAGCCGAACTAATTTGCTGTTGATGCAGCGAGAACTAATTTGCTGTTGATACAGCGAGAACTAATTTGCTGTTGATGCAGCGAGAACTAAATTGCTGTTGATGCAGCGAGAACTAATTTGCTGTTGATGCAGCGAGAACTAATTTGCTGTTGATGCAGCGAGAACTAAATTGCTGTTGATGCAGCGAGAACTAATTTGCTGTTGACGCAGCGAGAACTAATTTGCTGTTGATACAGCGAGAACTAATTTGCTGTTGATGCAGCCAGAACTAATTTGCTGTTGATACAGCGAGAACTAATTTGCTGTTGATGCAGCGAGAACTAATTTGCTGTTGATGCAGCGAGAACTAATTTGCTGTTGATGCAGCGAGAACTAATTTGTTGTTGATGCAGCGAGAACTAATTTGTTGTTGATGCAGCGAGAACTAATTTGCTGTTGATGCAGCGAGAACTAATTTGTTGTTGATGCAGCGACAACTAATTTGTTGTTGATGCAGCGAGAACTAATTTGCTGTTGATGCAGCGAGAACTAATTTGCTGTTGATGTGGCGAGAACTAAATTGCTGTTGATGCAGCGAGAACTAATTTGCTGTTGATGCAGCGAGAACTAATTTGTTGTTGATGCAGCGAGAACTAATTGTTGTTGATGTGGCGAGAACTAATTTCCTGTTAATGCAGCGAGAACTAAATTGCTGTTGATGCAACGAGAACTAATTTGCAGTTAATTAGGCGAGACCTAATTTGTTTTTCATGCAGCCAGAACTAATATGTTGTTGATGCAGCGAGAACTAATTTGCTGTTGATGCAGCCAGAACTAATTTGCTGTTGATGCAGCGAGACCTAATTTACTGTTGATGCAGCCAGAACTAATATGTTGTTGATGCAGCCAGAACTAATTTGTTGTTGATGCAGCGAGAACTAATTTGTTGTTGATGCAGCGAGAACTAATTTGTTGTTGATGCAGCGAGAACTAATTTGTTGTTGATGCAGCGAGAACTAATTTGCTGTTGATGCAGCCAGAACTAATTTGCTGTTGATGTGGCGAGAACTAATTTGTTGTTGATGCAGCGAGAACTAATTTGTTGTTAATGTGGCGAGAGCTAATTTGCTGTTGATGCAGCGAGAACTAAATTGCTGTTGATGCAGCGAGAACTAATTTGCTGTTGATGCAGCCAGAACTAATTTGCTGTTGATGCAGCCAGAACTAATTTGCTGTTGATGCAGCGAGAACTAAATTGCTGTTGATGCAATGAGAACTAATTTGCTGTTGATGCAGCCAGAACTAATTTGCTGTTGATACAGCGAGAACTAATTTGCTGTTGATGCAGCGAGAACTAAATTGCTGTTGATGCAATGAGAACTAATTTGCTGTTGATGCAGGGAGAACTAAATTGCTGTTGATGCAGCCAGAACTAATTTGCTGTTGATGCAGCCAGAACTAATTTGCTGTTGATGCAGCCAGAACTAATTTGCTGTTGATTCAGCCAGAACTAATTTGCTGTTGATGCAGCGAGAACTAATTTGCTGTTGATACAGCGAGAACTAATTTGCTGTTGATGTGGCGAGAACTAAATTGCTGTTGATGCAGCGAGAACTAATTTGCTGTTGATGTGGCGAGAACTAAATTGATGTTGACGCAGCGAGAACTAATTTGCTGTTGATGCAGCGAGAATTAATTTGCTGTTGATGTGGCGAGAACTAAATTGCTGTTGATGCAGCCAGAACTAATTTGCTGTTGATGCAGCGAGAACTAATTTGTTGTTGATGCAGCGAGAACTAATTTGTTGTTGATGCAGCCAGAACTAATTTGCTGTTGATGCAGCGAGAACTAATTTGTTGTTGATGCAGCGAGAACTAACTTTTGATGAAGGTAAAACTATCTATTTGTGCGGCGAGAGATATCTCTATTCTATTATACTCATGAAATCAGTTTCATTGCAGTCAGGGTTCCCCATTTTCGCTCCACCTCACGCCCCAACAATCCTCGAAACGTCTCCAGACAGATTGTCATTAACATCATTGAGACACAAACATTATTAAGACATTTTCTTCGTAGATGTAAAGCAAAGGTAAAGTACGAGACTTGAAACGGCGTCTTAGCGCGAGAGTTTTCACCCATATGCACTCGGCCGCCTATCAAGAAGTGTTCGAAGACTTCTGGATAATGTCACTTCAAGCATCGAAACTCACGATGTATGGCGGCATTCCTCGCCTTCCCAGAGTGTTACCCTGGTACCCATTTCTGCCAGCGGCTGGGTCGACCACGGGGGTATTTTTTTTTCCAACCACGAGTATAATTCGCACTGCTTCCAGCGGGAATCGAACACGGTTATTCGAACGTCGGTAGTTTAGCCGAGTAGTTTTCCCAACTAGGCTACCGAGGCTCCCGTAGAGGTACAACCATCATAGGGACATTAACATCATAAAGTCACTAACATCATAGAGTCACTAACATCATAGAGTCACTAACATCATAGAGTCACTAACATCATAAAGTCACTAACATCATAGAGGCATTAACATAATAGAGTCACTAGCATCATAGAGTCACTAACATCATAGAGTCACTAACATCATAGAGGCACTAACATCATAGAGTCACTAACATCATAGAGGCACTAACATCATAGAGTCACTAACATCATAGAGGCACTAACATCATAGAGGCACTAACATCATAGAGTCACTAACATCATAGAGGCATTAACATAATAGAGTCACTAGCATCATAGAGGCATTAACATCATAAAGTCACTAACATCATAGTCACTAATATCATAGAGGCACTAACATCATAGAGGCACTAACATCATAGAGTCACTAACATCATAGAGGCACTAACATCGAAGGGGCACTAACATCATAGATTCACTAACATCATAGAGGCACTAACATCATAGAGTCACTAACATCATAGAGGCACTAACATCGAAGGGGCACTAACATCGTAGAGGCACTAAAATAATTGAGATACTTTCTTCGAAGAGACACTAACATCGTCGAGACACTTTCTTCATAGAAACACTAACATCATAGAGACGCATTCTTCGTAGAGACACTAACATCATAGAGACACATTCTTCGTAGAGACACTAACATCATAGAGACACAATCTTCGTAGAGACACTAACATCATAAAGACACATTCTTCGTAGAGACAACTAAATCGTCAATATTATAGAGACACTAACATCATAGAGACACATTCTTCGTAGAGACACTAACATCATCAATATTATAGAGACACTAACATCATCAATATTATAGAGACACTAACATCACCAATATTATAGAGACACTAACATCATAGAGACACATTCTTCGTAGAGACACTAACATCATAGAGACACATTCTTCGTAGAGACACTAACATCATCAATATTATAGAGACACTAACATCATCAATATTATAGAGACACTAACATCACCAATATTATAGAGACACTAACATCACCAATATTATAGAGGCACTAACATCATCAATATTATAGAGACACTAACATCATAGAGATACTTTCTTCGTAGAGACACTAACATCATCAATATTATAGAGACACTAACATCATAGAGATACTTTCTTCGTAGAGACACTAACATCATCAATATTATAGAGACACTAACATCATAGAGATACTTTCTTCTTAGAGACACTAACATCATAGAGATACTTTCTTCGTAGAGACACTAACATCATCAATATTATAGAGACACTAACATCATAGTGATACTTTCTTCTTAGAGACACTAACATCATAGAGATACTTTCTTCTTAGAGACACTAACATCATCAATATTATAGAGACACTAACATCATCAATATTATAGACAATAATATTACAAAAATTTTAGAGAGACTAACATCATATTCTCTGTACGCCACATTGCTAGTGTGACGGGCTTCTGTTTTGATGACGTTTAGTTTCATGATGTGTCTGAGTAGACGACGTGTCTGTATGGATAACATATCTGTATGGATGACGTGTTTGAGTGGATGACGTGTGAATAAATGATGTATCTGAATGGATGGCATGTCTGAATGAATGGCATATCTATATTGATGACGTGTTTGATGGATGATGTGTCTGAATGGATGATGTGTCTGAATGGATGGCATGTCTGAATGAATGACATATCTATATTGATGACGTGTTTGATGGATGATGTGTCTGAATGGATGGTATGTCTGAATGAATGACATATCTATATTGATGACGTGTTGATGGATGATGTGTCTGAATGGATGATGTGTCTGAATGGATGGCATGTCTGAATGAATGATATATCTATATTGATGACGTGTTTGATGGATGATGTGTCTGAATGGATGATGTGTCTGAATGGATGGCATGTCTGAATGAATGATATATCTATATTGATAACGTGTTTAAGTGGATATGTTTGAATGGATGCCATGTCTGAATGAATGACATATCTATATTGATGACGTGTTTGATGGATGATGTGTCTGAATGGATGGCATGTCTGAATGGATGACATATCTATATTGATGACGTGTTTGATGGATGATGTGTCTGTATGGATGATGTGACTGAATGGATGATGAGTCTGATTGGAGTACATGTCTGAATGGATGACATATATGTATGGATGACGTGTCTAAATGGATGATATGTCTGAATGTATGATATATCTGTATGCATGACCTGTCTGGATGGATGATATGTCTGAATGTATGATATATCTGTATGCATGACCTGTCTGGATGGATGATATGTCTGAATGTATGATATATCTGTATAGATGACGTGTCTGAAAGGATGATGTGTCTGAATGGATGATATGTCTGAATGTATGATATATCTGTATGCATGGCCTGTCTGGATGGATGATATGTCTGAATGGATGACGTGTCTGAATGGATGCTGTTTTTGAGTGGAATACGTGCCTGAATGGATTACTTCCTATATGGATGGCTGTCTGAATAGATAGCTTATTGTATGGATGGCTGTCTGAATGGATAACTTATCTGTATGGAGAACGTGTTTGAATGGATAACTTATTGTATGAATTGCGTTTCTGAATGGATAACTTATCTCTATGGATGACGTGTCTGAATGGATAACTTATCTGAATGGATGACGTGTCTGAATGGATAACTTATCTGTATGGATGAGGTATCTGAATGGATAACTTATCTGTATGGATGACGTGTCTCAATGGATAACTTATCTGTAAGGATGACGTGTCTGAATGGATAACTTATCTGAATGGATGACGTGTCTGAATGGATAACTTATCTGTATGGATGAGGTATCTGAATGGATAACTTATCTGTATGGATGACGTGTCTCAATGGATAACTTATCTGTAAGGATGACGTGTCTGAATGGATAACTTATCTGTATGGATGACGTGTCTGAATGGATAACTTATCTGTATGGATGACGTGTCTGAATGGATAACTTATAGCATGGATGGCGTGTCTGAATGGATAACTTATAGCATGGATGGCGTGTCTGAATGGATAACTTATAGCATGGATGGCGTGTCTGAATGGATAACTTATAGCATGGATGGCGTGTCTGAATGGATAACTTATAGCATGGATGGCGTGTCTGAATGGATAACTTATAGCATGGATGACGTGTCTGAATGGATAACTTATAGCATGGATGGCGTGTCTGAATGGATAACTTATATGTATGGATGACGTGTCTGAATGGATAACTTATATGTATGGATGACGTGTCTGAATGGATAACTTATAGCATGGATGGCGTGTCTGAATGGATAACTTATATGTATGGATGACGTGTCTGAATGGATAACTTTTCTGTATGGATGACGTGTCTGAATGGATAACTTTTCTGTATGGATGACGTGTCTGAATGGATAACTTATCTGTATGGATGACGTGTCGATCTCCAAATCAGGAGAACTCAGGTTCAAAACAAGGTACGGTGAAATAGTTTGTTTTTTCCGCTGGGTTTGTGTGTGTGTGAGGGGGGGGGGATACAAATTTGGACCTGAAAACCTCGTGACAACAGCTTAAGTGATATTTATTCTCTAGACGCCCCACTCCTCCAACCAAACCCCGTTCATTAGAAAATTGTGGAGTGATAGTTAATCTAAAGCCATCTGTAGATTGCCTAAGGCTCGCGGGCAGAAAATAAAATCTGAAACCCACAAACTAAGTGTTACGTTATGAACTGTATGAGCTATAGACGACTGACGGTCACTTTACATACTATAGCCCCTGCTAGCAAAATTGAATACGTCACGTTAGTTGGAGGTTATCCGGGAATTCCCTGTCAGCCCGAAGGCCTTAGGTAATCTATTGATGGCTTTGGGTTATCAATACGACAGTACACATGAATGGCCAGACAGTACATGCACTAACATCTAACCATGATATTTCAGTTGGCACTTTCCAATCTCCAAGAAGATCTGCAACCTTCACGTGTCAAAGTTCACGACCATATTTTCCAGGAAACACCTGTAATGGAAGCCACGTCTACCACATCTGTCAATAAAACACAGACACTTCATACATGTAGCACGGAATGTTTTA
Source organism: Megaustenia siamemsis (assembly GCA_032433765.1). Classification (NCBI taxonomy): domain Eukaryota; kingdom Metazoa; phylum Mollusca; class Gastropoda; order Stylommatophora; family Ariophantidae; genus Megaustenia; species Megaustenia siamemsis. The sequence continues at coordinate 46,407,880 of JAVIAB010000117.1, read as the reverse complement.
ACTTCTATTCTACTGAAAAGGCGCCAGAAAAGATTCGCACTTCCTATTCCGACCCACCAAAAGAGAAAACAAAAACCTCAAAGACGCGACCAGTTTCTAGTTCATCTTCAGACATCCGTAAACAGGTGTCTGTCGACGATGAGGTCACTTCTATTTTTGCGTCAGTGTCATCAAATTACGTCATGAAAGTGACAGTAACAAACGCAGTCATCGACCCGGAAGTTCGTTTTTCTCGAAAACTTGAGCCCACACCACCCACCTTGACCTTGCTGGTCAGCTCCATGGCAACAACGAAAACAATCACTTTTCCTGAAGCTCTCGTTGTTCCTGCCTCGATCACCTCAAGTGTAGATCATAGCTCGTCCACAGAACTAAAGTCGGTCAAATATAAGACTTCATTCTCACAGACCAAAGATATTAAGACCACCTCAGTTGTCACAATGACCTCTACGTCGCCTCTCAATACTCGTCTACAATCTCTACATCATCAACAACGAGGCCGACGACGCAAGTTTGGGCGAAGAAGCCGACACATGTCGGAGGTTCGGGCTTGAGCAACGACGTCCTAGTGTTTGGGGGCATGACCCCTGCGGTCAAGGTTGCTATTGGAATCGTAATCTCTCTGTGCATTCTTGGTGTAGCCGTGGCAGGAGTTGTCGCATATCGAAGGTAAGGGAATTGTTCAGGACCAGATGATTGACGATTAATATAGATTGTTCCAGACCAGAAGATTGACATAGATTGTTCCAGACCAGAAGATTGACATAGATTGTTCTAGACCAGAAGATTGATGATTGACATAGATTTTTCGAGACCAGAAAATTGATGATTGACATAGATTGTTCAAGAAAGAAGATTTACATAGATTGTTCGAGACCAGAAGATTGACGATTGACAGATTGTTCGAGAACAGAAGATTGACAGATTGCTCGAGACCAGAAGATTGACGATTGGCTTAGATTGTTCTGAGACCAGAAGATTGACGATTGACTTAGATTGTTCGAGACCGGAATTTTGATGATTGACTTAGATTGTTCGAGACCAGAAGATTGACATAGATTGTTCGAGACCAGAAGATTGACATAGATTGTTCGAGACCAGAAGATTGACATAGATTGTTCGAGACCAGAAGATTGACGATTGACTTAGATTGTTCGAGACCGGAAGTTTGATGATTGACTTAGATTGTTCGAGACCGGAATTTTGATGATTGACTTAGATTGTTCGAGACCAGAAGATTGACATAGATTGTTCGAGACCAGAAGATTGACATAGATTGTTCGAGACCAGAAGATTGACATAGATTGTACGAGACCAGAAGATTGACATAGATTGTTCGAGACCAGAAGATTGACATAGATTGTTCGAGACCAGAAGATTGACATAGATTGTTCGAGACCAGAAGATTGACATAGATTGTTCGAGACCAGAGGATTGATGATTGAATTAGATTGTTCGAGACCGGAAGATTGACATAGATTGTTCGAGACCAGAAGATTGACATAGATTGTTCGAGACCAGAGGATTGACATAGATTGTTCGAGACCATTGGATTGATGATTGACTTAGATTGTTCGAGACCGGAAGATTGACATAGATTGTTCGAGACCAGAAGATTGACATAGATTGTTCGAGACCAGAGGATTGATGATTGACTTAGATTGTTCGAGACCGGAAGATTGACGATTGACTTAGATTGTTCGAGATCAGAAGATTGATGATTGACTTATATTGTTCGTTACAAGAAGTTTGATGATTGACTTAGATTGTTCGAGACCGGAAGTTTGATGATTGATTTAGATTGTTCGTTACCAGAAGTTTGATGATTGACTTAGATTGTTCGAGACCAGAAGATTGATGATTGACTTATATTGTTCGTTACCAGAAGATTGATGATTGACTTAGATTGTTCGAGACCGGAAGTTTGATGATTGACTTAGATTGTTCGAGACCGGAAGTTTGATGATTGACTTAGATTATTCGAGACCGGAAGTTTGATGATTGACTTAGATTGTTCGAGACCAGAAGATTGATGATTGACTTTGATTGTTCGTTACCAGAAGTTTGATGATTGACTTAGATTGTTCGAGACCGGAAGTTTGATGATTGATTTAGATTGTTCGTTACCAGAAGTTTGATGATTGACTTAGATTGTTCGAGACCAGAAGATTGATGATTGGCTTAGATTGTTCGAGACCGGAAGTTTGGTGATTGACTTAGATTGTTCGAGACCAGACGTTTGATGATTGACTTAGATTGTTCGAGACCAGAAGATTGATGATTGGCTTAGATTGCGAGACCGGAAGTTTGATGATTGACTTAGATTGTTCGAGACCAGAAGATTGATGATTGGCTTAGATTGTTCGAGACCGGAAGATTGATGATTGGCTTAGATTGTTCGAGACCAGAAGATTGATGATTGGCTTAGATTGTTCGAGACCAGACGTTTGATGATTGACTTTGATTGTTCGAGACCGGAAGTTTGATGATTGACTTAGATTGTTCGAGACCGGAAGTTTGATGATTGACTTAGATTGTTCGAGACCGGAAGTCTGATGATTGACTTAGATTGTTCGAGACCGGAAGTTTGATGATTGGCTTAGATTGTTCGAGACCGGAAGTTTGATGATGGCTTAGATTGTTCGAGACCGGAAGTTTGATGATTGGCTTAGATTGTTCGAGACCGGAAGTTTGATGATTGGCTTAGATTGTTCGAGACCAGACGTTTGATGATTGACTTAGATTGTTCGAGACCGGAAGTTTGATGATTGACTTAGATTGTTCGATACCGGAAGTTTGATGATTGACTTAGATTGTTCGAGACCGGAAGTTTGATGATTGGCTTAGATTGTTCGAGACCGGAAGTTTGATGATTGACTTAGATTGTTCGAGACCGGAAGTTTGATGATTGACTTAGATTGTTCGATACCGGAAGTTTGATGATTGGCTTAGATTGTTCGAGACCGGAAGTTTGATGATTGACTTAGATTGTTCGTTACCAGAAGTTTGATGATTGACTTAGATTGTTCGAGACCAGACGTTTGATGATTGACTTAGATTGTTCGAGACCGGAAGTTTGATGATTGGCTTAGATTGTTCGAGACCAGACGTTTGATGATTGACTTAGATTGTTCGTTACCAGAAGTTTGATGATTGACTTAGATTGTTCGTTACCAGAAGTTTGATGATTGACTTAGATTGTTCGAGACCGGAAGTTTGAAGATTGGCTTAGATTGTTCGAGACCAGACGTTTGATGATTGACTTAGATTGTTCGAGACCGGAAGTTTGATGATTGGCTTAGATTGTTCGAGACCGGAAGTTTGATGATTGGCTTAGATTGTTCGAGACCGGAAGTTTGATGATTGACTTAGATTGTTCGATACCGGAAGTTTGATGATTGGCTTAGATTGTTCGAGACCGGAAGTTTGATGATTGACTTAGATTGTTCGTTACCAGAAGTTTGATGATTGACTTAGATTGTTCGAGACCAGACGTTTGATGATTGACTTAGATTGTTCGAGACCGAAGTTTGATGATTGACTTAGATTGTTCGTTACCAGAAGTTTGATGATTGACTTAGATTGTTCGAGACCGGAAGTTTGATGATTGACTTAGATTGTTCGTTACCAGACGTTTGATGATTGATTAGATTGTTCGTTACCAGACGTTTGATGATTGACTTAGATTGTTCGAGACCGGAAGATTGATGATTGACTTAGATTGTTCGAGACCGGAAGATTGATGATTGACTTAGATTGTTCGAGACCGGAAGATTGATGATTGACTTAGATTGTTCGAGACCGGAAGATTGATGATTGACTTAGATTGTTCTTAGAGAGACCGGAAGATTGATGATTGACTTAGATTGTTCGAGACCGGAAGATTGTTACTTATATTGTTCGACATCACGCAACAGGACCAGATTGACGGGCATAAAGGCCTACACTCAGTTCATTTATCCTGACCACCAAGAACCACGCCCTCTCGGTACTAGTGATTGTCTTCACAAATATTGACTCTACAAATGATCAGTTCTGTTGCTGATATCCTGCCATTGCATTCCTCTAATCTGTCCATGTTTATAATTCATTCATTTTTTTAGAGGTTAGAATAACTTCTAGCATCTCCCTTTTGATTACATTGACTGACAAGTTGATTGTTTGCTTCTAATATCGGAAATAAAATGTATTTTATCCTTGCTCTCTTTAAGAAAGCCATGGTTAATAATTCTTTCTGTAACTGTCCAAAGTATTTATATTCTTCTATAGCACCACATTTATTTGGCTTTCCAAAATGTCCCTGTCTGTTATCGACTTGTCTAAGTTTCCTTGCCGATCTTTAGTCTGGATTGACTTTCAATACAATATAGCTCTCCTTTATTAATTGTTATTATCAAAGTTAGATTGTTTCCTATTGTTAGCTTTTTGGAATACAAACATTTCTGAGCCTTCACTTCTACACGTCACCCCTGCTGTACGTCCTCCACCTGATTGTATTGTCGTTTCCTTGCATCTAAAGCCAATTATCGTTGAATGAGTATCCCAAATACCTTGCACCATGACTGAGTGGTGCGAAAAGTCTTCCTTTATCGATCACTTCTTTCTTTCTGCCACACCTGTCTCCATTTTTGGCACTGTTTTTTTTTTTAAGTGGCAGAATTTTTTTTTTATTGCTGCATGTCGTTTCGTAGACTAGATGGTCTAGAGGTAAAACGTTGGCCTCATGACAAGAAGGTCCCGTGTTAAAATCCTATCACAGGCAGATGGGTTTCCAATCAGTTGTAACTTCGTGGTGTTACTTCCCTGGTCTATGGGTGATGAGATCTTATGTCGAGCTGCTCCTGGAAACTGTCACAAACAGACGGGCACGTGTGTGTTGGGCACGTGTGTGTTGGGCACGTGTGTGTTGGGCATGTGTGTGTTGGTCACCTGTGTGCTGGGCACGTGTGTGTTGGGCACGTGTGTGTTGGTCACCTGTGTGTGCTGGGCACGTGTCAAGAGTCCTCTCCAGTTTAAAATGCGAAAGTGATGGATAAATGAGAAAGTGATGGCTAAAATGTGAAAGTGATGGCTAAAATGCGAAAGTGATGGATAAAATATGAAAGTGATGGCTAAAATGCGAAAGTGATGGCTAAAATGTGAAAGTGATGGCTAAAATGCGAAAGTGATGGCTAAAATGTGAAAGTGATGGCTAAAATGTGAAAGTGATGGCTAAAATGAGAAAGTGATGGCTAAAATGCAAAAGTGATGGCTAAAATGCGAAAGTGATGGCTAAAATGTGAAAGTGATGGCTAAAATGAGAAAGTGATGGCTAAAATGCGAAAGTGATGGCTAAAATGTGAAAATGATGGCTAAAATGTGAAAGTGATGGCTAAAATGACCGCTGTTCCGTCAACTATTATTAGGGAAGTCAAGTCACGGTGAAGGCGGATATGTCGGGCTGAAAGGCGCAGATGTCGCAGCTTTGCTGTGAAACTAGCGATACAACACATCCACACCCATTTAAGGGACGAACGGTTAGAAGAAAATGTCACCTGCCACAATTAGCTGGTGGTAAAGCTTGAACATAATGTGTCATCAGTGGACAATAAAGGCAATCCCATAAGAAGTGTCTTGTGATAATATGTTTGTGACGTCATTGTACTGAGCCTTAGCTTCAGACGGGCAGCTGCCATTCCCTCCTACAGGATATCTCTATTTCAAGAGACTCCGTGTATCCAGAGAGCCTTTTAGCTTGGGATAAATCTGTCTATAAATTGGCTTTTGAAATTCGAACCTTGAGGTCGGCAGTCCAGTGCTCTAACCATAACGCCAGCAAATTGACAATAAGTGCAAGTTTATAAACGCATTTAGGTTATTACAAGAAATGAGTGTCGTGAATGGGTATCTGCTTGTTTGTGATGTCTGCTTGTTTGTGATGTCTGCTTGTTTGTTATGTCTGCTTGTTTGCGGCGTCTGATAGTGTGTGGTGACTGATTGTTTCTTGCGTCTGATGGTTTGTGGTGTCTGATGGTTTGTGGTGTCTGATGGTTTGTGGTGTCTGATGGTTTGTGGTATTTGATGGTTTGTGGTGTCTGATGATGTGTGGTGTCTGATGATGTGTGGTGTCTGATGGTTTGTGGTGTCTGATGATGTGTGGTGTCTGATGTTTGTGGTGTCTGATGATGTGTAGTGTCTGATGGTTTGTGGTGTCTGATGATGTGTGGTGTCTGATGGTTTGTGGTGTCTGATGATGTGTGGTGTCTGATGGTTTGTGGTGTCTGATGATGTGTGGTGTCTGATGATGTGTGGTGTCTGATGGTTTGTGGTGTCTGATGATGTGTGGTGACTGGTTGTTTGTTGGTGGCTTATGGTTTGTTGTGTCTGCTTGTTTAAGGTATCTGATGGTTTGTGAGTCTGCTTGTTTGTTATGTCTGGTGGTTTGTGGTATCTGCTTTTTTACGATGTCTGGTTGTTTGTGGTATCTGCTTTTTAAGATGTCTGGTTGTTTGTGGGTCTGCTTGTTTAAGGTGTATGATGGCTTGTGTGTCTGGTTACACCAACTTCAGCTCCGTTTTCTCTGACGTTCTATTGTTTGGATATGAAAGCTCAACTCCTAACTTTAGACAACTCAAAAATTCAACCTCATCAAACACTGTGTTATTAATTAATCACCGTTCCACTCACCAGTAACATTCCACTCATTTGTCACTTACTACTCACCAGTCATATTCCAATCATTTGTCACTTATCACTCACCAGTCACATTCCAATCATTTGTCACTTACGGGGACTGGTTGGTCTCGAGGCAAAACGACGGGCTTGAGACAGAGAGGTTGTGAGTTCAATCCCGGCTGAACCAGCTGGGATTTTTATTTATGATTTCTCTCTGCGGTAACCAACCCTGGTCTCAGTAGGGAGACCGGGTTTGAAACGTAAATTACTCATCAACGAAAAAAATATGAGTACCTCCGAAGACGGAGTTATCTGCCTGTACGGCGAGGGACTCCTGTGCACACGGCTGCCATGGAAAAATGGATTAACACTCACAATTCAGTTCCTAGTCTCTAGGGACTTCGTCACAGATAAAAAGCTGGCGAACGAAAAAAAAAATGTGTCACTTACCACTCACCATTCCCATCATTTGCCACTTACCAATCATCAATACAAGATGATAAACAGACCACAGTAAAGTTTGTCAAACAACTGACATGCGTGTAACAAGCCTACCACTTCTCTATATTTATTGATATTATCTACTAACACTAAGAAGTGAATATGTGTACACAAGTTCTTCAAGTCTCAACACACTCTAGCCACTAAAAGCCGAGCAATGCATTCAACATCTTACCATAATAAAACCAATAAAATATTTGGTCCATGTTAGAGTTAGATCGTTTATTATAATTTGACAGACATTAATGTCTCATGCAGCACTTCTTTTTCAATAGAAGTGAGAAACAGTTCATCGGTGCTATATAGAACCATTTCTGACCTATGGGAGCGAATCATGGACAGTAGAAGAACGAATGAAAAGACGATTAGAGGCCACAGAGATGGGATTTCTCAGAAGAATGTTGAAAGTTCCCTGGACAGATGAAAAGACAAATGAGGAAATTCTCAAAGAGGCCAACAAAAACAGGGAGCTCCTAAAAACACCAGAAAGAAAAAAACAACATTTTTCGGGCACATAATGAGAAGAGGAAAGTTGGAATACTTGGTTACAACTGGCAAAATAAAGGGAAAGAGAGATCGCGGACGACAAAGAGAGAAAATACTAAATAGGGTGGTGTTATGGTATGGAAAACAGTCAACTAAAGGTTTGATACGATACACTGTGGATCAAAGATTGGGGAAGGACATGATCACCTACGCCAACCGGTATGGCACATGATGATGATGATGAACATTAGCGGGAGAGAAAGACGTGAAATCTTATCTCCCTTGGTTGTTGAACATATTCACGTTAAGTGTTAACAAATAATGAACATACCTTAAAGAAAATAAAAGAATAGATCCAGTGAGAGGTTGAAGATGAGATGGAGGAGAACAAAATAAAGAGGTGGACACTTTGATACGATACGTTTGATAACAGTGCATCTGACAGGGTGCAGGAACCAGCAGTGATGAGTTGGTGATAGTTATTGTTCTAATGTATTGCCAGGTACAGTATTGCCAACAAAAGTTTCAAGTCCTACATTAAGAGCGGCGGATCAAAGTACAAGACCTATAAGAATGTCAGCTTTAAGAATAATGAGGTAAGACCCGGGGGGGTGGGGGGGTGGGGGGGTGGGGGGTATGTATGTTATCAAAGGAGGTAGGGCATAACATTTTGCTATTCTTAGATTTAGCTCTGGTGTCTTTTGTTTTAATGTTAGCATATTTTCATGACATTAAAATTACTTTTTGCCATTCCTATTCTATTGTTTATTTCAGTTGTACATTTTCCATCACTGGTTATAGTATGTCCAAGGTAATTGATGCTCTGAGCTGTCTCCAGGTATATTCCTTCAACTTTAATATCCACTTGTAGGTTTTGAGCATTTTCTTTATTTATGATCATAGTTTTAGTCTTTTTGATATTCAAATCTAGTCCATATTTTTTGCTTGTCATGTTTATTTCATTAAGTAATTGTTGTAGATCTTCAGGATTTTCTGCTAGTAATACAGTACCGTCAGCATATCTAAGGTTATTGATTACCTTTCAATTAATGTTTAGGCCTGATATCTCTGTGGTGTTATCTCTCAAAGATTTGCATATTGTATAGATTGAACAAGCTTGGTGATAGGATACATCCCTGTCTTACTCCTCTTTTTTGTAAGACAGGAATACTTTTGAGATACGATCCGTGTCACTATACTTAGATAATGAGCGTTACTAGTATTCCGATGTCTTCTGGGACAGACCGGGTGTCTGATGTAAACATCAGTATTGTGTACAAAGTCGTTAGCGGCGACCAGAAGCCCTCAGCTTTAGATTGTTAATTGTTGTAAAGGTGGTAACAGGTTTACTTTTATTTCTGGGAAATTAGTCTTGGCGACGAAATACAATCGACTTTTTCTATATTCAATCGCCAGACAGAAACAAATAAAGGACATTATATATCAATATTCTGCCTTCTAGTCACAGATTTCATAATGAATAACTAAACTGTTATGAAAGTGATGAAAACCCAAAAACTAGTCGAGTGTGAACAAATGTATGTTCGTACACTGGAAAGCGAGGTGGAAAACGAACTAGTCGAGTGTGAACAAATGTATGTTCGTACACTGGATAGCGAGGTGGAAGACGAACTAGTCGAGTGTGTACAAGCCTATGTTCGTACACTGGATAGCGAGGTGGAAGACGAACTAGTCGAGTGTGTACAAGTCTATGTTCGTACACTGGATAGCGAGGTGGAAGACGAACTAGTCGAGCGTGTACAAGTCTATGTTCGTACACTGGATAGCGAGGTGGAAGACGAACTAGTCGAGCGTGTACAAGTCTATGTTCGTACACTGGATAGCGAGGTGGAAGACGAACTAGTCGAGCGTGTACAAGTATATGTTCATACACTGGATAGCGAGGTGGAAGACGAACTAGTCGAGCGTGTACAAGTCTATGTTCGTACACTGGATAGCGAGGTGGAAGACGAACTAGTCGAGTGTGTACAAGTCTATGTTCATACACTGGATAGCGAGGTGGAAGACGAACTAGTCGAGCGTGTACAAGTCTATGTTCATACACTGGATAGCGAGGTGGAAGAGGAACTAGTCGAGTCTGTACAAGTCTATGTTCGTACACTAGATAGCGAGGTGGAAGACGAACTAGTCGAGCGTGTACAAGTCTATGTTCGTACACTGGATAGCGAGGTGAAAGACGAACTAGTCGAGCGTGTACAAGTCTATGTTCGTACACTAGTTAGCGAGGTGGAAGACGAACTAGTCGAGTGTGTACAAGTCTATGTTCGTACACTGGATAGCGAGGTGGAAGACGAACTAGTCGAGTGTGTACAAGTCTATGTTCGTACACTAGATAGCGAGGTGGAAGACGAACTAGTCGAGTGTGTACAAGTCTATGTTCGTACACTAGATAGCGAGGTGGAAGACGAACTAGTCCAGTGTGTACAAGTCTATGTTCGTACACTGGATAGCGAGGTGGAAGACGAACTAGTCGAGTGTGTACAAGTCTATGTTCATACACTGGATAGCGAGGTGCAAGACGAACTAGTCGAGTGTGTACAAGTCTATGTTCGTACACTGGATAGCGAGGTGGAAGACGAACTAGTCGAGTGTGTACAAGTCTATGTTCGTACACTAGATAGCGAGGTGGAAGACGAACTAGTCGAGCGTGTACAAGTCTATGTTCATACACTAGATAGCGAGGTGGAAGACGCACTAGTCGAGCGTGTACAAGTCTATGTTCATACACTGGATAGCGAGGTGGAAGACGAACTAGTCGAGTCTGTACAAGTCTATGTTCGTACACTAGATAGCGAGGTGGAAGACGAACTAGTCGAGCGTGTACAAGTCTATGTTCGTACACTGGATAGCGAGGTGAAAGACGAACTAGTCGAGCGTGTACAAGTCTATGTTCGTACACTAGTTAGCGAGGTGGAAGACGAACTAGTCGAGTGTGTACAAGTCTATGTTCGTACACTGGATAGCGAGGTGGAAGACGAACTAGTCGAGTGTGTAACAAGTCTATGTTCGTACACTAGATAGCGAGGTGGAAGACGAACTAGTCGAGTGTGTACAAGTCTATGTTCGTACACTAGATAGCGAGGTGGAAGACGAACTAGTCGAGTGTGTACAAGTCTATGTTCGTACACTGGATAGCGAGGTGGAAGACGAACTAGTCGAGCGTGTACAAGTCTATGTTCATACACTGGATAGCGAGGTGGAAGACGAACTAGTCGAGTGTGTACAAGTCTATGTTCATACACTGGATAGCGAGGTGCAAGACGAACTAGTCGAGTGTGTACAAGTCTATGTTCGTACACTGGATAGCGAGGTGGAAGACGAACTAGTCGAGTGTGTACAAGTCTATGTTCGTACACTAGATAGCGAGGTGGAAGACGAACTAGTCGAGCGTGTACAAGTCTATGTTCGTACACTGGATAGCGAGGTGAAAGACGAACTAGTCGAGCGTGTACAAGTCTATGTTCGTACACTAGATAGCGAGGTGGAAGACGAACTAGTCGAGTGTGTACAAGTCTATGTTCGTACACTGGATAGCGAGGTGGAAGACGAACTAGTCGAGTGTAAACAAGTCTATGTTCGTACACTGGATAGCGAGGTGGAAGACGCTATACACAGAAACTCTCTACGCAAACAAACAAAAAGAAGAACAATAAAAAAGTTCAGAAATGAAATCTCTAGTTTTTCTCTGGCACATAAAGCCTTTTTATACAGTGTTCAATTTTCGTTTTTTATTGTGACTTTGTGATATTTTTTATGTGAGCCTATTTGCTAATTTGGTTTTATGTTTCCAAAATATAGTTTCTAGCTTACTTGTCAGATTAGCCATCGTTCTTCTTTATCGCCTGCCATGCTTCAGTCATGTCGCTTGTTTCATCCTACCTGTTTTGTCAACAATGCTACTGTTTCTGTTTATGCTGTTGTCCAATATTGAACCCTTTATTCTCCTGGTTTGTAACGGCAGTTTTCCTAAAAAATGTAAATGGGGAACAATAATAATAAACAGACATATCATTTATATTAAGCTTTATCTCGTGCTTGAAACTCCAAATGCTGATATGAGCAAGAAACTTCTCTGTGGCTTTACAAGAGAACCAACGCTGTTGTTGTTCAAAGTCGTCTCTGAAGGTCACAGCATGTCTCACACTGATTTGGACAGACATCACGTGTTGTTGTATTGCGCCTGAAACATTTGATAGGTTAAACTTGAGCACTACTAGAGCAGAGTACCATAAACATTGTCTTGGAATAAACAATAAGCCAAACGATTGATAATGATAGGGAGCGCGGTTTAGAACAATTAAAACGTTTAAAATGTCTAGCTCCAAGACAAGTAATGAAGTGACACAGTCAAGGCAGGTAAGATGATTAGAAACAATGAAGAGCAATTATTGTGTGCTAGGCTATTATAAAGAATATTATAAAGAATAGTAACACTGTGACCTTCCAAGCATGTCGTAAGAGGCGACTAAGGAGGTTGATCGCTGGCTTGACAAGCTCTCATTGTAAAAAGTATTGTTATGGAAACAGCGCCATAGATTTTAGAGCAGTGATCTCTGCATTATGTGCCATTTTGGCACGCAAGGTTTCTGTTTTTGAGATTGTGGTTCTGCCCTATGTGCCGACTTTGGCTCGAAAGGACAATAGATAGATAGGCTATTATAAGGGAAATGGTAGTTAGCTTTTTGAGGAGTGTGGACTTAGGGAAGACATAGAGATATTGGGAATTCAGACAGAGAAAGAGAGAGTGAGAGAGAGAGAGAGAGAGAGAGAGAGAAAAGAGGAGGAGGAAAGCTGATTCAGAGAGATATATTAATGAGAGGATTATTCAGAAAGATTTTTTTAATTGGAAGATGTTTAGCTAAAGGTATATATTTCAGATCGCATCAGTGTTTATCATGATAAATATTACGTTAGCAATGTACACATTTCATAGGAATAATTGTTGATACAAGTTGCACACACCAGTTTTGTACGATTGTATGCTAAGTAGCAGAAATTATGTGGATTTAACTACAAAAACCTGGAGGGTGTCACATAACCTCGACGGGAGCCTGGACACATGTAACGAATTTTCACAAATGGCATAGTTTGATAGATGTTTAAACGTCCATAGCCAACATCATGTGTAATGAGTGACTCTTATATGCAATCAAGATATATCTCCAGATGAGTTATGAAGTGTACCTGAAGAACAGCGTGAATTAACGTTTTCACGAGATTTAGACAAAATCTTGGGTTATCACATAAAGTGTCGAACACGAGTGTTGTCCAGAATATTTGGATTTTCATATTCTCTATTATGCTGTGTAGAATTATCAACGCTTCATCCGCCACTGTAACACGAGACTGGTAAATGTAAAAACTGGCCTTATTTATCTGTGACAAAACAGGACATTAGAATCACAAAACGGGAAATTGGGATGGCAACAAACGAGACAGGATGGAGTTATTTAATATTCTATATCTCTGAAGAAGGGAGACGAAATACTGACATGATCATATTCAGCTTACAAATACTTTCTGTGACAGGATCCAGTTCTGAGTAGACTAAGAGCTGAACTGTATACACCATCAAACAGTTTCGAATAATACGACTCCAACTTCATCACAGGGTGTCGTCTCCGCATCGAAGGTTGGCTACCACGAAGCATCATTCCTCCCTGTCTCTTACTTTAATAGTAGAAGTAGTATAGATTGACTTGTCCATTTTTTTATGTTACTCGTCCATGTTAGTCTTGGTCTGCCTCTGCCTCTTTTACCTTGTATTTTCCCTTCCAAGATTACTTTTAGTAGACTGCTATGTGTTTTAACTTGCCCCAGCAATCTCATTTGTCTTGTTTGAATTTCCTAATTATTCAAATTACTCTTTCCGTGATGTTCATATAATGGTATATGTTCAGATTTGTCAACTTTAAAGTAAATTTGTGCTTTTTTAAAATGTAAAACTGTTCCAACAATTGACATTTTTATTGAAAACGGGACACAATTGGCATTTAATAAAAACGTCGGAACGACAGGGAAATATGAGGAGAGCAATTGTTCTGACGACAATAATACCTGTGGTCGCCCTGAGTGTCTGACTATTTAGCACTCAGTTTGTCAATATTTGAAAAATTACTATTTATTATTTGCAGGAAACGCTAATTTTTCCGGACAGACGATAACAGCTTCATGATACTTTTCACGGAGAAACAGCTTTCGTCGAAGAGAAACAATCAAACGTTTTTTCTTATTATGGGATCTTGCATTTGCCATTCTTATCATGAATTTATACCTTCCTTACTATGGTATCTTGCATATGGCATTCATATCATGAAATTTTACCTTCCTTACTATGGTATCTTGCATTTGTCATTCATATCATGAAAATTATACCTTCCTTACTATGGGACCTTGCATATGTCATTCATATCATGAATTTATACCTTCCTTACTATGGGACCTTGCATTTGTCATTTTTATCATGAATCTATACCTTTCTTGCTATGGTATCTTGCATTTGTCATTTTTATCATGAATAATACCTTTCTTGCTATGGTATCTTGCATTTTTCATTTTTATAATGACTGTATGCTTTTGTTATTATGGATCTTCCCTTTGACATTATTATGATTTATATCTTTCTTATTATGTGATCTCCCCTTCGTCACTCTTTTATCATCAATTTTTTTTTCATTCTTATCAATAAATATTTAAATTGGTTACTTTTATAAAGGGATCTTCTTTTATTTAATCGGATCACATTTTTCTCCACTGAAACCTACAATGTTCCCCTAAGCCTTCAATAATGATGGAGATTCCACTTTTTGGCGAAATTTTAAGACAACTGACGGAGAAATTAGTTCATCGCTTGTTCCCTTTGTTCTTAGAGAAACCAAACTTCTCCGTACATTTCCCAGTCTCGCTTGTTTACTTTGTTCTTACAGAAACAAGCTTCTCCGTACATATCAATTCTCGCTTGTTTACTTTGTTCTAACAGAAACCAAATTTCTCCGTACATATCAAATTCTCGCTTGTTTACTTTGTTCTTACAGAAACCAAGCTTCTCCGTACATATCAAATTCTCGCTTGTTTACTTTGTTCTAACAGAAACCAAATTTCTCCGTACATATCAAATTCTCGCTTGTTTACTTTGTTCTTACAGAAACCAAACTCTCGTACATATCCCAGTCTCGCTTGTTTACTTTGTTCTTACAGAAACCAACTTCTCCGTACATATTCCAGTCTCGCTTGTTTACTTTGTTCTTACAGAAACCAAACTTCTCCGTACATATCCCAGTCTCGCTTGTTTACTTTGTTCTTACAGAAACCAAGCTTCTCCGTACATATCAAATTCTCGCTTGTTTACTTTGTTCTTACAGAAACCAAGCTTCTCCGTACATATCAAATTCTCGCTTGTTTACTTTGTTCTAACAGAAACCAAACTTCTCCGTACATATCAAATTCTCGCTTGTTTACTTTGTTCTTACAGAAACCAAACTTCTCCGTACATATCCCAGTCTCGCTTGTTTACTTTGTTCTTACAGAAACCAAACTTCTCCGTACATATTCCAGTCTCGCTTGTTTACTTCGTTCTTACAGAAACCAAGAGACCAAGCTTCTCCGTACATATCAAATTCTCGCTTGTTTACTTTGTTCTAACAGAAACCAACTTCTCCGTACATATCAAATTCTCGCTTGTTTACTTTGTTCTTACAGAAACCAAACTTCTCCGTACATATCCCAGTCTCGCTTGCTCATTTTGTTCTTACAGAAACCAAACTCTCAGTACATATCCCAGTCTCGCTTGTTTACTTTGTTCTTACAGAAACCAACTTCTCCGTACATATCCCAGTCTCGCTGTTTACTTTGTTCTTATAGAAACCAAGCTTCTTCAATACATATCCCAGTCTCGCTTGTTTACTTTGTTCTTCCAATTGGAACGATGATAGCTATTTGTCTAATTCTGTAATGTTTCTCTCTTCCCAACTTCTCTTGAGTATTCTTGTGAGCTATTCTGTTGTTGTTTCTTTACCTCCAAGAAATAATCATCTCTGCACTCAGATCATCTATCGTAGGAGCATTGTTCTTTATGAACAATTTTCTCCGTCACGCCAATGACGTATAGGGAATATGGTGTTTCATGATCATCATTTGTATAGACCTTCGGCACATGATTTTTCGGGTAATGTAGTCGTATAACGCCCGTGCCGCTTTACATTCCAGAAAAAAAATCCGGTACCCCTTGGCTCGGTGCACCCGGAAGCCTTCAGTCAGGCTCAAACCCACCTCTTGGTCCTTTGTAGTCCAGTAACCACTGAGCTATCTCAGTTGTAAACATTTAGCCTGTTATGTTGATTGTGTTCACAGTAGTTAATTGCCATCTGTCCAGACGATACCGGTTAACACAATTAAATTAGTTAACGATAGGACATTGTATATTTGTTTACTAGAAACAAACTGCCAACTTACAGGAAATACCAACAACTTATAGAAAATAAACCAACAATTTTTAGGAAATAAAGCAAAAACTATTAGGAGATAAAGCAACAACTATTAGGAAATAAAGCAACAACTTTTTTGAGATAAAGTAACAACTATTAGGAAATAAAGCAACAACTTTTTTGAGATAAAGTAACAACTATTAGGAAATAAGCAACAACCATTAGTAGATAAAGTAACAACTATTAGAAGATAAAGCAACAACTATTTGGAAATAAAGCAACAACCATTAGGAGATAAAGCAACTATTCGGAGATAAAACAACAACTATTATGAGATAAAGCAAAAACTATTAGGAGATAAAGCAACAACTATTGGGAAATAAAACAACAATTATGAGATAAAGCAACATCTATTAGGAGATAAAGCAACAACTATTAGGAGATAAAGCAACAACTGTTATGAGATAAAGCAACATCTATTAGGAGATAAAGCAACACCTATTGGGAAATAAAAACAACAATTATGAGATAAAGCAACATCTATTAGGAGATAAAGCAACAACTATTAGGAGATAAAGCAACAACTGTTTGAGATAAAGCAACATCTATTAGGAGATAAAGCAACATTATTATGAGATAAAGCAACATCTATTAGGAGATAAAGCAACAACTATTAGGAGATAAAGCAAAAACTGTTATGAGATAAAGCAACATCTATTAGGAGATAAAGCAACACTATTGGGAAATAAAACAACAATTATGAGATAAAGCAACATCTATTAGGAGATAAAGCAACAACTATTAGGAGATAAAGCAACATCTATTAGGAGAAAAAATAACAACTATTATGAGATAAAGCAACAACTATTAGGAGATAAAGCAACACTATTATGAGATAAAGCGACATCTATTAGGAGATAAAGCAACAACTATTATGAGATAAAGCAACAACTATTATGAGATAAAGCAACAACTATTATGAGATAAAGCAACATCTATTAGGAGATAAAGCAACACTATTATGAGATAAAACGACATCTATTATTAGATAAAGCAACAACTATTATGAGATAAAGCAACAACAATTATGAGATAAAGCAACATCTATTAGGAGATAAAGCAACACTATTATGAGATAAAGCAACAACTATTATGAGATAAAGCAACATCTATTAGGAGATAAAGCAACAACTATTATGAGATAAAGCAACATCTATTAGGAGATAAAGCAACACTATTATGAGATAAAGCGACATCTATTAGGAGATAAAGCAAACGACTATTATGAGATAAAGCAACAACTATTATGAGATAAAGCAACAACTATTATGAGATAAAGCAACATCTATTAGGAGATAAAGCAACACTATTATGAGATAAAACGACATCTATTATTAGATAAAGCAACAACTATTATGAGATAAAGCAACAACAATTATGAGATAAAGCAACATCTATTAGGAGATAAAACAACAACTATTATGAGATAAAGCAACAACTATTATGAGATAAAGCAAACATCTATTAGGAGATAAAGCAACATCTATTAGGAGATAAAGCAACAACTATTATGAGATAAAGCAACAACTATTATGAGATAAAGCAACATCTATTAGGAGATAAAGCAACATCTATTAGGAGATAAAAAAATAACAACTATTATGAGATAAAGCAACATCTATTAGGAGATAAAGCAACACTATTATGAGATAAAGCGACATCTATTAGGAGATAAAGCAACATCTATTAGGAGATAAAGCAACAACTATTATGAGATAAAGCAACAACTATTAGGACATAAAGCAACAACTATTATGAGATAAAGCAACATCTATTAGGAGATAAAGCAACAACTATTATGAGATAAAGCAACAACTATATGAGATAAAGCAACATCTATTAGGAGATAAAGCAACATCTATTAGGAGATAAAAAAAATAACAACTATTATGAGATAAAGCAACATCTATTAGGAGATAAAGCAACACTATTATGAGATAAAGCAACAACTATTATGAGATAAAGCAACAACAATTATGAGATAAAGCAACACATCTATTAGGAGATAAAGCAACACTATTATGAGATAAAGCAACAACTATTATGAGATAAAGCAACATCTATTAGGAGATAAAGCAACAACAACTATTATGAGATAAAGCAACATCTATTAGGAGATAAAGCAACACTATTATGAGATAAAGCGACATCTATTAGGAGATAAAAGCAACGACTATTATGAGATAAAGCAACAACTATTATGAGATAAAGCAACAACTATTATGAGATAAAGCAACATCTATTAGGAGATAAAGCAACACTATTATGAGATAAAAACGACATCTATTATTAGATAAAGCAACAACTATTATGAGAAAAGCAACAACAATTATGAGATAAAGCAAACATCTATTAGGAGATAAAAAAACAACTATTATGAGATAAAGCAACAACTATTATGAGATAAAGCAACATCTATTAGGAGATAAAGCAACATCTATTAGGAGATAAAGCAACAACTCTTATGAGATAAAGCAACAACTATTATGAGATAAAAGCAACATCTATTAGGAGATAAAAGCAACATCTATTAGGAGATAAAAAAAAATAACAACTATTATGAGATAAAGCAACAACTATTATGAGATAAAGCAACATCTATTAGGAGATAAAGCAACATCTATTAGGAGATAAAAAAAATAACAACTATTATGAGATAAAGCAACATCTATTAGGAGATAAAGCAACACTATTATGAGATAAAGCGACATCTATAGGAGATAAAGCAACATCTATTAGGAGAAAGCAACAACTATTATGAGATAAAGCAACAACTATTAGGACATAAAAGCAACAACTATTATGAGATAAAGCAACATCTATTAGGAGATAAAGCAACAACTATTATGAGATAAAGCAACAACTATTATGAGATAAAGCAACATCTATTAGGAGATAAAGCAACATCTATTAGGAGATAAAAAAAATAACAACTATTATGAGATAAAGCCACAACTATTGGTAGTTAAAAGCAATAAACTATATAAAATAAATCAATTTTTATAGAATAAGGTGGTAGTTGCGATCTGATGGTGGTAGTTGAGACCTGATGGTGGTAGTTTGCGACCTGATGGTGGTAGTTGCAACTGATGCACTGTCAGTACTATCAGCTCTAAAACCCCCACAGGAACAGTGGACTAGTGACTTGAGAACACCCTAGACCAATATGCAATAATTTCCAGAGAGTGGTCATCCAGTGGATATCACCACACTGTAATATACACAGAAAACGAACGAACAGACAAACTAGCTAATGAGGGAGGGAGATTACCACAAGAGAAACATCTGGTCAGCTACGATGAAGCCAAGTCCATCATCAATGGCTAGTACCATAAAAATGGAAACCAGAACACCCAAAGTATAACGAGAGGGACGGGTACCTCCAACTATCAAAGAGGGATCAAGTCATCATACTTCGCCTACGCGCTGGCCACAACAGAATGAGAAACCACATGTTCAACAAACTCAAAATAGGTACTACCAGCCAATGCCACTGTACACTGGACAACATGATAAACAAAACATGTTCTACAGGACTGCCCTCCAGTACACAGACCTGAGAAGGACAATGTGGTCCACACCCACCTCCATGGAAGAGAAACTATACGGAGCAACGAATCGCTTAAACTGACAGAGGCCTTCACAAGGGAGTTCGGAGTCCTAGTCTGAATGACGTCATGATCGCAGAAGAAGAAGTAAATGTTAACTGTGTCATCGCCACAAAGATAATGACAATTTGTTTGAAAAATATTTCTCTCTGCGCCAAAAATAAATGAATCAATAAATTAATACAATCAAAAAAAGTAGAGCTATTGCTAGCATGATTCAAAGGTCACAAAGGATAGCAATTGTCAGCTGTTTGTTTGTTGTTATGCGATATTGTTGTTTTTACTATTTTGTAAATAATCATAATTAAACAAACAATAAACATCACTAAAATGATAAAATGAATGGATGGATCTCGACTCCACGCCGTCTCCAGACCAACTATAGACAAGCAAAACTGAAAGAGACCATTGGATCTGTTGATTGTATCCAAACTTATGGATAGACCAGACAGATATCAAAACTATTTTTGGAAACGTTTTCATCGAGACTCACTTGATGATGATGATATGTTCTTCATTATCTTGCTGTCAAAATTTACACTTTCTCAAATGTGTATTACACAACTGTTATTAAATCAGCTTTGCTTTGTAATAACCTTGTGGGCCCTCGCTTGGACATGAGAACCCATGAGTAGATTGTCTGGGACAGAATAAAGCGTTTTCTGGAGTTGAGCTAGATAAGAATTAATACGGTGCAATACAAAAAAATATAGGAATTAATTATGGGTCTGGAGCAGCCGTGCCTGGTGCAAAGAATATTAGCAGACTTTATATATTAGTAGTAAGGTGGTGTAGGTTGTTGAGTTGGTTTATTAGTACAGGGTGTTAGACGACCACCTAACATCCTCATCATCTCCCCCACCCCTGCTCTCCTAATGATGAGTAGATTGGTCAATGAGTAATGGACACGGTCTCCCGCCCTTTTTTTACAGTTATCAATAAAGCACGGGGTTATTTTTCCGCTAAAACGCTATAGACCACGCCCACCCCGGAAGCGAAACTACCATATTAGGGACTAGTGATACGTTAGTTATTTCATAGATATATTGTGCATATATACTTATAATAGTAATAAATTAATAGTTATTATATCTAGTGGGTGTAAATGGGCCCGTATTTAAGATAGATACGGACCATAATCAGTGATATTTAATCAGGTATTTCACGCTGACGACATGAAAGAACGATAGTCTCCTACCGGGTCACATAATGACCCAATCAATAAACCGCTCTCGTGAGAGTAAAGATTCTTTTTCCCAAGCGGTCTCGCTGCGTCGCTATGCTGACTGGAATTATCGAATTTATAACATAGGTGTAAGAAATATATTAAGATCAAGCTAAGTCCACTAATAGAGGAGATCGAGAGTGTACCCCAACGAGCTTAGGAGGAAAGATAGGTGTAGTACATGTCAGCTGCCTCACAGAGCATGTATATTTGGGAACAGAGCCCCCCCCCCCCCCAAAAAAAAAGCCTGTGTGCGTGTTCATGTGTGTGAATGTGCATATTACTCAGAGAGTAACAAAAGGACCAGTCTTCGGATAGCTTCGCTGACTGATACAAAATGTAATGTTTATTGATGGAGAGGTACCTGTGTTCGTGTGTGGGTCGTAGAACAAGCGGATGAATAGCAGGGTTTGATGGAGAGATGATTGTGTGTTTGTGTGATTCAGTATACAAATAGCTGTATAAATAAATATTGAAGTGATAAGTAGAACGATCAATCGCTCACCCAATATGTACATACACATTCGTTACATCACTATAAAGTGGTTATCAATATCAACACACCGTAAGCAATAAGAACCACTAAAAGAATCGACCCCAAAACGCGAACTCCACAAACATCTGTACCTATATGATAGTCGTAACTTACCGTTAATGTTATTAATAAAGGTGACGCATACGTGATGTATAACTAAGAGGTCTGCCCTATAGTGGTAGTAAGAGGAATATTATAGATAATCATAGTTGAGCGACGGTATTACGCTAACAAAGGTAAAATGACCGACCTTTGGTATGGTGTACACCGTAACACCCCTACATCTTATACAGTCTGTCATGGTAATGTGATAGAAGAAGAAACTGATGTTTAGGGGTAAGTCCCAAACATATTTTTTGTATTTTCATCATCTAAATAATCGTTTTAAACCCGGAATTATTATCAGATAGAACGACACATGATAGTGATGGTTAGCTTATTTTTTATTCACATATAGTCGAGTTTGGACTCGTTGTAAAGATAATTTTAAGAGTAGTTATATGTTTAATGTTTAGTTCCTTTAAAAAAAACAATAAAGCTACTATACTTGTAACTAATCCTGTTTAACATTAAAATAAATACCCCATATTAACAGTATCCAATAGAGCACCCCAGAATGAAACTGTACTAGTACGCTCCAGTGGCCGAAAGAAGGCTATTGTTCCCCACGCGTCCCGGGGATAATTGATATAATTGCTCTCTCGCGAGTGGCGTGTGGCATTGTATAGCACTTGAGGGTTTATTGTGCGTGCACTAAAAAGATGAACACATAGGCGCGTTACTAAATAAACAAGTAATTTACTACTAATAAAATATATATATATATATATAAAATATACGTTATTTATTTTAAATCCTTCATCTCGAGACACGCAAATAGATACCAAACAAGATATAGTTTTTAGTATAACAAGTTATTTTCTTTCATCAATGTGCCGGCTTCGTAACTAAGGTATATTTCTGTCTCGCTCTCTCTCTCTCTCTCTGTCTGTTTGTGAGTGTATGTATGTGTGTGTGTATGTATGTATAGCTGTATGTTTATAGATTATTCACTCTAGTTCGCTGTTTGTCTAAACCTATGTATAGTATAGGATACAAGTATAGGATACCACAGACTAATAGAACGAATATCTTAATACCTTTTACAGCTCGATGATTAATGACAACGCTGAAAGACACCAAAAAAAAAAAAAAACAAGGCGACCCGGTTAGTTTTAGTCATATTTAGACGTAATCTATATCAAAATATGCGTATTTAAACCAGTTTTATACTAAAGCAGTTATTTTATAAATAACATTACAGTGTAAACGTTCAGCCGAGTACATATTTTGTCTTCTTATATATATATATATAATTATTATATATATATATAATATATATATATATATATATATATAAAAGGCGAACTAAAAATCCTAAAAAGCTACTTACATAGTCATTATAGTTAGACACACCGAGCAGGAATTTAGATTCAATGTCCAAAAAGTTAGACCAAATCGCAAAATGTTAGCACCAGAACACAACAATTTAGGCTCATAAGCAAAAAGTCGAGCTGAAAACCTTACAAACCTACTCATATAGCGTAATAGTTAGACACAATGAACAGGAAGTAATAACAAAAATCCCAAAAGTTACGCCTAAGCGCAAAAAATGTTACCCCAGAACACAAAATATAGGCTCGTATTAAAAAAGTCGACCTAAAAAGCTTAAAACTCTACACACATAGTCATAATAGTTAGATACACCGAGCAGGAATATAGATTCAATGTCCAAAAAGTTAGACCAAATCGCAAAATTTTATCACCAGAAACAAAATTTAGGCTCATAAGCAAAAATCCGATTTGAAAACCATACAAACCTACTTATATTGGCATAATAGTTAGACACAACGAGCAGGAAGGTATATCCAAAAGCCCAAAAGTTACGCCAAATCGCAAAAAAAGGTTACCCCTAGAACACAAAAATATAGGTTCGTATTAAAAAAGTCGACCTAAAAAGCCTAAAAATCTACGCACATAGTCATAATAGTTAGACACAACGAGTAGAAAGTTATAGTCAAGGTCCAAAAAGTTAGGCAAAATCGCAAAATTTTACCACCAAAACACAAAAAAAATTTAGGCTCATAAGCAAAGAGTCGATCTCAAACCCTAAAAGCTACCCCCATACTCATACTAGTTAGACGCATCGAACAGATAGTTATATCCAAAGTCCCAAAAGTTACGCCAAACGCAAATATTTACCCTCAGAACACAAAAAATGTAGTCTCATATTCAAAAAGGCGAAGTAAAAAGCTACTCACATAGTCATAATAGTTAGACACAACGACCAGGAATTTAGATTCAATGTCCAAAAATTAGAACAAAGCGCAAAATTTTAGCACCAGAACACACAAATTTAGGCTCATAACCAAAAAGTCGATCTGAAAACCCTACAAATCTACTCCCATACTCATACTAGTTAGACGTGTCGAACAGATAGTTATATCCGAAGTCCAAAAAGTTAGGCCAAAGCGCTAACATTTTACCACCAGAAACACAAAAAAATGTAGACGCATATTCAAAAAGTCGACCTAAAAACCCTAAAATGCTACTCATATAGTCATAATTGTAAGACACAAAGAGCAGGAAGTTATATCCAAAGTCCCAAAAGTTACGCCAAAGCACAAAAATGTTACCCCAGAACACAAAAATGTAGGTTCGTATTAAAAAAGTCGACCTAAAAGCCCTAAAAATCTACGCACATAGTCATAATAGTTACACACAACGAGTAGAAAATTATAGTCAAAGTCCAAAAAGTTAGGCCAAATCGCAAAATGTTAGCACCAAAACAGAAAAAATTTAGGCGCATAAGCATAAAGTCGAGCTGAAAACCCTACAAAGCTACTCCCATACTCATACTAGTTAGACACAACGAGTAGAAAGTTATAGTCAAGATCCAAAAAGTTAGGCCAAAGCGCAAAATTTTAGCACCAAAACACAAAAAAATTAGGCTCATAACCATAAAGTCGATCTGAAAACCATACAAAGCTACTCCCATACTCATACTAGTTAGACACAACGAGTAGAAAGTTATATCCAAAGTCACAAAAGTTAGACCATATCGCAAAATTTTAGCACCAGAACAAATAAAATTTAGGCTCGTATTAAAAAAGTCGATCTGAAAATCCAAAAAATACTCATATAGTCATAATAGTTAGACACAAGAGTAGGAAGTTATATCCAAAGTCCCAAAAGTTACACCAAATCGCAAAATGTTAGCACCAAAACAGAAAAAAATTTAGGCGCATAAGCATGAAGTTGAACTGAAAACCCTACAAAGCTACTCCCATACTCATACTAGTTAGGCACAACGAGTAGAAAGTTATAGTCAAGGTCCAAAAAGTTAGGCCAAAACGCAAAATTTTAGCACCAAAACACAAAAAATTTAGGCTCATAAGCATAAAGTCGATCTGAAAACCATACAAAGCTACTCCCATACTCACACTAGTTAGACACAACGAGTAGAAAGTTATATCCAAAGTCACAAAAGTTAGACCATATCGCAAAATTTTAGCACCAGAACAAAAAAAAAATTTAGGCTCGTATTAAAAAAGTCGATCTGAAAATCCTAAAAAGCTACTCATATAGTCATAATAGTTAGACACAAGAGTAGGAAGTTATATCCAAAGGCCCAAAAGTTACACCAAATCGCAAAATGTTAGCACCAAAACACACACAAAAAAAATTTAGGCTCATAACCAAAGAGTCGATCTCAAACCCTACAAAGCTACTCCCAAACTCATACTAGTTAGACGCGTCGAACAGATAGTTATATCCAAAGTCCCAAAGGTTACGCCAAATCGCAAAAAATTTTACCCTCATAACACAAAAAATGTAGGCTCATATAAAAAAAAGCGATCTAAAAATCCTAAACAGCTACTCACATAGTCATAATAGTTAGACACAACGACCAGGAATTTAGATTCAATGTCCAAAAAGTTAGAACAAAGCGCAAAAATTTACCCCAGAAACACAAAAAATAGATCATAAGTAAAAAGTCGATCTGAAAACCCTACAAATCTACTCCCAAACTCATACTAGTTAGAAACATCGAAAAGATAGTTATATCCAAAGACCAAAAAGTTAGGTCAAAGCGCAAACATTGTACCACCAGAACACAAAAAATGTAGGCACATATCAAAAAGTCGACCTAAAAACCCTACAAACCTACTCACATTGGCATAATAGTTAGACACAACGAGCAGGAAGGTATATCCAAAATCCCAAAACTTACGCCAAATAGCAAAATTTTAGCACTAGAACACAAGAATGTAGGCTCGTATTAAAAAAGTCGACATAAAAAGCCTAAAGATCGACGCACATAGTCATAATAGTTAGACACAGCGAGTAGAAAGTTATAGTCAAGGCCCAAAAAGTTAGGCCAAATCGCAACATTTTAGCACCAACACACACACAAAATTTAGGATCATAAGCATAAGTCGATCTGAAAACCCTACAAAGCTACTCCCATACTCATACTAGTTAGACACAACGAGTAGAAAGTTATATCCAAAGTCCCAAAAGTTAGGCCAAATCGCAACATTTTAACACCAAAACACAAAAATTTAGGGTTCATAAGCATAAAGTCGATCTGAAAACCCTACAAAGCTACTCCCATACTCATACTAGTTAGACACAACGAGTAGAAAGTTATATCCAAAGTCCCAAAAGTTAGACCA
Source organism: Megaustenia siamemsis (assembly GCA_032433765.1). Lineage (NCBI taxonomy): Eukaryota > Metazoa > Mollusca > Gastropoda > Stylommatophora > Ariophantidae > Megaustenia > Megaustenia siamemsis. Next base: position 46,381,649 of record JAVIAB010000117.1, on the reverse strand, counting down.
TATCACAAACTTTTAGCACCAGAACACAAAAATTTAGGCTCGTATTAAAAAAGTCGATCTGAAAATCCTTAAAAGCTACTCATATAGTCATAATAGTTAGACACAAAGAGTAGGAAGTTATATCCAAAGTCCCAAAAGTTACACCAAATCGCAAAAATGTTACCCCCAGAACACAAAAATGTAGGCTCGTATTAAAAAAGTCGACCTAAAAAGCTTAAAAATCTACCCACATAGTCATAATAGTTAGACACAACGAGTAGAAAGTTATAGTCAAGGTCCAAAAGGTTAGCCACGCTATGTTGAATCATATTCAGGGCGCGTAGACATTACCCTGTTCAATAGACCCACTACTAACTGGATAGTGGAGAACTTTCCCACCCCAAGATTTTATTTATTTCACCTACATGGCTTCTCGGTTGTCTGTCCTTTGTTAAAGTGACAAAGATATTGAATTCCAAAGAGGTTAGGATAAGTACAAGAATAAAAATTTCCAACGCGCTTGTTAAGTCAGTCCCATAAAACTCGGCCTCTGCTATTTCAAAACTAACTTGAAAGTTGTCCTCTACTATTTCAAAAGTTGTCCTTCTCGATTCAAAAGTTGTCTTTGTCAAATCAAAAGTTGTCCTCTACTATTTCAAAAGTTGTCCTATACTATTTCAAAAGTTGTCCTTTCCAATTCAAAAGTCGACCTTTACTATTTCAAACGTTGTCCTTCTCGATTCAAAAGTTGTCTTTGTCAAAGCAAAATTGTCCTCTGCTATTTCAAAAGTTGTCCTCTACTATTTCAAAAGTTGTCCGCTACTATTTCAAAACTTGTCCTCGGCTAAACCAAACACATCATCTAACAACTTCCACTAGTACTACTACTACTACTACAACTTCTACAACTACTTCGTCTACAACTTCCACAACCAACTACTACTACAACTATTACAACTTCCACAAACAACTACTACTACACCTACTACGGCTACAACAACAACTACTGCTACTACAAAAGCGTACACCAAACGAACACCAGGGCTTTTTAAACTGGGTAGAATTGGATGGAAGGAAAAGAAAACAAACGAGGATGTCTTAAAACAAGACAGCACCTATTAACATGCTCCAAAAATTTCATTTGTCTTGTTTTAAGACATCCTCGTTTGTTTTCTTTTCCTTCCATCCAATTCTACCCAGTTTAAAAAGCCCTGGTGTTCGTTTGGTGTACGCTTTTTGTAGTAGCAGTAGTTGTTGTTGTAGCCGTAGTAGGTGTAGTAGTAGTTGTTTGTGGAAGTTGTAATAGTTGTAGTAGTAGTTGGTTGTGGAAGTTGTAGACGAAGTAGTTGTAGAAGTTGTAGTAGTAGTAGTAGTACTAGTGGAAGTTGTTAGATGATGTGTTTGGTTTAGCCGAGGACAAGTTTTGAAATAGTAGCGGACAACTTTTGAAATAGTAGAGGACAACTTTTGAAATAGCAGAGGACAAATTTTGCTTTGACAAAGACAACTTTTGAATCGAGAAGGACAACGTTTGAAATAGTAAAGGTCGACTTTTGAATTGGAAAGGACAACTTTTGAAATAGTATAGGACAACTTTTGAAATAGTAGAGGACAACTTTTGATTTGACAAAGACAACTTTTGAATCGAGAAGGACAACTTTTGAAATAGTAGAGGACAACTTTCAAGTTAGTTTTGAAATAGCAGAGGCCGAGTTTTATGGGACTGACTTAACAAGCGCGTTGGAAATTTTTATTCTTGTACTTATCCTAACCTCTTTGGAATTCAATATCTTTGTCACTTTAACAAAGGACAGACAACCGAGAAGCCATGTAGGTGAAATAAATAAAAATCTTGGGGTGGGAAAGTTCTCCACTATCCAGTTAGTAGTGGGTCTATTGAACAGGGTAATGTCTACGCGCCCTGAATATGATTCAACATAGCGCGGCTAACCTTTTGGACCTTGACTATAACTTTCTACTCGTTGTGTCTAACTATTATGACTATGTGGGTAGATTTTTAAGCTTTTTAGGTCGACTTTTTTAATACGAGCCTACATTTTTGTGTTCTGGGGGTAACATTTTTGCGATTTGGTGTAACTTTTGGGACTTTGGATATAACTTCCTACTCTTTGTGTCTAACTATTATGACTATATGAGTAGCTTTTAAGGATTTTCAGATCGACTTTTTAATACGAGCCTAAATTTTTGTGTTCTGGTGCTAAAAGTTTGTGATATGGTCTAACTTTTGGGACTTTGGATATAACTTTCTACTCGTTGTGTCTAACTAGTATGAGTATGGGAGTAGCTTTGTAGGGTTTTCAGATCGACTTTATGCTTATGAACCCTAAATTTTTGTGTTTTGGTGTTAAAATGTTGCGATTTGGCCTAACTTTTGGGACTTTGGATATAACTTTCTACTCGTTGTGTCTAACTAGTATGAGTATGGGAGTAGCTTTGTAGGGTTTTCAGATCGACTTATGCTTATGATCCTAAATTTTGTGTGTGTTGGTGCTAAAATGTTGCGATTTGGCCTAACTTTTTGGGCCTTGACTATAACTTTCTACTCGCTGTGTCTAACTATTATGACTATGTGCGTCGATCTTTAGGCTTTTTATGTCGACTTTTTTAATACGAGCCTACATTCTTGTGTTCTAGTGCTAAAATTTTGCTATTTGGCGTAAGTTTTGGGATTTTGGATATACTTCCTGCTCGTTGTGTCTAACTATTATGCCAATGTGAGTAGGTTTGTAGGGTTTTTAGGTCGACTTTTTGAATATGTGCCTACATTTTTTGTGTTCTGGTGGTACAATGTTTGCGCTTTGACCTAACTTTTTGGTCTTTGGATATAACTATCTTTTCGATGTTTCTAACTAGTATGAGTTTGGGAGTAGATTTGTAGGGTTTTCAGATCGACTTTTTACTTATGAGTCTAATTTTTTGTGTTCTGGTGCTAAATATTTTGCGATTTGCTAACTTTTTGGACATTGAATCTAAATTCCTGGTCGTTGTGTCTAACTATTATGACTATGTGAGTATGTTTAGGATTTTTAGATCGCTTTTTTATATGAGCCTACATTTTTTGTGTTATGAGGGTAAAATTTTTTGCGATTTGGCGTAACCTTTGGGACTTTGGATATAACTATCTGTTCGACGCGTCTAACTAGTATGAGTTTGGGAGTAGCTTTGTAGGGTTTGAGATCGACTCTTTGGTTATGAGCCTAAATTTTTTGTGTGTGTTTTGGTGCTAACATTTGCGATTTGGTGTAACTTTTGGGCCTTTGGATATAACTTCCTACTCTTGTGTCTAACTATTATGACTATATGAGTAGCTTTTTAGGATTTTCAGATCGACTTTTTTAATACGAGCCTAAATTTTTTTTTGTTCTGGTGCTAAAATTTTGCGATATGGTCTAACTTTTGTGACTTTGGATATAACTTTCTACTCGTTGTGTCTAACTAGTGTGAGTATGGGAGTAGCTTTGTATGGTTTTCAGATCGACTTTATGCTTATGAGCCTAAATTTTTTGTGTTTTGGTGCTAAAATTTTGCGTTTGGCCTAACTTTTTGGACTTGACTATAACTTTCTACTCGTTGTGCCTAACTAGTATGAGTATGGGAGTAGCTTTGTAGGGTTTTCAGTTCAACTTCATGCTTATGCGCCTAAATTTTTTTCTGTTTTGGTGCTAACATTTTGCGATTTGGTGTAACTTTTGGGACTTTGGATATAACTTCCTACTCTTGTGTCTAACTATTATGACTATATGAGTAGTTTTTAGGATTTTCAGATCGACTTTTTTAATACGAGCCTAAATTTTATTTGTTCTGGTGCTAAAATTTTGCGATATGGTCTAACTTTTGTGACTTTGGATATAACTTTCTACTCGTTGTGTCTAACTAGTATGAGTATGGGAGTAGCTTTGTATGGTTTTCAGATCGACTTTATGGTTATGAGCCTAATTTTTTGTGTTTTGGTGCTAAAATTTTGCGCTTTGGCCTAACTTTTGGATCTTGACTATAACTTTCTACTCGTTGTGTCTAACTAGTATGAGTATGGGAGTAGCTTTGTAGGGTTTTCAGCTCGACTTTATGCTTATGCGCCTAAATTTTTTTCTGTTTTGGTGCTAACATTTTGCGATTTGGCCTAACTTTTTGGACTTTGACTATAATTTTCTACTCGTTGTGTGTAACTATTATGACTATGTGCGTAGATTTTTAGGGCTTTTAGGTCGACTTTTTTAATACGAACCTACATTTTTGTGTTCTGGGGGTAACATTTTTGTGCTTTGGCGTAACTTTTGGGACTTTGGATATAACTTCCTGCTCTTTGTGTCTTACAATTATGACTATATGAGTAGCATTTTAGGGTTTTTAGGTCGACTTTTTGAATATGCGTCTACATTTTTTTGTGTTCTGGTGGTAAAATGTTAGCGCTTTGGCCTAACTTTTTGGACTTCGGATATAACTATCTGTTCGACACGTCTAACTAGTATGAGTATGGGAGTAGATTTGTAGGGTTTTCAGATCGACTTTTTGGTTATGAGCCTAAATTTGTGTGTTCTGGTGCTAAAATTTTGCGCTTTGTTCTAATTTTTTGGACATTGAATCTAAATTCCTGGTCGTTGTGTCTAACTATTATGACTATGTGAGTAGCTTTTTACTTCGCCTTTTTGAATATGAGACTACATTTTTTGTGTTCTGAGGGTAAATATTTTGCGCTTTGGCGTAACTTTTGGGACTTTGGATATAACTATCTGTTCGATGCGTCTAACTAGTATGAGTATGGGGGTAGCTTTTAGGGTTTGAGATCGACTCTTTGCTTATGAGCCTAAATTTTTTTGTGTTTTGGTGGTAAAATTTTGCGATTTTGCCTAACTTTTTGGACCTTGACTATAACTTTCTACTCGTTGTGTCTAACTATTATGACTATGTGCGTAGATTTTTAGGCTTTTTAGGTCGACTTTTTTAATACGAACCTATATTTTGTGTTCTAGGGGTAACCTTTTTTGCGATTTGGCGTAACTTTTGGGCTTTTGGATATACCTTCCTGCTCGTTGTGTCTAACTATTATGCCAATATAAGTAGGTTTGTATGGTTTTCAAATCGGATTTTTGCTTATGAGCCTAAATTTTGTGTTCTGGTGATAAAATTTTGCGATTTGGTCTAACTTTTTGGACATTGAATCTATATTCCTGCTCGGTGTATCTAACTATTATGACTATGTGTGTAGAATTTTAAGCTTTTTAGGTCGACTTTTTTAATACGAGCCTATATTTTGTGTTCTGGGGTAACATTTTTTGCGCTTAGGCGTAACTTTTGGGATTTTGTTATTACTTCCTGTTCATTGTGTCTAACTATTACGCCTATATGAGTAGGTTTGTAAGGTTTTCAGCTCGACTTTTTGCTTATGAGCCTAAATTGTTGTGTTCTGGTGCTAACATTTTGCGATTTGGTCTAACTTTTTGGACATTGAATCTAAATTCCTGCTCGGTGTGTCTAACTATAATGACTATGTAAGTAGCTTTTTAGGATTTTTAGTTCGCCTTTTATATATATATTATATATATATATATATATATATATATATATATATAAGAAGACAAAAATATGTACTCGGCTGAACGTTTACACTGTAATGTTATTTATAAAATAACTGCTTTAGTATAAAACTGGTTTAAAATACGCATATTTTGATATAGATTACGTCTAAATATGACTAAAACTAACCGGGTCGCCTTGTTTTTTTTTTTTTTTTTTGTGTCTTTCAGCGTTGTCATTAATCATCGAGCTGTAAAAGGTATTAAGATATTCGTTCTATTAGTCTGTTGACTTGTATCCTATACTAATAACATAGGTTTAGACAAACAGCGAACTAGAGTGAATAATCTATAAACATACAGCTATACATACATACACACACACATACATACACTCACAAACAGACAGAGAGAGAGAGAGAGAGCGAGACAGAAATATACCTTAGTTACGAAGCCGGCACATTGATGAAAGAAAATAACTTGTTATACTAAAAACTATATCTTGTTTGGTATCTATTTGCGTGTCTCGAGATGAAGGATTTAAAAATAAATAACGTATATTATATATATATATATATATATTATTATATTAGTAGTAAATTACTTGTTTATTTAGTAACGCCTATGTGTTCATCTTTTTAGTGCACGCACAATAAACCCTCAAGTGCTATACAATGCCACACGCCACTCGCGAGAGAGCAATTATATCAATTATCCCGGGACGCGTGGGGAACAATAGCCTTCTTTCGGCCACTGGAGCGTACTAGTACAGTTTCATTCTGGGGTGCTCTATTGGATACTGTTAATATGGGGTATTTATTTTAATGTTAAACAGGATTAGTTACAAGTATAGTAGCTTTATTGTTTTTTTAAAGGAACTAAACATTAAACATATAACTACTCTTAAAATTATCTTTACAACGAGTCCAAACTCGACTATATGTGAATAAAAAATAAGCTAACCATCACTATCATGTGTCGTTCTATCTGATAATAATTCCGGGTTTAAAAACGATTATTTAGATGATGAAAATACAAAAAATATGTTTGGGACTTACCCCTAAACATCAGTTTCTTCTTCTATCACATTACCATGACAGACTGTATAAGATGTAGGGGTGTTACGGTGTACACCATACGAAAGGTCGGTCATTTTACCTTTGTTAGCGTAATACCGTCGCTCAACTATGATTATCTATAATATTCTCTTACTACCACTATAGGGCAGACCTCTTAGTTATACATCACGTATGCGTCACCTTTATTAATAACATTAACGGTAAGTTACGACTATCATATAGGTACAGATGTTTGTGGAGTTCGCGTTTTGGGGTCGATTCTTTTAGTGGTTCTTATTGCTTACGGTGTGTTGATATTGATAACCACTTTATAGTGATGTAACGAATGTGTATGTACATATTGGGTGAGCGATTGATCGTTCTACTTATCACTTCAATATTTATTTATACAGCTATTTGTATACTGAATCACACAAACACACAATCATCTCTCCATCAAACCCTGCTATTCATCCGCTTGTTCTACGACCCACACACGAACACAGGTACCTCTCCATCAATAAACATTACATTTTGTATCAGTCAGCGAAGCTATCCGAAGACTGGTCCTTTTGTTTACTCTCTGAGTAATATGCACATACACACACATGAACACGCACACAGGCTTTTTTTTGGGGGGGGCTCTGTTCCCAAATATACATGCTCTGTGAGGCAGCTGACATGTACTACACCTATCTTTCCTCCTAAGCTCGTTGGGGTACACTCTCGATCTCCTCTATTAGTGGACTTAGCTTGATCTTAATATATTTCTTACACCTATGTTATAAATTCGATAATTCCAGTCAGCATAGCGACGCAGCGAGACCGCTTGGGAAAAAGAAATCTTTACTCTCACGAGAGCGGTTTATTGATTGGGTCATTATGTGACCCGGTAGGAGACTATCGTTCTTTCATGTCGTCAGCGTGAAATACCTGATTAAATATCACTGATTATGGTCCGTATCTATCTTAAATACGGGCCCATTTACCCACTAGATATAATAACTATTAACTTATTACTATTATATGTATATATCACAATATATCTATGAAATAACTAACGTATCACTACTCCCTAATATGGTAGTTTCGCTTCCGGGTGGGCGTGGTCTATAGCGTTTTAGCGGGAAAAATAACCCCGTGCTTATTGATAACTGTAAAAAAAGGGCGGGAGACCGTGTCCATTACTCATTGACCAATCTACTCATCAATTAGGAGAGCAGGGGTGGGGAGATGATGAGGATGTTAGGTGGTCGTCTAACTAACACCTGTACTAATAAACCAACTCAACAACCTACACCACCTTACTACTAATATAAAGTCTGCTATATTCTTTGCACCAGGCAACGGCTGCTCCAGACCCATAATTAATTCCTATATTTCTTTGTATTGCACCGTATTAATTTTATCTAGCTCAATCCAGAAAACGCTTTATTTGTCCCAGACAATCTATTCGCACCGTATTAATTCTTATCTAGCTCAACTCAGAAAACGCTTTATTCTGTCCCAGACAATCTACTCCCATGTCGATGTGAGACCAAGTCCAAGCAAGTAATATGGAATAAATGGACTGTGAAATGCATTATTTCATGGACTACTCTGAGGAGCGAGATCTGAAAGCCGTGATTAAATAGTCACAGCTTTGTTTTCACAATGGACGGACGTATTTCTGAACCATCTGAATATACATTAATTATTGATAGAGAACTGTTAAACAGAAAGTGAAATATTTCAAATTGCTAGCTAGTAAGTACGATAGTCCGTTCCATGCCTCCCTATTCAAAATGCCATAACTTAAAAACCGCTTGGTTTAAATTGTTGAAATGTTGTATGTAAACTGTTTGTTGATATGACGTTATAAAAAACTATCATTGGAAATAAACAAATGGTTTTTATTTTGTCTTATTTGCTGTGTACATCTTATGCAATAAATCTATGTCAGTAAAGTGAGAAAGAGAGAATCTCCTTTTCTTCTTTTCTCTTTCACTGATACCTAAAAGGTGTCGTGGTTTATATCATTTGTCGTTCTTGAGCTGCTCGAATTGACTGAATTAGTGATTTCCCTTGTTGTTACATGTCTCTGTCACTGCATCTATCCATCTTCTTCCTCTTGGCCTTTTTCCATGCATTCTCGAGAAGAACGCCCTTGATGGTGATTGGTGATGATTCATTCTGACCAGGTGGCCAAACCATTTAAATTGTTGTTGCTCTATGTATTCTTGGCAGGGTTTTGTTCCTACTATTTTTCTTATGGTTTCATTTGGTATTCTATCTCTTCTTGTGTTGTTTGTTACTTTTCTCAAGCAACGCATCTCACATGTTTTGATCTTTCTTAAATGTGATTTAGAAAGGGTCCATGTTTGACTTTCATAGCACAAAGTTGGTATGAAGATGCTATTTATCATTTGTTGTTTAGCGGCATAGAAATGTTTGGATGTCTTAACAATGGTGAAAGCTGGTATGTGACAGCATTTGCTTTTGTATTCTCATGTCAATTTCTCTGTCTAGTTTTCCATCTTCTGTGAACATTGTGCCTAAATACTTGAATTCCTCTACTCTACTTGTTTTATTTCTTTATCTTTGATCTTGATGTTTCATGGGTGTCTTAATTTGCTTATTCTTATAGCCTCTGTTTTTGCTGTGTTAATTTTCATACTGTAGTTTGTGCAGCTTTTATCTAGAGATGTTAAATGCTGTTGTAGCAGGTTTTCATCCTCATATATTAGGTATTGGTCATCTGCGAAAGTAGCTCATTGATGTTGGAGTTTTCTACCTCTATGTTATTATTTGATTTTTCCTTATTGTTGGTTATTTCCTGATTTATTTTGTCCATATATATGATGAAGAGGAGTTGTGAGAGGACACATCCTTGTCTTACTCCTGTTGTAACCTGAAACCATTCTGACAGACCTTCCGATGTTCTTACGGCACTTTGACTGTTTTTATATAATGCCCTTATATTATCTAGTAGTTGTCCTGCTACCCCGTATGTTTCTAAAGTTTGCCAAAGTTTGTTACTGTCCCACACGATCAAACGCTTTTTCCTGATCTATAAACACTATATTAGGTTTCTGTCATATTCTATTGTTTTTTCACATAGTTGTCTCAATGTAAATATAGCATCAGTACAGCTTTTGCCTTTTCTGAATCCGAATTGATTATTACTTAATTGATGTTCTATTATGTATCTTACCTCCTCTCTAATATTTTAGCATGCATTTTACCAACTTGACTCAATAGGGATATTCCTCTGTACATTTCACACTCCTTTTACTTCCCTTATTCTTCCAAAATGGGACAATGATAGCTTTTTGACAGTCGTCTGGGACTTTTCTTTCTTCCAAGCCATATTGAATATGATAGTAAGTCAATCTGTAGCTGTTTCCTTACAGGCTAGTAGCATTTCTGTTGTTATTCCATCTATACCAGTTGATTTGTTCTTTTTATTCTGTTTCAATGCCCATTCTACTTCTACTTTAAGTATTTCGGTTCCTGTTCATCATACTGCCTATGTTTAAACTCTGTATTTCCGTTGTATTTCCCTGATTTAATAGTTCCTTAAAGTATTCTCTCCATCTGATTATTATGTTTTCCTGCTGCTGATTGGTCTACCGTTCTTGTCGTTTATTATAGTGGCTGGGTTATACTCATTATTTCTTACTCTCATTGCTTTAACATTTAAAAAATTCTCTGGTTCTTCTCTACATGTTTTTGCGAATTCTTCACCAAATGCTTTCCATGAGTCTGCTTTTGTTTGTTCTAGGATCTTTTTGTTATTATTTATGGCTTGTCTATAGTGATTGTAGTCTTCTGTTGTTTTTGTCTTCTGCCACGTTTTATACTTTCTTTCTTGTGTTTCACTGCTGATTTAACTACTTCATTCCACCATCTTGTAAGTTTCTTTCTGCTCTTTCCTATATTTTTCAGACCGCATTTCTCTTGTTTGACTCTATTAGACCTTCTTAAACTGTTTCCATGCTTCTTCTATGTTTGTAGGTTATAAGAGAGTATAGCGTTGCTATATAGAGCCAATTCTGACCCTGGAAGCCAATCATGGACAGTAAACACACAATGAAAGACGATTACAGGTCGCGGAGATGGGATTCTCAGAAGAATGTTTGAAAGTTCCTGGACAGCTAAAAAGACCAACGTGGAAGTTCTCAAAGAGGCCAACACAAAAAGATCGATTTTAAATAATGAGTCTATGCCTGCCAAATTTACTTCTATTTTAGGTGTTCTCTTTAGTGTTTCTACAGGTCTTCCTCTTTTCTGTATTATTTTTCTGTATTTTTTTTCCATATATATATATAACCATTTCTCATATTTTGCTAAGGTAATGAAAATAATAGATCCATAAGGGACATGCTTGGAATAACAATTGGGCGTCATAATATAGATAATCTAAGGTATGCTGATGATACATAACTATGTCTTCATTGCTAAGAGTGAAAATGTGTTACATGAAATGTTAGACATTATAGTGAAAGAAAGCAAATATAAAGGACTCGGCCTTAATAGCAAAAAGACAGAAGTAATGGTAACAACAAAGAAAAAGACATAATCGCAATGCACAGTAATGACAAGTGGAACAATATTAAAACAGGTAAATGAATTTAAATATTTGGGAACTTTGTTAACCTCAGATGGTAAATGTACAACAGAGGTGAGATGCAGAATGACTCAGGCAAAAGCAGCTTTCCAAAAAATGAGGAAGATACAGTGCAATCCATTTTTGACAATAGAAACAAGAAAAAGAGTTCTTAAATGTTATGTTGAGCCTGACTTAACATATAGATGTGAATCAATGACGATAGGACAACAAATAAGAAAATCACTGGAGTCTGTAAAAATGTGGTTTTACAGAAGAATGTTGAGAATACCATGGACGGCTATGAAGAGTAATGAAAATGTTCTGAAAGAGGCCAAAACAAAGAGAGAGCTAATATCCAATATTAGGAAGAAACGATCATCATTTTTTGGCCATGTAATGAGAGGAGAACAGTCGGAATATATTATAACAACTGGAAAAATCGAGGGACGAAGAGATAGAGGAAGCAAAGAGAAAAGATACCAGAGGACTTAAGAGAATGGCTTGGCAGAAGGTCAACAACAGAAATGATAAATAACTGTCAAGGTCGAAAGTTGTGGAGAGACATGATCACCTACGACTGTCATAAATCTCACATTAGAGCTCATAGTAGGTTGTGAAGTGTCATAATAGGTTGTGAAGTGTCACAGTAGGTTGTGAAGTGTCATAGTAGGTGTGAAGCGTCATAGTAGGTTGTTAAGTGTCATAGTAGGTTGTGAAGTGTCATAGTAGGTTGTGAAGTGTCATAGTAGGTTGTGAAGTGTCATAGTAGGTTGTAAAGTGTCATAGTAGGCTGTGAAGTGTCATAGTAGGCTGTGAAGTGTCATCGTAGGTTGTGAAGTGTCATAGTAGGTTGTGAAGTGTCATAGTAGGTTGTGAAGTGTCATAGTAGGTTGTGAAGTGTCATAGTAGGCAGTGAAGTGTTATAGTAGGTTGTGAAGTGTCATAGTAGGCTGTGAAGTGTCATAGTAGGCTGTGAAGTGTCATAGTAGGTTGTGAAGTGTCACAGTAGGTTGTGAAGTGTCATAGTAGGCTGTGAAGTGTCATAGTAGGCTGTGAAGTGTCACAGTAGGTTGTGAAGTGTCATAGCATGCTGTGAAGTGTCATAGTAGGTTGTGAAGTGTCATAGCATGCTGTGAAGTGTCACAGTAGGTTGTGAAGTTTCATAGTAGGTTGCAAAGTAAAATAAATATTATATTAGAGTGTCATAGTAGGTTGTGAAGTGTCATAAATCTCACATTAGAGTGTCATGGTAGGTTGTGAAGGGACATATATCTCTCAATAGAGTGTCATAGTAATTTGTGAAACACATAAATCTAATATTAGAGTGTCATAGTAGGTTGTAAAGTGTCATAAATCTAATACTGGTACTGTATCCAGCAACAACTTTCTCAACAACCAATGACTCATATGGTCTAACCTTTTACCGTGTCCGTCGAGTAATGTCCGAGTGCCATTGGCGGACAATGTGAGCACTACAGCACAGTAGACGTCCAGTTTCATAACAAAGCCATTCCTCCACGTCTTACAGTCTTCGACAGTCTTCTAAATAAAGTTAGTCATTTCAAGGTAAGAGGTATGTTTACAACACGTGGGGAAAAATCACAAATAGTAAAAAAAAAGACACAATACCAGGTCCAAAGCGGGATCGAACCTGTACTTCTCGGCACAGCGCCCTGCCACGTGAACCAAACGCTAGAGCACACGACCAATTCAGCTACCTAAGAAAAAGTAGCTATAAATAGTGATGTCTTTCACGCATACTCCTGACTATAGCATAGGGTTATGATCACAAAATTCGAAATGCAGTACTGTCTTTGCAGATCCGGCTGTTGGCCTCACAGACTATGATGAAAATGGGCAATCGCGTCATCACCAGCATGATGATGTAATCAACGTGAACAAAGCGTGCAACGATTTCGAAATAAAAGTTAGCATAGACGAGACAGAAGTCATGTTTGTTGGTAGCAAAGAAAAGAAAAGGAAGTACAGGTACCTTGACTGATTTACAAATTAAGGCAAACAACAAACTTTCAAAACTTAGGAAGCGCTAAATCATCAATTTTTCACGTTGGCGCTTATAATACATTTACACATACACGATACCTACCCACAGGACTCTTGGTCCCACATATACACAGGTGACTCTGCTACAAATGCCACCAGAAATGGAGGGGGAGGTGTGTTCTTGACGCTGTATAATCAGGACGAGATCACCAAGTCAATAGCTACGGGACAATTTTCAAACAACTTTAAAGCAGAAACTGAGGTCATCAGAGATGCTGCAACACTGGCTACTCAACACAAAAATAACATGCACAATAAATTGGTGTTTCTGACTGATGCACTGGCAGTAATATCAGCTCTAAAAAGCCCCAAGAACAATGAACTAGATGACTTGAGAACAACCTGGACCAACTACGCAATATCGTCCAGAGAGTAGTCATTCAGTAGATACCATCACACAGTAATATACACGGGAACGAACGCGCAGATAAATTAGCTAAAGAGGGAGGGAGATTACCACAAGAGAACCATCCGCTCAGTTATGATGAATCCAGATCCATCCTCAAAGGTCAGTTCCATGAAAAAATGGAAACGAGAACACCCAAAGCATAACGAGAGTGACGGATACCACCAACTATCAAGGAGGGATCAAGTCATCATACTTCGCCTACGCACTGGCCACAATAGAATGAGAAATCACATGTTCACCAAATTCAAAATAGGTACAACCAGCCTATGCCACTGTACACTGGGCAATATGACTACAAAACATTTTCTACATGATTGCCCCCAGTACACAGACCTGAGAAGAGCAATGTGGTCCAAATCCACGTCCCTGGAAGAAAAACTATATGGGGCAATCGATTCACTTAAACATACAGCTGACTTCATGAGAGAGTCTGGAATCCTACTCTGATTAAATATTGATCGCATATATATATATATATATATATATATATATATAATACATTTATACAATAATTCCAATTCAAGATTTTATTTTGTCATCATTTTCCTCTCAGAGCCGAAGACGACACATATGAAGTCATAGTTGTCCATGATTGACGATTTGTTGCTAGCCCTTGTAGGTCATAGTTGTCCATGATTGACGATTTGTTGCTAGCCCTTGTAGGTCATAGTTGTCCATGATTGACGATTTTTTGCTAGCCCTTGTAGGTCATAGTTGTCCATGATTGACGATTTTTTGCTAGCCCTTGTAGGTCATAGTTGTCCATGATTGACGATTTGTTGCTAGCCCTTGTAGGTCATAGTTGTCCATGATTGACGATTTTTTGCTAGCCCTTGTAGGTCATAGTTGTCCATGATTGACGATTGTTGCTAGCCCTTGTAGGTCATAGTTATCCATGATTGACGATTTGTTGCTAACCCTTGTAGGTCATAGTTGTCCATGATTGACGATTTTTTGCTAGCCCTTGTAGGTCATAGTTGTCCATGATTGACGATTTGTTGCTAGCCCTTGTAGGTCATAGTTGTCCATGATTGACGATTTTTGCTAGCCCTTGTAGGTCATAGTTGTCCATGATTGACGATTTGTTGCTAGCCCTTGTAGGTCATAGTTATCCATGATTGACGATTTGTTGCTAGCCCTTGTAGGTCATAGTTATCCATGATTGACGATTTGTTGCTAGCCCTTGTAGGTCATAGTTGTCCATGATTGACGATTTGTTACTAGCCCTTGTAGGTCATAGTTGTCCATGATTGACGATTTGTTACTAGCCCTTGTAGGTCATAGTTGTCCATGATTGACGATTTGTTACTAGCCCTTGTAGGTCTTGGTTTGTTTCTTAGACTCACGGTTGAGCCTTCCTAGTAATTGTTCTGAGAAGCGATTCTCTTTGTCTGCCTTGTTTTCTTTTACCAGATAGTTTCCACATGAATGTTATTGAATTATTAGCGGGTCATCATCATCATCATCATCATCATCATCATCATCATCATCATCATCATCATCATCATCATCATCATCTCATCACGCACTCGAACATGTCCATAGGTGCTCAGATCCCCTCCTAAACAATTCCCTCAGTGTCTAGCGGCTGACGACTCCAGTTGTGTGTTGGTTGATTAGTCTTCTTACACGCCCACCTAGTTTCTCATTTCTGGCTGTGCCCATCTTAACTCCCATCTCTTTCACGCGAAGGCGTGACGTAGACCCACTGTTGTCCACATCATTGCACATGAATGTCTGACGGGGAAGTCTTTCTTCATTCATTCTCTACACATCACCGATGTATTTTCAACGTCCTCATCATATAAAGCTCAACATACACGTATTCTTGTTCAGACTCGTCTCTTATTTCTCCGTTTCAAATTTTCCTTCCCGCTAATATTTGAGATCCTACGTTGCTTTCCGAGAAATTAATTTCCTAAGGTCTGGGTGGATTTCCAAAGTACACATCCATATATTAGCACTAGTATCACACACGAGTCGAACAATCTAAGTTTTGTTCGTTTACTGAGAACTTTCGATCTCCAGATGTTGTCCGTTTGTTGAAAGCAATCGATGCTAGTGCCATGTGTTCCATGATTTCTGATGTTATCTCCATCTAAGCACACTTTGCTGCCTTGGTAGGTAAAATTTGTAACTTTTTTTGTTAAATGTCATTATTAAGTGTTGTTTAGAGGTAAAATACAGGACTTTGTTTAGGTCATGTTGATATGGAGGCCTATTTGACCAGCAATATTGTGGAGTCATCCCATTTTTCTTGAGCAACGGTTGTGTTGAGTTCAAGACTGTCAAGTCGTCTGTAAAGTCCAGATCAATATTTTCAATATTTTCAATATTTCAATATTTTCTTACCTAAATTTGTATCTTTAAGCAATGTTCTTTTATTTGTCTTCTTATACTTTAACAGAAACAATTTTTGCAATCTAGTATTTGTTTGTTTCTTTTTGTAATGCTTTCTTAGTTTACTTCTGGTTATTAGTTGAAGCTTTCCCTCATCTTCTGTTTGTTGATTTGACGCCAGTCAAGATTAAAAACAGTTCACATTTTTGTTTAGCTTTTGCTGACTGTTTCATCGATTTATAAAGTTGTTGATTATAAGTTGTTTTTTTTTGGTCGGTGGCGGAAAAGGGATGAAATAGGTAAATGTGACTGCACTGGAAATGTATTCTTTAATTACGGGTCTATAGCCACCTCCCTCCACCCTTCCCTTATTCGGATATATACCAGAAATGAGAAAAGTGCTATAAATATAGTACTTGATAAAATGGCTTTCGAAATTAATATAGTAAATATTAATATAATATAAATAAATATAGTAAATATTAATATAATATAAATAAATATAGTAAATAGTAATAGAATATTATATATATACTATGACTAGATATGAATATCAAAAAGACTAAAACTATGATCATAAAGAAAGACAATTCTCAAGACTTCCGTTTCCATGATGCGGAACTAAGTCACGTTCTCTCGATCGCTGCAGAAATTGCTTTGGAATTGATCAATTCGGCTTTTCGTTGCAATTTTCTGCATTCAAGTTCTGATGATGTTATACTTATCATATCTACGCCAATGAATTGGCATTGCACGCACGGCAATATTCCGTTTTGACAAATCAAGTGTTGTGAAGCGACCTCACCATCTAGTGTTGATCTGCGTTTTACGTTACAATGAGTGCCGTTCAATGACCGTTGATGGTGTTGTTTGCCGCAAGTTATTTACAATTTCCAACGCATTAATGTGGTGGGCTCCGTCAAGTCAGCCCGAAGTTTTATCTCGTTGGGGAATTTGCACCATGTTTCGTTCGTTGTAGACTGCATTCACTAGAGTAATCATGAATCCATGGGCGCAGCCATTCTGTGCGTGCTACGTCATCATAATCACTCATCATGTGTCCCAAGACCGACCATGCGCTAATCTTGCGATCTGTTGTTTGGTGTGCAACGGGGATAATCTGACGACGAACTGTGTTTTGTATGTTCGGAGTTGGTGTCAAACACGATGTCCTAACATCATCAAGCGCTATACATTTAAATACTATGACGATCATCATTTTCAGGAGGACGTGAACTTCCGGGCAATATGGTGGATAGGCGGCAGGAACCATTGAAGGCTATGTCTGGAAAGTGTTCTTTGTTGCAGTTCCTCATATTCCAAGTCCGGCTTGTTGCAGGATCTACTGAGAAAATGAGCTCTGTGCACACCGTGAGCTGGTGTTTCATCCGTTTTGATCATGTTCCGATATTCCAATTGTTTACGATGAATGCTGATATCGTATGACAGGGAACAGTTGGCCGTGTTCACTTTCGTGCGGTTTCGCCTTATGTCTTTTGGCCTGTGCTGAGACTGCTATGATGGGGACTACAGCTACCTTTCTTTGTTTGGGAGTTAGTTATTAATTCGGATGATTCTACTGGCACGGGCGGTTGAGCAATATAGGATTTTAATTCGTTTGCAGTGATACCGGGGCTTTCCATAACCAAATAACCAAATTATCAAGACCTACAATTAAATATCACAGTGGAGGGAATACATCTGGAGACAGTTCAGAGCTACAACTACCTGGGACATACTATAACCAATGATGGAAAATGTAAAATTGAAATAAACAAAAGAATAGGTATGGCAAAAAGTAATTTTAATGCCATGAAAAATATACTAACAACAAAACAAATATCAGCAGGGCTGAAACTAAGAATGGTAAAATGTTACATCTTCTCAGTATCCTGTATGGTGCAGAAACATGGACATTAGACAAGAAAACAGAACAGAAAATTGAAGCCTTTGAAATGTGGATTTATAGAAGAATAGGTAGAATTGGATGGAAAGAAAAGAAAACAAACGATGAAGTTTTAAAACAACTGAAAATAAAAAAGAGAACTACTAATACAATTAAGACAAGACAAATGAAATTTTGGGACATGTTAAAAGACACAACAGCCTACTAAAAGTAATATTGGTAGGGAAAATACAAGGTAAAAGAGGCAGAGGCTGACCAAGATTAACATGGACGAGTAACATCAAAAGATGGACAAGTCAATCTATGACAGACTGCACCATCAAAGCAAGAAACAGAGTAGAATGGCGATCCATGGTAGCCAACCTTCGTTGCGGAGAAGGCACTCGATAATGATGATGATGATGATTATATATAATAGAATATTATATATAAAAGTAAAAAAAAGTAAAGTACCCCTATCACGCCAAGTGGCGGCGTATAGGGAATATGGTGTTAGTGACTATAAATTTTACAGACTTAGGCACATGATTTTTGGGGTAATGTGGTCGGTATTACGCCCATGCCGCTTTACTTTCCCAGAAAAAAAATTCGGTACCCATTATGGCTGGTGAACCCGGAGGCCGTCTGTGGGATCGAACCCTACCCTTGTCCTTTGTATTCAGTTCACTAACCACTGAGCTATCGCGGCTCCCTAGAATGATATGAAAATGTCAAGAAACGCCAGATGTAAAATCAAAAATTATAAAATTCTGCACAAGTTATCATCACGTATATCATGATATGTAGCCTTGATGCTGAGTTGTTAGTCCGCCCCCTTCCAGATCAGAAGATAAGTATTCAGTTCCCATAAGCGGCAGATTTTTTTCCGGACAAGGCTCCGGATACACCTAGCTTTAAACAAGAGGTAGCAAGATTTTTCTGGGAAGTAAAGGCGCCTGGTGTGATATCGACCACATCACTCAAAAATGTGCCGTGGTCATGTACAAATCTGGGCGCTAATACCATATCCTCATAACGCCTAGTAGTGGGAGCCGCGATAACTCAGTGGTTAGTGAACTGGACTACAAAGGACAAGAGGTAGGGTTCGATCCCAACCGACGGCTTCCAGGTTCACCCAGCCTTAAATGGATACCGGATTTTTTCTAGGAAAGTAAAGCGGCAAGAGCGTAACACCGACCACATTACCCCAAAAATCATGAGCTGAAGGTTTGTAAAAATTATAGTCACTAACACCATATTCCCTATACGCCACTTGGCGTGATGGGGCACTTTACTACTTTTATAACGCCTAGTAAGGCAGGGGAAGGAACCTCTACATTCACTTATTTATATCACTATACGAGAACTGCCTGCCCGTAAACGATTTACTTCCCTTGATAACCTCAGAAGGAGCCACTATAAATCGTTGCTCATTTTCTCTCTTCATTCTTCCTTGTAGTGAGCCATTGTTGACTTCAATTTCTTTCTTTCGCCTCCCCGCCTTTCATCTTTCACTCCGTGTATCATGGTTTTGGCCAAGCTTTAAAACATGACAAGCTAGGAGAAAGTATATGAGACTTTAAACGTAGAATTGTGTCCTACTAAATGTTATTGTCACCCATTGCGCCGTTTACTTGCAAATTTTAAGAGAAACAAAAGAATGGTGTATCAGTGGTAAACAGGAAACGACATTGCAGATATAGACAATACTTCAGGCGAACGAAAGATAGATAGATAGATAGATAGATAGATAGATAGATAGATAAATAGATAGATAGATAGATAGATAGATAGATAGATAGATAGATAGATAGATAGATCGATAGATAGATAGATAGATAGATAGATAGATAGATAGATAGATAGATAGATAGATAGATAGATAGATAGATAGATAGATAGATAGATAGATAGATAGATAGATAGATAGATAGATAGATAGATAGATAGATAGATAGATAGATAGATAGATAGATAGATAGATAGATGATAGATAGATAGATAGAGAGATAGCTAGATAGATAGATAGATAGATAGATAGATAGATAGATAGATAGATAGATAGATAGATAGATATAGATAGATATAGATAGATAGATAGATAGATAGATAGATAGATAGATAGATAGATAGATAGATAGATAGATAGATAGTGGTAAACATTTCAGTCATCGCTTGGTAAACATAAACTAGAACAACAGGATACACTTTGTCTGCTCCCTCAACAACTATGCAAGAAGTTGCCACTTGGAATCTGTTTCTCTAAAAACCACGATTAAGTCAAGCAACGAGTCTCTTTGTAGCCTCAATATGTGAGCCCAACAAAGAAGATCGCCATTGTTGTCTGTACTGAGCCAGATTATCAAACCTTTAAACTTAAGACATTAGAACGGAATGACGTCACTGCTGGCGGGGCATTCCCATATCTGATACGCCCTCGTTCCAGCAAACAACAAAGTGTCAATCTTGGTCGTTCACTCTGTTCCAGTGATCGTGTCGCGTTCTGAAGAAGATGGGAAGTTCGTTGTGCACACGCCGGGTCGCTGTAACGGTCGTGGTGGGCAGCGCGACCTATATGCGCCCCCGCCGACCCCCGTGTAGACTTCGTGGTTAGTGAGCGCGCCCCAAGAAACCCTGTCCCAACAAACGAAATTAGGCCAGTCCACTTCGGTGAAACACGCGATCCAAAGCATTTCAGCGGGTGCCGAATTTGTAGTCGAATATAGATCAAAGCCGGGACTTAGTACCTTCCCACTTCAATCAACAGTCTGTTACCTGCAGCAAGAATCTTCTAGCGCGACGCCAAAACCATGTTGACTAGGTCGTCAGATGAATGCAAGCGGACCATGGTTTCTCCGCAAAGAAAATTCAGACCAGAAAGAATAACTTGAACACACATGGCAGCAAAACACCGGTCACAAACTCATTTGACTAATGTGCCATCCTGGCTCTTCCGTACCAACCGAAAGTCCCAAATATCAGACCTGCCCCCAAGTGCAAGTATTTCTCTTTACAACCATGAGCTCTTTTAAATAAAAATATCAGTTCTGTTAACTTTAAGAAATCATCAAATATGAAAGAGTAGAATCTCACAACAAGGCGGTACCAGGTAGGATACCCTAGTAAGGCAGAAGTAGAGGAGCACATTCAACAACAAAATAAATCAATAATATAATCTCCAACCCTTGTGTTCGAGGGTTTCTGATTGTGCGACATCTTTTCCTCTGTCGTTAGTACAAAGTTCGCACTCCCTGTAGCCGTCTATGTACCACCTATGAATGAAAGCGGAACACGCCAGACAGAGGACGTATTCAATAAAACCCTTGCTGATGTATCGGACGACTTGACGTCGTTTGCTTCTCCATCTGGATCTAAATGTTTATCCTTTCCTTGAATGCATCTACTGATAGCAGAAACGATGGCACCGTCAATTTTTATCAATGAATGTCACGTGCGAGCTTTTTAAGTGGTCACCCACACTTACGTGTACCGGTCTCCACGGCGGCAACTGTAACAATCGGGCCAGGGCGACTGCACCTGCTGCAATACTGTGTCACTGCTGTTGAACTCAAGTCACCTGACCTACTCTCTGTCAGCCTCGGCAGCTAACGCTGGTCTGGGCACTGGACGGGTTTCTTGAATACTGCCTTCACAGGACTCTGCCATCCGCTGTTAATTTTCCGAACATGCGCCACTTTCATCCGTGATCGTATAATGAATTACTTCGCGTTGATTTTCCGCTGTGAGTAGTATAGGTGGCTGTGAACCCTCTAAAAGTGCACGCACATGCACCGAAAGACAATAGATTTGGCACCGAAACCGCACGAAACATGCACCAAAACCCGTGCCAAAGTCCGATAATCGCTTATTATCTCGGTGGTCGTGATCGGTATCGGCTTATCTCGGTGGTGTGCGTTGGTGCGTGACGGTGATCGGCGCGTCGTGGTGTGCGTTGGTGCGTGGCGGTGTCGTGTGCGTCGCTAGTTCGCCGGTTATCTCGGGGGTTCTAAATCGGGCGACAGCGGTTCTAAAATCGGGCGACAGCGGTTCTAAAAGGGGGATGGCGGTATCTCGCGGGTCGGATGGCGGTCGTTGCCGGCTATCGTGCGGGTGGGGAAAGGTGCCTTTATTGGTTATCATCATGTGTGGGTATTAGGCGACATGTAAAAAAAAATGCTGACAAGCAATTATTAGTATCGTTAGCGTCATGTACCAGATTATAGCGATTTTTTTTCTCTCTCTCTCTATTGCATATCCAAGCTAACTCAAGTCAAATAAAAATCATCATCATGTGCCTCAACACTATCCCTTCATGGCCTATCATCATCATGTGCCTCAACATCACCCTTCATGGCCTATCATCATCTTGTGCCTCAACACTATCATCATGTGCCACTCTCAACACTATCATCATCATCATGTACCACCCTCAACATCAACCTCAATATCTATCATCATCTTGTGCCACCCTCAACACTATCATCATGTGCCACCCTCAACATCAACCTTCATTCATATTTCTCACAGCTTTATTATTATTACAACAAATATACGACACATATATATATTACTGCCCGGTTGTTGATAATTTTAAGCGTCTGGGTTTCCTCCCTCCTGTTTTGGTGGTAGTGTTTGTTAAATGTCTATCAAACACGGGTGCATAGGAAGTTTCATTAGCCTTCAAAACACAACCGCCCTCCATTTTGACAAAACCTTGATCAAAGCTGGAATAGGTAATTGGTGACTCTGCTGAAACACCCGCGGCATTCATATTGGGTGCCGGATCTGTCGTCTGATTAACAAGAGCGAGGTTCCCTTGATTAACAAAGGGGGGCGTGTAGTCGATGAGATTCGTGTTAACAAGAGATGGTATGTAGTTTTGGTGGTTAACGACAGGCGGCGTGTAGTTGATCTGATTAACGAGAGGTGGCGTGTAGTTGATCTGGTTAACGAGAGGTGGGTGTAGCTGATCTGGTTAACAACAGGCGGTGTGTAGTTGAGGTTAGCATAAGCGGTTAAAATTTCCTCTCGCATCTCAACTAACGTGATAAATTCCTCTCTCGATAGTGTTATCCCAGTTCTGGTAGGAAACTTCAAAAAACTATCACCGCTATATGTCCTTATATTTATCAATGGTCTGTTACGAAAAACACAAACCGAGACTGCCTTAACGCCATCTTTAGACAATGGAACTACAGTCTCATTTCCACGTGACATAAATATGCGCTGATCACTGACATCAAACGAAATTGGCGTATTCAAGCTACACGACTCCATATTCAAAGAAAAACAAACCACCTGACAACAGACGTTGGTTATGTGTGTGCGTGTACACTGCTCGACTGGGGGGTTTTTATACCCGTTTATCGGGTCGAGGACCGTCTATTTATAGCAGCTAACGCAATACGTTATCAGGCGTGGTAATCAGTCGTGTTGCGACATGTTCTGTGACCTCTGGAACTGACCCAAGAGGGGGGTGATGTGTGGGGAAATATGATGCGTGTAACAATTCGGTCTCAGGTAATGCGGCCTGAGACTAGGAAACTCCTCCTCCCCCCTGTAGTGTTTATATAGGTTGTGGATTTTAAAAATAGGTGTTAGTTGAAGAGGGGGAAACCTCGCGCGCTGACCTAAAATCACTCGTTATTTTCGTCGGTGGCGTAATCACTAAGTTAGTAGCACTTGTGAGGATGGATCCCGATGGAATCATCCCTTCACAGCTCTGATAGCCGGTCCTACCGGGTGTGGGAAAACGGTATTTGTGCAAAAGTTTATACAGAACCTTCACGAGCTAGCTGTCCCCGTACCGGAGGAAGTTATATGGTGTTATGGGAATGGTAGCCGATATACGAGACTATGGGGTCAGTGAGTTTTATCGAGGGTCTACCAGACGTCGATAAATTGGAAGGTGGTAAGAAGAGAAGACTGATCGTCATCGATGACTTGATGTCTGAGACGGACGAGCGGGTAACAAAATTATTCACCAAAGGTAGTCATCACAGAGATATTAGTGTGATGTACATTGTTCAAATCAATTCGGAAAAAATAAGAACATCGAACCATAAGTCTCAATACGCACTATTTAGTCCTTTTCAGAACCCGAGAGACGGGAGTCAAATATGAATCTGGGTAAACAAATGTACCCGGGTCAGGTGGGGTACCTCCAAGATAGTTTTAAGGACGCGACAGCGGCCCTCACGGTTATTTGCTGGTCGATCTTCGTCAGGACACACCTGATAATCTTAGGTTGAGAACAAAAATATTCCCGGGGGAGAGACAAATCGTCTACGTGCCAAAGTAGAGAATCATGTGTGATGAAGCACTTAGACGGCACGGTGAAATGTTGAAATGTATGCGCGCCGCCTCGCCGAGCGGTTTAAGAGCCATATTAAAACAGCCTCTCCCAAACTCATTAACTTTTTGTGCGAGTGTTGTCATAACATATTAAAAGGTAATGTTAGACTCACTCAGCGACAGAAGTGCGAGCTACGTCGACACAAGAACAAGTTGAGACTTCTCACTAAAAAGAAACCGAGTCTTAAGCGGCGGAAAGAGATTCTACAAGCCGGTGGGTTTATAGGTGCTTTGCTCCGTCCTATATTAAGTATTCTCGGTGGAGTACTAGGTGCGTAACAATGGCCAAAAAAATGATTTTGGTGGATCCTCGATTCCTCGAGGGTCTTAAACAGACTACTACCACGTCCTATAGCCCACCCGAGGCGATCGGTGACAACTGAGAGATTTAGATGATGAAATGCAACGTATCCTATTCCGCGATGATTTAGCACCCGCCGATAAGGCCAGAGTGTACCAACGTGCCCTGCATCAATATTTAACTAGATTGGAGCAGTATAAACGACGCTCATTGGGCTCGGTCGATCTCATTCAACACAACACGGCAACAGAAAAAACACCTTCCCCACCAACACCATCATTCGAGGTATCACCAGAGCAGACCAAGACACCACCACCACCACACACACCACCACGGAAACCCCAAAGGTAGGTAATGAAACCACTCCGCCCGTAGCCACGTATAAACTGAGACCTAAAAAAGAAAGAGTGGAATCCCAACACCAAAATGGGAACGGTGGAGAAAATATTGAGACGTCGTTACTTTGACCCTAGTCGACCAGGGGCGTATAGTGGTGCAACGGCCTTGCAACGTAACACCAAACTGGAACTCGCAAAGATCAAACAATGGTTGAGTCATCAGGATACCTATACCCTTCATAAACCAATTCGTCGCAGATTTGAAAGGCGTCCCATTATAACGAGTGGCCCCCAACAGCAATATCAGGCAGACCTAATCGATTTGAGACATTTGAAAAAACACAACGACGGATATTCTATTTGGTTTCTTGCGTGGACGTTTTCAGTAAATTCGCGTGGTCTGTACCGATACGAACCAAAACGGGGAAATCCTTAGTGGAAGCCGTCGGTAAGATATTTCTCGATGGGAAACCCGCGAGTTTCAAACCGATAAGGGGTCAGAGTTTCTGAACAGAACATTTCAGAAATTCCTCGCTGACAACAACGTTCACTTTTTCACTACGCAGAACGAAGATATTAAGGCCGCCGTGGTGGAACGCTTTAATAGGACTCTGAAACAACGGATGTGGCGATATTTCACGAAATCCAATAAGTTGTCTTATGTCCGAGTCCTCCCGCCCTACTTCGAAGTTATAACCATTCGTATCACAGAAGTATAAAATGGCACCGGTCGACGTCAACGCAGACAATCAAGAACAGGTATGGAACACGTTGTATAATAGCAAACGCAACTTTAAATTTGAAAGACCCCTGTACAAGCCCGGTGATCGAGTTAGACTGGTCCTGGGCAGAGCCAATTTTAAAAAGGGTTATGCCCCGGCTTGGACGGAGGAACTGTTTTCCATCAGTCGAGTAAATGAAACAAACCCCGTTACATATGTGTTGAAAGACGATAAGGGCGATGAGATAGAGGGGTCATTCTACACACCGGAAATTCAAAAAGTTGGAGACAAACACGAGTACAGAATCGAGAGTGTCATAACCGAGCGTCGCACATCCTTTGGGCGAAAGAGTGTTTAGTCAAATGGTTTGGGTACGATTCCTCATTTAACACTTGGATACCGTCCAAGGACATTGTCAGATACAAAAACTAGAGATGCGAGAAGAAGAGAGAAGTGGTAACTTTTGGTGGAGAGCCCGATTTGCGAGCCGTAAACTCGGGAGTCGGGAGAGACGGCGAACCACGCTGGTGGGGTCGATGTTTGGGAAACTATCCCCCTACTTAGAACTTGTCTTTATTTGTCAAGTGGTAGTTATATATACAGTTGTAGCGGTCTCGCTGTTCAATCTGACCACCGAAAAGCCAGACGCGAAGGAGGGAAAACTGTGGATAGCCCTACTGAGCAGCTGTTTGGGTTACATGCTACCGAATCCAAACTTGGAGAGGCGACGGTGAAACGAGTAAAAAAAATGAGTTTTTATGTCACCCTGCCCAGCAATGCATCTATGGAACTTTTTAAGGATAATAACCCAGGCCTTTTTCGTTAAACTCCTCAGACCATTGACATTTCGACGCAGTATGAGATCGCACTGGTGGAGATACAGTTTCCGCTAAATTATTTCAATGTAATAGAGGGTGATGTCTGGATTCGCTACGAATCTCTCGATAACGACGATATTTGCGACGCCAGATTTTATTTCAACGTGACATTGGAACCTGGGTTATACACGAAACCCGATGCGTTCATCGGCGCGTTGAACGCGTCGATCGTAAAAGCGGAGGATGAGTCGTACAGGGGAGTGAAAGGGAAAAAAATGAGATTCATTTACGCAAAAGAGGTGAATAAAGCCATCTTGAAACTTTACGAAAAGGAGTCAGTGTTACCATAAGCGACACTTTGAAAAACATGTTAGCCTTCCCCACGACCTCAATATCAGACACGGCTCCCGATATCTTCAGCGTGGGTGTAATGGACTTGGAAAGTGTTGCGAAGAATGTCTACGTCTACTGCGATCTCGTTTCCCCCAGACCGGTCGGGGATGTGATGGTGCCTCTCCTCAGGAGCGTGCCTGTTCTCAATAGAAATCACACCTCGGTGTTTCAGATCTACGATAAGCCTCACTACCTACCCCTGAGTAGATTTTCCTTCGATACCGTCGAGATCCTTTTAGCCAACGAACACGGAAAAACCATTCCATTCACCAGCGGGACGTCGGTGCTAACGGTACACTTTCGAGTCAAGAAGCATCTCGAGCTGGTATAATGGTGAAACACACTCCCCTTCATAGAGATGTTGAGTTATACGAAGACTTTTACTGTTGTCAGGCGGGCGATGGATGCCCGTGTTTATAGGAGGTCGAAGTCAGAGCGGTCGAGGAATCGGTAGTTTCTTTGGTGGAATCGGGAGGGCTATTTTACCCTGGTTAAAAACCGGCGGTAAGGCCTTGCTCAGAGAAGGCTTGGGGACCGGTCTGCAGGTCGCACAGGACGCATGGCCGGGAAAAATGTCGGTGAAGCTTTCAAAGAACGAGCTAAGGAGGCCGGTCAGCGGTTGCTACACGGGGCCGTAGACCACCTGCGTGATAACAACCAATCAGGAAGTGGTTTACGTCAAAGCAGAAAGCGAGTTATGAAGCTACCTCCACCAGGAGAACCCGTTACGAAGAGGATAAAACCGACAGCTGGACGGTTCCCCCTTCATTCGGTGCACAACAGAGGGAAGAAGACGAGGGTGGCAAAGGATATTTTCGACTAATAATGTCCCTCATTCACCCCAAATCGTGCGAATGTCTTCACTCTGGTTTGGATTTATTTAGCGTTCCACCCACACAGACATCTCTAGACTCTGGCCAGTTTATTGAAATTCGTCCGATCGCAGCTTTGTCGCATAGCGCACCGATAGAGTTTTTCATTTCTGGAAACAGCGAGGAGTATCTAGATCTTTTCAACACGTTTTACATCTGCGGGTCAAGATCACCCTCCCGAATGGTGATAGTGTACCAGTCGATGCTGAGGTAGGACCGGTCAACAATTATCTTCACAGTCTATTTTCACAAGTCGACGTATCGCTAAACGACACGTTGGTTACACCGTCGGAGAATACCTATCCTTTTAGAGCGGTGTTTGAGGCCACGCTAAATTACGGAGAGGATGCGAAAACGGGATACTTGACGGCCGCTCTGTTCTACAAAGACACAGCTGGCCACCATGACGATTTGAAAGAAAATGAGGGTTTTAAAACACGGCGCGATTTGACTTCGGGTAGTAAAGAGGTTGAAATGATGGGTCGTTTGCACTCTGATGTCTTTGTGCAGGATCGTTACATGTTAAACAGAGTCGATGTAAAGATAAAACTCACGCCCTCGAAGGATGTGTTCAGCCTCGCGGCTCACGATAGCTCTGTGGGTTATAAGAGTGTTATCACCTACGCCGCGCTCGTGGTCAGGAAAGCTAAGCTAAACCCCGCGATTTCTCTGGCCCACGAAAAGGCTCTCTTAAGCGGGAATGCGCGGTACCCGATCAAGAGGGTTACCATCAAGACATTTTCCATCGCTAGCGGGATGCTTTCCCACAGTCAAGACAATTTATTTTTGTCTCAAACACCGACCCGTATAGTGATAGGTCTGATTACGGCCAGTGCTTTTAATGGTGTTTACACAGCTAACCCGTTCAATTTTCAACACTTTGGTCTGATTTATATGAACCTGACGGTCGACGGGAAATGTATCTCGGGAAAGCCTCTAACTATGGACTTTGAACGAAATCAATACGCGAGAGCTTTCTTCGGCACAAATCTGGCCATGGGTCTGATTGGTAAAGACGCTGGGAATAACGTTGATTATAGAGAATTCAAGGACGGATACTGCCTATTTGGTTTTGACCTCTCGTCCAGCCTACTGGACGGCTCCCATTTTGAGCTAGCCACAAGCGGACCCTTGTCGATAGAACTCAAGTTTGCCGCTCCCACCACTACTCCCCTACAAGTTATCGTCTACGCCGAGTTGGACTCGGTGCTCGAGGTGTCCAAGACAAGGCAGATTCTAACAGACTTCGCCGTTTGAGAGAGAGAAAGAAGAAGAATATGAACACGAGGGAGATTTACAACCTTTTGATGTCGGATATTTTCGTTCGACGTTGTTCCCTTGTTAGTGTCATTCCACGAAACCACTTACCGCCGAGCATCGACCCAACGGCGACCGCGGCCTTTGTCATAAACACCGACCCTGCCCACGAACCCGGAGAGCATTGGGTGGCCCTATTTTACAACGGACTCGGCGAATGTGAGTATTTCGATTCCTACGGTTTGCCTCCCAGACACGTGGATATTTTAAACTTTATAGAGCAAAACTCACACGTTCCATTCGTCTACAACCCGCGGGTGTTGCAAGATTTGTTTAGCAACACGTGCGGTCTATATTGTGTTTATTATATACTTCTTAAGTGTCGTGGCGCAAACTTAACAGAATTCTCATGCCTTTTTCATCGAGACAGCACGTAAACGACCGTATCATTTATCGTTTGCTCGCCCCGTGGATACTTCGGCTTCGAGGGGCCCGTCCAGACGCTTAAAATTATCAACAACCGGGCAGTAATATATATATGTGTCGTATATTTGTTGTAATAATAATAAAGCTGTGAGAAATATAGAACGAATTTTGTTTTGGTTTACCATGAATGTGTGAGAGAGAGAGAGAGAGAGAGAGAGAGTTGATACTTTGTGTGGCTTGATGATAGAACATTAAGGGATGATGATGAGGGTGGCACAAGATGATGATAGGATATGAAGGTTGATGTTGAGGGTGGCACATGATGATAGTGTTGAGGGTGGCACAAGATGATGATAGGATATTGAGGTTGATGTTGAGGGTGGTACATGATGATGATGATAGTGTTGAGGTGGCACATGATGATAGTGTTGAGGCACAAGATGATGATAGGCCATGAAGGTGATGTTGAGGCACATGATGATGATAGGCCATGAAGGATAGTGTTGAGGCACATGATGATGATTTTTATTTGACTTGAGTTAGCTTGGATATGCAATAGAGAGAAAAAAAATCGCTATATGAGGGTGGCACATGATGATAGTGTTGAGGCACATGCTGATAGTGTTGAGGCACATGATGATGATAGGCCATGAAGGGATAGTGTTGAGGCACATGATGATGATTTTATTTGACTTGAGTTAGCTTGGATATGCAATAGAGAGAGAGAGAAAAAAATCGCTATAATCTGGTACATGACGCTAACGATACTAATAATTGCTTGTCAGCATTTTTTTTTACATGTCGCCTAATACCCACACATGATGATAACCAATAAAGGCACCTTTCCCCACCCGCACGATAGCCGGCAACGACCCGCCATCCGACCGCGAGATACCGCCATCCCCCTTTTAGAACCGCTGTCGCCCGATTTTAGAACCGCTGTCGCCCGATTTTAGAACCCCCGAGATAACCGGCGAGCTAGCGACGCACCGATCACCGCCACGCACCAACGCACACCACGACGCGCCGATCACCGTCACGCACCAACGCACACCACCGAGATAAGCCGATTACCGATCACGACCACCGAGATAATAAGCCGATTATCGGACTTTGGCACGGGTTTTGGTGCATGTTTCGTGCGGTTTCGGTGCCAAATCTATTGTCTTTCGGTGCATGTGCGTGCACTTTTAGAGGGGTTCACAGCCACCTATACTACTGCTGTGACGTTCCCACATAGATCTGAGGACTTCGTCTTTTTCCGCGTCTGTAAGATTCGTTCGTCACTACTATGGTTGGCGACAACAACATTCATAACAAACACTGATTCAAAGTCCACTCATAACAAATGACAAGCGTTTATTAACTGACACCTTGTCAATTAGTACAACAATTAACAGCCAGCGATTTACTTTGCACTTGACTGTCACACATGTCAAACATTGCAGGCACTTGTCATAAAGCCGTGCCATCCTCATTCAAACATTGCAGGCACTTGTCAATAAAGCCGTGCCATCCTCATTCAACATTGCAGGGACTTGTCAATAAAGCCGTGCCATCCTCATTCAAACATTGCAGGCACTTGTCAATAAAGCCGTGCCATCCTCATTCAAACAGTTGCAGGCACTTGTCAATAAAGCCGTGCCATCCTCATTCAAACATTGCAGGCACTTGTCTATAAAGCCGTGCCATCCTTATTCACACATTGCAGGCACTTGTCAATAAAGCCGTGCCATCCTCATTCACACATTGCATGTACTTGTCTATAAAGCCGTGCCATCCTCATTCACGCACTCTGTTTGTCCATACTGCAAGACTCCACTTCATACGTAACTAGAGACTAGAAAACTATAGTCCGAACACAAAAACTGTCTCGACTTGCAACACAAGATTGCCTTCTATATACTATCGCTGAGACATCAAATAACACAACTCTTAACAAACTACCACAATGGTCGACTCCTGACCGAAAATTCCACTAACAGGCTAACCAGGTAACATTAACCCTACGGTTACCGTCTCGGCGGCACTACTCTATAAGTTGTCCGTCTGAGTCCGCGGCTACTTCTCATCTGACTATATTTCCTTTATCCTGAATATATCTCATTCCCCCAGCCAATCAAAACTCTCCTGATTAACGCTTACCCATACACGGGACTCTGATGTTTTTTTGTCTATTGTTCACTCTTCTCTCTTTCCCGTGACTCCCCTCTCTTTCACTCATCATTACCTAATCCCGATGCTTTGGATAGTCCAGACTCACGTGCACTTGCTCAGTCGCACGGCCAGAACCCGTTCCACGTTATAAACTGGCCACTCCAGTAACTTGCTCAGCAGCACGCGGAAACACTGAGAGCTTTCTACAAATTAAATGACTTACGCGTCATAACCAACAAGCAGAAAGACCTAGAGAACGCACTGGTATCGGCCGATTTAGTGTGCTTGAATGATGGAAGGGCAACAAGAATGGCCACTCGAACAGGGGACTCTGACAGTGTCATAGACCTGGCACTGGTGTCTTCCACCTTCGCACCGGTTTGCAGGTGAAATGCACTGGGGTTCCACGGAAGTGATCAGTATCCATGTGTCCTCCTAATTGAGAAAGGCGGAAATAAAAGCAAGAGAAGAAAGCTCCACACATTCAACTATGAGAAACAGACCAGGACGTCATTAGCAAAATCAGACATAGGAAACAGAGCGCCCCTCGTAGGAGGCAGGAGAGATGGACGCAGCCACCCTGGTGGAACGTAGATGTCGATGAAGCTTGGCGGAGCAAGAGACAAACGGTCAAGACATGGCAGAAAGCCAGAAGGTATGGTAGAACACAACCTGAGCTCTTGAAGCGTCTGAAAGTAGAGGTCGACCAAAAAATGGTGCACTTTAAACTATGCGCCAAG
Source organism: Megaustenia siamemsis (assembly GCA_032433765.1). Classification (NCBI taxonomy): domain Eukaryota; kingdom Metazoa; phylum Mollusca; class Gastropoda; order Stylommatophora; family Ariophantidae; genus Megaustenia; species Megaustenia siamemsis. The sequence continues at coordinate 46,349,411 of JAVIAB010000117.1, read as the reverse complement.
CAGGCTAAGGATGCCAAATGGGATGACTTCTGTAAAAAAAAGTGTGCTCAGAAAAATCGCTAGCCACATTCTGGCGCCTTCATCAGTGCATGAATGGCACACCACGACACAGAGGTATACCAGACTTTCAGAGCACAGGCAAGATATGGCACAAATCTGATGAGAGCAAAGGGAGGCCCTGCTTGCCCGCTACATTGAGCAGACGGACCAAAGAAATGAGGCTGTAAGAATGAGGATACGGGGATCTTTGTCAAATTTGTGTAAGGATGTAGGGCTGGAAGAAGATCTCACAATCACAACCGATACCATTCGCACGACACTTAAAAGGTCACACAACACTGCTCCTGGTCCAGATGGTGTTCGGTATGATGACATAGGCTGATGACGACTTGACAACACTGTCCAATGAGTTTAATGCCAGTATTCGGAGTGGCCAGATTAAGGAGGAGTGGCTACACGCTACTTACTACGCTACCGAAGCCAAACAAGGATCATTCTCAGATCAGTGCCTACAGAATCATCACAATGCAGAACACTGCGGGCAAGCTGCTGGAGAAAATAGTTGCCCGTGTCCTCACCTGTCGCCTTGAACAGAAACGCGTATTCCCATCCACACTCGGAGGTTATAGATATAACAAAGAGACATGGCTCAATGCGGCAGTATTTGCCTATGACGTCTTCGAAGGCTTCCACAGACGAGAGGAGACATGTGCTGCTGCTATAGATCTGGAGGATGCATACAACAGGTACCATTTGAATATCTCATGCATATGCTTCTCAAACTGGCGGTGAACCCCTTCCTCATTAGATGGATCGCCGCGGCACTGTTTCAGAGGAAGGTGATACTCAGATGTGGAAGTTGGTCTTCCGAGCCAACATCCATTTGTCCTGGCTGCCACAAGGCTCACCATTGTCACCAGTTCTATTTAACGTGTACACAATAACGATCACGGCCCAACAGCTGGATGGGAGGGAAGAACTATGACTATTGCTGATGATATTCTGGTATATCGACAGGGAAGAGACAGACGGGGAATTGCCTCCACAATGCAAGACGAACTCGATCGCATTTCTTGCTGGTGTGGGGTTTCAGGTGCCTTGGTTAATCCTAATAAAGCATCAGTTTCATGGTTCTCCCTTAACAATCGTATCGTTAATACAACACCGGTAGTACGAATGGGAGCTGATGAGGTGACCAGGGACAAGTTGATGACATACCTCGGAGTTAAGTTTGATCGCAGCCTGTATTTTCGGGACCACGTCGACCATGTGATAACAAAATCCCGCAAAGGATTAGCCGCCTTGAAGGTCATGGCAGCTGCCAACATCGAGCAGAGGCTACTTATTCTTCTGTTCCAGGGATTAGTCCTCGCACCAATCGAGTATGCCCTGGCCATTCTTACTGTCAGTACGACTCAAATTGATAGACTGGAGAAAATACAAAATGAAGCCATGCGCATTATCCTGGGATGTACGAGGGACACTCCCTGTGTAGCAATGAGGTATCTTCTTGACTTTCCAACCATGATGACAGAATCAAGATCTGGAGCACGAGCATACCTGAAGATTAGTACAGATACAGAGCATCCATTGCACCACGTGCTCAACACAGAGAAAGGTACCAGGCTAAAAGAGGCAAATCATGGATGGGCCGGCAGAAGATGTCATCAAACAGGTCTGTGGGCTTACCAATATCAGCGTTGGTGAGGAGTGGATACCGGTGCCTACGTCATTCAAGGGAACTTTCTCATGTATTGTCACACTCGACAGGAAAAGTAGGGAACAGAACCCGGTCGTGGTTAATGCTGAGGTCAACGGTCTCATCTGCGATAATACCGATGAGAAAGATGCAGTCATCTATACAGACGGATCTGTAAGACGACACGAAAGAAGTGCATGGCATTTACAGCACGCTCAGCAGGCAGAATAGCCAAGGAAGACAGTGGTGCATACGCCATGACCACGAGTAGCATGACAATGGAGGTGATGGCAGTGACCAAGGCATTCAAATGGTTAGAGTCACAAGACTACATCCACGCATGTATACTGAGTGATTCGATGAGCATGATAAAAAAAGTGGAGGCGGGCTTTGTACGCATGCAATGGTAGAGTCGTTGCAGAAATCCAAAATACGTAAGGTCACCTTTGTCTATGTCCCTGGACATGCGGGAGTACGGGGAAATGAGAGAGCGGACAGGTTGGCTAGCTGCGCTGTCGTTGAGGACGGGCAACCGATGGATCGGGGGACATCATCAATGCCCTTCGAGATGTGGGAAGAGCACAGGACTTCGACAAACACAGATCAACGTCACTTCTTCGGATGATGGAAATGGGAGTTAAGATGGGCACAGCCAGAAATGAGAAACTTGGTGTCCGTGTAAGAAAGACTTATCAACCAACATAGAACTGGAGTCGTCAGTTGCTGGACACTGAGGGAATTGCTGAGGAGGGGATCTGAGCACCTATGGACATGTTCGGAGTGCAATGATGATGACCCGCAAATAACTCAATAACTCAATACCTAATCCCGACCCAATGCTACATCCCCCAGGTCTTCGTAGTGCCCCTACACTTTATGTTGTACACTGTGTCTATGAGTTAGGTTTGACTGTGAGGTTCAGCTTGAATGCTGTACAGAAGATGTTCCAATCTGAGCTCTCTTCTGCGGTGGCATTTTTCTCTGTGTAGGTTATTCATAAGCAGTGCTTGCTTGCCTTTACCCAATGACTAAAGGAATACACCTCTTCGTCATCCGCCCTTAAAAGATGCTAAGTGGACTTGTATTCGTTCTGGTGTAGCTTGTAAAATAACTGTGATATTTGCACCTTTCGACCCACAACATCCGACTTCAGTATCGCATTTTGAGTGCCAGGCTGCCTTCCCTCTCGATCCCTACTCACTTGACCAGACTCGACTAGTTAGTCTGTTACCAGACTAGATAGTTAGTCTAACCATGCATCACGGAGAGATGGATCAGGGTCGGGATGGTCCTGATCATCGAATCTGGCGCAAGACATCACTATAGTAAAGCAAAGAGCCCCGTCACGCTAAGTGGCGTATAGGGAATATGGTGTTAGTGACCATAAATTTTACAAACCTTCAGCACATGATTTTTGGGGTAATGTGGTCGGTATTACGCCCCTGCCGCCTTACTTTCCCAGATAAAATCCGGTACCCATTTAAGACTGGGTGAACCCGGAAGCGGTCGATCAGGATCGTACCCGATCTTTCGTCCTTTGTAGCCCAGTTCACAAACCACTGAAATATCGCGGCTTCCAAGACATCAGCTATGATTTGCTTGGATCTTCAGCACTGTGGCTGTCAGGTGCCCTGGCCTTCTCATTAGCAGTTCAAGAGTCTCCAGTGGCATGTTCTCAGGCAAAAAAATTATGATTTGGTTATGCCTATCAGATGGTGTATGGGGTCCTACCTGTCTTATGCCTGTTGTCTTTGTCGCTTGTTCTGCATATAATAATAATAATAATAGAATGCAGGTGTTATGAACACTGCAGTTCCGGCGATGATCACTTTAAGAAAATGAAAACTGAGACGGTTTTACCTGAAACAAGTTAGAAAAGTTGACGTTGCCACAAACAAAACAATTGTACCTGAGATAGAGTTTAGACTTCGAACGGACCAGCATCACTGAACGTGGGGCGTTCCCCTAGATGTTCAGCCCCGTCCCAGCAACCAACAGAGTGGTCATCCTAATTGTTCGTACTATTCTAGTGAACGTGTTGTGTTTTGAAAAAAGACGCACAGCTGATGATACACACTTCCGGGTCGCTGTAATGGGCGTCGCTGGCAGCACAACTTTCATGCGCCTTGTCAAATCGGTATAAACTTCGCAATCATTGAAAGTACCCCAAGAACCGCTGTCCCAATAAATGAAATCAGGCCTCTACTTCAGAGAAACACTCGATCTGACCATATTTCAGCTGGTCGCTGAGAGAGGTCAAAGAAAACCGAGGACTAAGCAAACAGTCACGAAGACATCTGTGCTGTAGAACGTCATTTATTACAGTAGACTGTATGTGATAAACAGACCCAACGCTGTCCAGTTAGACGGACTAAAAGTAAGAGCCGGGCACATATTTTATTAATTATACACAGTTGGCAAACACATATGACGAAAATATTATTAAGAATCATCATGAGACGTGTAATGAAACAAAATAAAACCAGAAATAAGTGAGGAACAATGTGAAGGCAAGGACACCAGTAATGCGCTATACATCCTGAGAACATTGATATAAAGAGGTATAGAGGGTAAAGAAAGATCTATACATGTGCTTTATAGACTACACAAAAGCATTTTGACAAAGTAAAGCATGTGGGAATAATCAATATGCTGGAAATTAAACATTGATGACAAGGATCTGCGAATCATAAAAAAAAACATGTACTGGCAACAAACAGCAGCTATACGAATTAGCAACCAAACAGGACATATCCAATATATAAAACAAGGAGTTAGACAAGGCTGTGTTCTGTCGCCAGATTTGTTTTCACTTTACAGCGAAATATTATGAAATCAATAGCAGATATAAAAGGAAACAACAACATAAATATTTGCGATATGCGGATATAGTCTTAATAGCAAAGACAGAGTATGAACTACAAGAAATGAAAGACGTAATAGTAAAAAAAAAAGTAGCAAGAAAGGTCTCAGTTTATTTAGTAAGAAAACAGAAGTAATGGTCATATCGAAGAAACAATCATCACCATCATGCAGCATAAAAAATAAACAGGAAAAATCTGAAACAAGCACAACGCGTCAAATACTTGGGCACAATAATAACATCAGATGGAAGATGCACTACAGAAATAAAAAGCAGAATCCGCAAGCCAAAAAAGCATTTTAGAAAAATGAAAAAACGTCTTATGCAAAAATCTATGTCAATAGAAATGAGAGGGTTAATCGGTGCTATATAGAGCCAATTCTGACCCATGGAAGCAAATCATTATGACATATGGAAGTGAATCATGGGCAGTAGACAAACAATGAAAGAACAATTAAAGACCAGAGCGATGTAATTTCTCAGAAGAGTTTGAAAGTTCCTGGTCAGCTAAAAAGACAAACGGGAATTCTCAGAGGCCAACACAAAAAGGGAACTCCTAAAAAACAGAAAGAACAATCAACATTTTTCGGGCACATCATGAAAGAGGAAAGTTGGAATACTTGGTTACAAATGGCAAAATCGAGGGAAAAAGGAGAAAGCGGAGGACAAAGAGAGAAAATGCTAGACAGCTTGGTGTCATGGCATGGAAAACAGTCAACAACATAATTGATACGATACACGGTGGATAGAGGATTGTTGAAGGACTTGATCGTCTACGCCAACCCTGTGGCACATGGTGATAAAGATGCCAAACATTCATATCTAACAATGACTAGTGAGTGACGGGATTTCACTTTCACTTGTGAAGGGTAATTGCTGTCTAACATAATCTGGAAGCCTCAATCTGAGCTGAAGTGGCCGTGCCTGCCCAAGTAGTCAAAACCACAAAGACAAGTCATTGTATTTGCTATTGTCCCGGTTATGTCCCTTTGTGCACAAATTTATGGGAGATTCCAGTTCTCTCCCTTTTATCATTTTAATCTCATCCAGTTAATTCTTCTACTACCTTTAGCTCCCAGTGGAGCATAGGTCTTCAACAAACACTTTCCAAGTCGTTCTGTTTTTTTGCAATTCTTTTAAGATAATTCCATGTCTTCCCCATCATCTTCATCTCTGCTTCGATCTGTCTTCTCCAAAATTCCTTTGTGGGTGTCCTATCCATCACCATCGTCTACGCTGTATCTCTTTATCCACTGGTATTTGACCGTACATTTCCATAATTCCACGTTAGTGACTTTGTCCTGCCATTTTCATCCCTTTATTCTGCGTAAGCATCCATTAATGAAAGTCTGTACCTTCGTGATTGTCAATTTTTTTATTCTCCATGTTTCACAGCCATATAATAGGACCGACTTAACATTTGAGTTAATTTTAGAGAGATTTAAATTTTTGTATTAACCTAATTTCTTTGGATTTCCATATGTTTCCCAGTGCAATGAAAGCTCCTCTTGCTTTTGATATCCTTATTTTGGTATCATTTTCTGTTCCTCCCTCTTTATCTATATTACTGCCAGATATATGTAAGATTGTACGTCTAGTTGAGTATTTCTCCTAGTTTTTATTTGGTTATTGCCAACTGCATTAATTCTCATAATGTTGGTCTTATCTCTATTAATCTTTAGTCTAGCTATTGTGATCTCTCATCTAATATACTCATTTATCCTGCATCTGTTGATGGCTGTGTGATAGGAGAGCTATGTCATCAGCAAAGTCTAAATCATCAAGTTGTTTGGTCAATGACCACTGGATCCCATTTCTGTTGTTTTGAGTTATTTTCATAATCCAATCTATGGCCAGTAGAAAGAGAAATGGGATAGAAGGCATCCTTGCCTTACTCCTGTTCTTATTTCAAATGCTTCTGTAAGCTGTCCTTCATGCAACCACTACATTTTGTTCCTTCATACATTGTTTTTTATCAGGTTAATAACTTTATGGGGATTCCGTAATGACTCAGCAACTTCCAAAGCATTCTTCTGTCTAACTATCAAATGCCTTTTTCGTAATCTATGAATCCAATATAAAGTGGGGATTTTAGTTCTAGACTTTGTTCAACTATTATACGTAGAGTAGTTATTTGATCAGCACATGATGTGTTCTTTCTAAAACCTGCTTGTTCATCTCTCAAGTGTTTCTCTATAGCCTCCTTAGTCTCTCCAGAATGATTCTGCCTAATATTTTTCCTGGCACTGATAGTAGCATAATTCCCCTATAGTTTGTGCACTCCTGTAAACTTCCTTTCTTTTGTAGTTTGATCATAAACCTTCTTTCCAGTCTTTAGGTATTTCTTTTCATTTCCTCTCCCTAAATTTTATCCAATAGATCATGTAACATCTTGGTAGAGGTGTTAATATCTGCTTTGATGGCTTCCGAAGGAATTTCATCTAGTCCTGTGGCTTTACCATTTTTAATAGTCTGATGGCTTTTTATTTCTTCTTTGCTTGGTTTTCCGCAGTTAACGTGTAGCTCTTCTGTTGAAGGTAGTATATCTGGAGGATTATTGAGCTGGGTCTGTTCAAAAGTTCTTCAAAGTGTTCTCTTTCCATCTCTCCATTTGTTCCCTTATATTACTAAGCAGATTTCCTTTCTTATCTTTGATAAAGGCGTTGATCTGTTTGTATTTTCACCTAATTTCTTTGTGCTGTTGTACAGTTCTTTCATATTCCCTTTATTTGCTGCTTCTTCTGCCTCTTTAGCTAGTTTATCTATATATTTTCTCTTATCCCTTTTAATGCATCTTCTCACTTCTTTGTTCACCTCTGTCTAAGCATCCTGTGTCTTGGCTTTATTACTTCTTGTTTTGCTTTGATTTATGTCTGCTTTCTTGTTCTTTCTTTCTTTAATTTTATCCAGGGTCTCTGCTGTCATCCATGCCTTATTCTGGCGTTCTCTTTTCCCCAATGTTTCTTCGCATGTCTCTTTCCATATATTTTTTACCTGTTTCCAATGATCTTCTATATTTATTGTATTTTCTAGTTGTTGGAGGACTTGGTATTTGTTTGATATTGGGACTGCGAATTTATCTTTAATTCCTTGTTCTTTAAGAAACTCTACATTGAAATACTTTCTACCCTTATTCGTTGTAGTATACCTTTTTAGTTGAATTTTAAGTTGGCTAACAGAAGATGATGATCAGAAGCTACATCTGCCCCTCTATATACTTTTACATCCTGTAAGGATGACTTAAACTTATTATTAATACATATGTGATCAATTTGATTTTCCGTTCTATGATATGGTGACACCATGTAGCTTTGTGTATTCTTTTATGTTGGAATATGTTCCTCCTAGGCTCATTAGATTAAGGGAGCAGAAATTCACAAATATCTCTCCATTCTCGTTTATATCTCCAAGTCCATGTTTTCCCATAATCTCTTCGAAGCCTCATTTGTCTGATCCTATCTTAGCATTTAGGTCTCCATTAAGATTATAATATCCTTGGCTCGTCTTGCATCCATCTGACATTGTAGCTGTTTAGAAAAATCATCTTTAACTGAATCATCCTTTATCGTTGGTTGGTGCATAGCATTGTATAATGTGTAATTTTATTTTGTTTTTGATTGTTTTAAATGTTGCTCTCACCAGTCTTGGTCCCACTGCCTCCCATTCTATTAGTGTCTTCTGTGCATTCTTTGATAGCATTATAGCTACCCCTTCGCTATGTTGTGCTCCTGGTTCCTGGTGTCCTGATGCTAAATCATCTCCCCTGTATTCAGTTTTATTCTCTCCTCACCCAGCCATCTTGTTTCACACATTCCCAGAATATCTATCTTGTAGTTGGTCATTTCTGCTGCCACTTGTGCAGCTTTTCCCTGTTCGTTAGGGTACGAACATTCCAGGTGCCAATTCTGGATGATTTCCTGGTAGACAAAGGGTGAGTCGGCAACCCGGACTCCTTACGGCTTTCTCCGGATTGCGTCATACGTCTCTTAGACAGAGAGCCCTTCTCTTTCCTGGTTGACGGATTAACTTTATCTTTCTTTGACTTGTTCATGTTTGTGAAGTTTTTTCGGCTTACTTTTTTTACAGTATGGGATAGCCAGTCCCATGCCTAACCCTCCTTTCTCGCCTCTACGAACATGCCTGGTAGGGTACAGCGCCGCTATTCTTTACTCCCCTTTCGGGCCCCGGCAGCGCACGGGCACAGTTAATTAAAGAAACACATTTATTTGGGACTCCAGACAGCGGTAAGGACAGATACTCCAACCTGACTGTTAACATCTGTATTAGCGAACCTTAATTGATGAAGATCCTACTTCATCTCTCGCGGTGGCCTTGGAAACAGGACAAGTCAACAGAATCGACAAGTGAAGGCAATGTGGTACATAAACTATTGTGTTTAAATCGGATTATGGGTCGAAATGAACACTTATCGTGGCTTACTTCATATATAGATACAATACAGCCACTAAAAGTTTTTTAAAAGCTGACTAGGAAATGATGAACGTCGGGCTGGCAATGAAATATAAGATATGTGCAGGCAACTTCGGTACTCCCCTTAATCATTGGATTCACAGTTCTCTCTCTCTCTCTCTCTCTCCCTCCCTCCCTCCCTCCCTCTCTCTCGCTTTCTCTCATTGGTCATCAGTCAAACAGGCACAGAAATATCAATAGTAGAATTGATAAGAAGCACTCACAAAACAATTAATCGAGAGACATTATCGCCAATGACTCCCAGCATGGCTCATGATGATGATAAAGATGGAAGAGGATAAAAAGTAATCTTCAAAAAGGTAATAAATAAACAACAAGCAGTGATATTTTGTAACTTCGGCCCTACATCGACTTCGTCCTCAATTATCCTGGGTACGAATTACGTGAGCATAGTACACTAACACTTTAAAAGATGCAGTTAACCTCATCAAACAGAATTGAGAGACAAGTTTCAGATAGGAAGAACTGAGAAAGAAAGCTGAAATTATTCCCACCATAGAATACATAAAGAAAGAACAGATAAAATGGTTTGGTCACGTGATAGGACAGAAAGACCAAACACAACATAACGACCTTTAATAAACGTTGTGAGAATACCAGACTCAAGATCAACAACGAAAAAGATAGATTAATGGAATATTAGAAACACTAAACAATATAACAGCAGCAGAGGGTAATACGCGAGTAAAAGACAGCTAATTTACCTCCCCTCGTCGCTAGAAAGGCAAATGAGACAGGAAAGAAGAAATAATGAAGTAAATCTCAATGAAGCTTTTGTTCGATTATCTCCCCTGCATTATCCGTAATTTGATATCAATACATAGTTTATCTCCATGTTCACATTTGTAAGTTAACATATTTGAAATCTGCACGGTTGTAGAAAATTGATCTGTGAATTGCTTTACTTTGTTGTCTACTACAGAGTTCAGGTTCATTTCACAAATCGATCGAATTCTAGCTCCGTCCGGCCTTAAATTGACACTAAGATTTTACCTGGAAAGAAAGTCGCCATGGGGCAAATTTGATCACATTAACACGACATGTGCCGTGTTAAGATCTATCTATCTATCTTTTCGTTCGCCTGAAGTATTGTCTATATCCGCAATGTCGTTTCCTGTATAAATTTTACTGTCTTTTGTAATTCTTGCAGTGGCCCATATAGTTTGTCTGTAGTGTTGTATCTATGGGACAATGGAAAATTCCTGTCAACTACTTCAGTGCAGTCTTGAAGTATGTTCAGCAGTCTGGGGCGCCTGTCCATATGTACAAGTAGTTGATGTGCCGATCTTGAATTTTGTATACATGTGACTATGAGTCGATTGTGTCCTGTTCTGAGGCGTATAGTGATAACTTCTTCACATCTACTCATATTATGAAAGGCATCCTGATTTGGGGCTTGTGGTCCTCTGGTTGATTTGATTATCTGTTTCTTATGATGGTATGTAACCGCTGCATCTAGTTGTGTGCCTGTTGAACCTTCCTTTGCCAACTGATCTGCTTTCTCATTCCTGGTATTCTACAGTGAGTTGGGATCCACTGCAGGACAACCCTGTGGTGCTTGCAGAGTTCAGTCAATAAGGTCTGGAGATGTGGTAATTTTTCTAGATTGTAGTGCCTGGAATACTGATCTTGCATCTGTCAAGACACTACAGGCTGTGGGCTAAGATTACTGTTCAGCAGTTTTTTCTATTGCCAACTTTATTGCTTGTATTTCTGATCATAATTGTGACAATATTTCCCTGTTGCTATTTTATTCTATCCCTAGCGTTATTAGGGTACTCTATATATGCACCTCTCACCATTCTTTACTGCATTCTGTGCTGATCCATCTGTGTCCACACGAATCCGTAGGTCTTGTGGGTATTCTTCATCCAGGAAACTGAGAGTTATTGTTTTTCGCTGTAGACTAATCTGTTCCTCTTTCAACTATTCCTTTCACTTCTGTCTGTATTTGTATTGATAATCCTGATTCCTCTGTCCAGGAAGTCTGTTCTGGTATGGGCAGTAGGGGGTTAAACCACTCTTGGCATGTCTGGTGTTTGTCTTGGCTTGGTGGATAAAACTGCTTCTC
>JAVIAB010000117.1:46265621-46338187 GCA_032433765.1 Megaustenia siamemsis | reverse complement strand
GTAGTCTGTCACACTCTGAGAGAATCGTAGACTTCAGATCCACTAAAGTCTCAAATTCAGGCTGTGTTAGTGTTATACCGTAACGTGTTGGGAATTTCAACCCCGTTTTACCATCGTATTTTCTAAGATGAATTAAAGTCTTTGCTCGATATCTCGAAACTGAGACAGCCTTCAACCATTCTTCTGTAGAGGTTTTACATACTCGCCATTACGAGCGGCATAGAAAAAAGCACCATCACAGTCAACATTAACAGCGGAATCACATATATCCATTCTAACGGACTCCATTCTAAAAAGCACACGACTTGGTAGCAGGGCTCTGACTTTCTGTATGTAGCAGCACTGAGAACGGCTGCCCTTTATACCCTGTAACAAGGGGGGCGTGGCCAGTCTATTTATAGTAACCAATGGAATACGTTCTATTTATAGTAACTGATGCAATACGTCATTGGACGTGATGAGACATGTTCAGAGAGCGGCCATCTTTGATGAATCATGGGAAGTTTGTCCCACGAGGCCGATGTATCCATGGAGTCATCAAAACAAATGATGATCCAGAGGGCGGGGCCTACACTGACAAGTTGGAGACAAACTCGAGTATAGCATGTTATGTTCATTAGAGGGAAGTGTTCTTGTGAACACAGGATTGGGCTTGACAAGTAAAATATCAACTAAACTTTAGTTTCTATTACTTCTGAAATACTTTTTAGAATCTTGGCTCTGTGATCAATAGCTAGGATGGGGGAAATAATTTTGCCACATTCCTGTATACGGTTTATGAAGCGCTCCTTGTCTATAGAAAACTGCTGCCAAGAATAATTGGGTTCGTCATTTTCATCATCGTGGATTGTTAAAACAATCGTTTCTTCACAAAAATGAACCTAGAAGAAACGAGACAATTTAGGTTTAAAAGCCAGCAAAAACTTCTAAATGAAAAACACTTTATAATAAAATATCTCTGCACAACTCTGTAGCTGATGTCATTTCTCTTTGTTTCCCTCTGTCTTTTCACCCCTCACTGCCTATGTTTGAAAAGTCTACTATAAAAGTATCTCGAGTACTCTTAAGACAGCGGCTAATATTCCATATACTCCCCAGAGAGAGAGAGAGAGAGAGAGAGAGAGAGAGAGAGAGAGAGAGAGAGACTACCATTTTAAATATTATTCTACTTGTCTTTTTTTCTTTGATGTTACAGTTACTTCTTTATGGTATTAAGGATGAGTCCTTTATGTTTTCGGTTTCCTTTACTATAACGTCTATCATTATTAGCAACTAGTTTCAAAATTGTCATTACATGTGGAAATTTACTATTTATCATCATCAACAAAGATAATGTTGGAAACATTAGAATTAATAGCGTTGGCAATAATAGAATACAGCTACAAGCTGAATAATAACCCAGTGATAAAGATAACGAAGGAGAAACAGAGAATATCAAAATCAAAACTCGACTCCAAAGCAATTACTTACCTTGGTAGCTCTATCGTTTAGTGTATCACCTTGCTGGCTGCAAGCGTATTGTTCATTCCACGTTGCGTTAATTTGTTCAAAATAATATCATGTTCAAAGATTTGTATATCTCTATTATCAGTCGAGGAGTGGTTGTTAATTATTTCAGTTGGAATCTCCAGTCTTCCAGCTCCCTGATTTTGAGAGCCGGTGATGTAGGTGTCAGAGGTTTCACTAGAGTTTAAAATCCTTTCACGTATATTTGTCTTTTTGAAAATTGAGTCTAAAGTTAAACCATTATTAAAATTACCACTAGGCCATATTATCGTGGTTTGCGTGCCAATTGACAAATCAATATCGTCATCACTGTCTTCTGAACTTGAGTTTATTCGAAAAAGTAGATGAGCCATAAGGTATAAGTTTACCTCTACTCAATTTATAACCTTCTATTTTAACTAAATACGTGTTAACATAACACTGGCTCTAAGATTGTGTAATATACGATTGTTTCCTTGTTCTTATAGTTTGATGTGCTTATCTTCAGATTTATCTCTCAACCACCAAACTTTCACAACTTAATTATGATCTCTTTAATGATTTTTGTTCCTTGATATTGACACACCTATCGTGACAACATACTTTTCTATGACTGAGAAATTCACTTTTCCATGTTGATGTGAGAGTATTGGGTGAATGAGTATTCTGTTATTGGATCATAGGTCACATTCTATTTTTAGTAACTAATCAGGTATTGCATCAGAGATCAAAATCTATTTTTAGTAACTCAACATCCCCATTATAGGGGAACTGAGTAACACCATCTCTTTTTGTGAAAATTTCAGATTTCAAAGCTGGAGCAAACCATTCTTATTACAATCACTAATCGATAGGCGAGGGTATATAGAACAACAAGACGACCGAAATTGCGAATTCGATCTGAAAGTATTTCGATAACGATGGTTACAAACGTGGCGTAGATATCACGACCACCGACTCTCTGAATTATTCCAGTAAATATCAGCTCATTTCTCTCCGATCATGTGTATACTAGGTTAGCCATCGCGTTATAAAACTTTGAATGTTTCTTATACACCTTATCATATGTGTGAATAATATCAATCCCCAGGAACATAAACTCCTACATAAGTTTATCCAAACACATTCTATGGACCAGAAACGCCCACAATTCTCGATGAGAACCCGACCAAATCATTTACCTTAAGATGGAACTGGAACCGCTTTCAAAGTTACGCTCTTCTATAATTGGTTAATCACTCTGCCGTTCATAGTAATGCTCTTTTCTGAATGGTTATAATACAGATGTCAGTCATTTCTTTGCTCCGCCTCCCATGCTAATGCTCTTCTCTGAATGGTTATAATACAGATGTCAGTCATAACTTTGTTGATGTGAGAGTACATAGAGTGTCAATGAGTATTCTGTTAATGCATCATAGGTCAAAATCTATTTATTCTTAGTAACTCAACATCCCCATTAATAGAGGCACTGAGTAACACCATCTCTTTTTGTGAAAATTTCAGATTTCAAAGATGGAACATGCATTGATTAACAAAATCTCAGGTCTACTCCAGGACAACCCGCATCGTCACTGTGCTGGTTGTCAGGCTTTATCACCAAACATGGTCAATCACACCTGCCATTTAGATATCGGCACCCGACTGCAACACCAATTATTCAGTGTGTTATACTTTGATATATCACATGCCGAATTAACAAACTTAATATTTAATCATATATTTCAAATACTCAGACTCCAACTAGTAGCTAATATACCTCAACCAGCTGGTGAAGTCGATGCAGGGTATGCATCACCACCACCTTCGCCTCAAAACGAGGTGGAGGAGGACGAATACATCATAATCATCGAATAATTTCATTTTATTTTAATAAAATATTTTATTTAAAACAATTTTGGCTAGTTTATGATTTTCATTGTTTAAACCTTGTTTGTGTTTAAAGTAAGAATGCTAAGTATTGTTGAGAATGATGTTTGATGAAGTTAAACTAGGTATGTTAAGTATGGTTGACGAAAGGTTTATTGGATTTTCTCCAGACGGTTTCTCATAATGAGGTTTCTTCTGGTGAACATCCGTGTCCATTGTGTTCAAAGAAGTTTAAATGACACGGCGGTTTGTTGGAGCACACTCGACAATTACATGCATCCATCATGCGACACTAGAAAACCTACATTCATCCATCCCGACATACCATACGTCTCTGCTAAAACGACATGACATACGTGACTGTTACATTGACATGACTGTTACATTGACATGACTGTTACATTGACATGACTGTTACATTGACATGACATACGTGTCTACTACATCGACATGACTGTGGAACAGTCGACAACTTACATTCATCCATCCCGACACAGTCGACAACCTACAAACAGCCATCCCGACACAGCCGACAACCTACATTCATCCATCTCGACACAGTCGACAACATACAAACAGCCATCATGGAACAGTCGACAACCTACATGATCCATCATGGAACAGTCGACAACCTACATGCTCCGTCATGGAACAGTCGACAACCTACATACAGCCATCCCGACACAGTCGACAAACTACATGATCCATCATGGAACAGTCGACAACTTACATTCATCCATCCCGACACAGTCGCCAACTTACATTCATCCATCGCGACACAGTCGACAACCTACAAACAGCCACAGGGCTTTCGTGTTATAAGTTTGGTTGCTTCAAGGAAAGTTACTATTCATTCTAACGGATTGAGATTCTATTTTACACAGTAAGTTGGATTGTTTTCTCTTAAAGTACGTTAAGGCTTTTCGATAAAAGGTTATTCAATTTTATCGAGGTGTTTAAAGTAGGTATGCTAAGTATTGTTGAGCTTGATGTTTGATGAAGTTTAACTAGGTATGTTAAATATGGTTGACGAAAGGGTTATTGGATTTTCTCCAGATGGTTTCTGATAATGAGGTTTCTTCTGGTGAACATCTGTGTCCATTATGTTCAAAGAAGTTTAAATGGCGCGGTGATTTGTTGGAGCATACTCGACAATTACATACAACCATCATGGCACACTAGACAACATACATTCATCCATCTCGACACAGTCGACAACATACAAACAGCCATCATGGAACAGTCGACAACCTACATGATCCATCATGGCCAACTAGACAACCTACATGATCCATCATGGCCAACTAGACAACCTACATGATCCATCATGGCCAACTAGACAACCTATATGATCCATCATGGCCAACTAGACAACCTACATGATCCATCATGGCCAACTAGACAACCTACATGATCCATCATGGCCAACTAGACAACCTACATGATCCATCATGGCCAACTAGACAACCTATATGATCCATCATGGCCAACTAGACAACCTACATGATCCATCATGGCCAACTAGACAACCTACATGATCCATCATGGCCAACTAGACAACCTACATGATCCATCATGGCCAACTAGACAACCTACATGATCCATCATGGCCAACTAGACAACCTACATGATCCCTCGTGGCACACTGGCCAACATACAAACAGCCATCCCGACACAGTCGCCAACTTACATTCATCCATCGTGGCACCGTCGATATTTATCCATTTAACACTATCATGAATAACACTTGTAAATAAACTCAACATCTTAGGAACAAAATACAACATGAAAATCAACATCAACAAAACAGAAGTCATGAATGTCGCCAAAATAAACAGAACATCAACATAACTATAGAAGGCAGACAACTAAAACAAGTAGAGGAATTCAAATATCTAGGAAGTCTAATAACAAACGAAAATTCCCAAACAACCGAGATAGAATCAAGATGCAACAAAGCTTGTCAAATCATCGGACAGTTATCACCACTATTGTCCAACAAGGAAATAACTCTGGAGGCAAAACGAGCACTATACAATACAATCTTCAGAATAAAACAATAAATAAACTTGTCACTGTTAATTTCCCCCAAGCGTCTCACATTAAAACATCGGTATCGTAAAATTCCCCTGTTAAATGACTCTCCTGATGAACACTTACCTGCTACGGCGATAAATTTATTAGTGTGCTCAAGGGTAATCCTTTGATGTTCATACGGGAGGCGGATTGCGCGTCTTCGCGGGGCGTCTACCGAGCTCTTTGATCTCTCGCTTAACGTTAAACACAGTGTTTGGCGTGTAGCGTGTGTAACGGCCTAAGCTGTTACCTTTAATTCTAAAGGAAGTTTTTAAAAACAATAAATAAACTTGTCACTGTTTTTTATTGAATGAGAGTATAAAGAAAGAATAGATTTATGAAAGTTACGGAACCATTGAAAGTACAAAGAATATGAAAGTTATGATACCACCGCCGCCCCTTCACCACCCCTTCACCACCCCTTCACCACCACCGCCACGAGAGGTCAACGGGAGGTCACCACCACCACCACCACGTGAGGTCACCACGACCGGAACAAAATGGGCGGGTAGACTCTTATATAAGGAAAAACAAATCTGCCGGTAGACTATTTATATAAGAAAAAACAACCCGGCTGCAGCGATTTGGCTGCAGATGGAAGCACATTCTGCAGGTAGACTATTTATATAAGAAAAAAACAACCCGGCTGCAGCGATTTGGCTGCAGATGGCCGCACTTTCCACGGTCCTAATCGACATTGTATACTACTAATGTCCTTCAAGACACTTGGATCAAATGTCCTCTTCAGATCAAATGTCCTGCTTCTTAAGATCAAATATCCATCTTCAGATCAAATGTCTTTCTTCAGATCAAATGTCCTTCTTCAGATCAAATGTCTTGCTTCTTCAGACCAAATGTCCTTCTTCAGATCAAATGTCCTTCTTCGGGTCAAATGTCCTGTTTTCCTTGTTCATCATCTGGTGACCCAGTCTCTACTTTCTAAACCTAACATGTTAGTCTAGTGCCACAGACATCGTGAAATGGTGTAATAAGACCTAGATTGTTCTGGTTCACCAACACTCTGAAGCATGCTATCTTCTACCCGCCTGGAGATGACTGGCACGTTCGTTCCTCTGTTATTTGAAATATTGTTAATTATTCGAATATTTTACTGATAAGGTATGTATTAAATCACGTGCCACCCAGCGCACCAATCAGACCCTCATTGACCCCAGACACACCCACTGATTGCCATAAAATAAGTGACATACACACTGTGACCTATTGAACGTTTTACATTCTATTTGGATATTCCAGGCATTAATGAAACACTAAACTCCATCATCAATGAGCTACTTTTCGCAGATGACCAATGCCTAATATATGAGGATGAAAACCTGCTACAACAGCATTTAACATCTCTAGATAAAAGCTGCACAAACTACAGTATGAAAATTAACACAGCAAAATCAGAGGCTATAAGAATAAGCAAATTAAGACACCCATTAAACATCAAGACCAAAGATAAAGAAATAAAACAAGTAGAGGAATTCAAGTATTTAGGCGCAATGTTCACAGAAGATGGAAAACTAGACAGAGAGATTGACATGAGAATGCAAAAAGCAAATGCTGTCACATACCAGCTTTCACCATTGTTAAGACATCCAAACATTTCTATGCCAGCTAAACAACAAATGATAAATAGCATTTTCATAACAACTTTGTGCTATGAAAGTCAAACATGGACCCTTTCTAAATCACATTTAAGAAAGATCAATACATGTGAGATGCGATGTTTGAGAAAAGTAACAAACAACACAAGTCATTAGTCATTAGTCGAAAGATCATCCTCCTTGTACAAGGGGCATACCCATAAGTGCTCCGATTTCCTTTCGAGTAAATTCACAAGTGTGTGACGGCTGATCGTGCCGGTTCGCAGTTGGTTAACCATACACCTCTGGCGTCCTGAAAAATGTTCGCTCTTAGCTGTGCCAAGCCTTACGCGACTATGCGTTAGTCTCGCCATTGCGTTTGAATCCTTGTCGTCTCGAAAGTCTGCTACTCTTCCCGCCTCGCGGATTGCGTGTAAAATGTCTGCGTTGTCCATGGCGTTGCCATCTGAAATTTTAGCCTTTTCAGCAAGCTTGTCAGCTCGTTCGTTCCCTTGCACTCCAGAGTGGCCAGGTACGTAGATGAAGACGATTTCTTTTAAAGTTGACAGCTGCAGGGACTTCAACCACTCTCTTCGCCTCCACCCAGCCTCAACCTTCTTAAGCATACTCATGGAGTCACTGAGAAAACATACTCCTGCGAAAGACTGTGTTTCGAGCCATGTCATTGCCTTAGTGACTGCTAAAACCTCCACTGTCATGCTGCTCGTTGTTTGCGAAAAAGCACCACTATCCTCATGCACCATTTGCCCTTTCACCTGCGCTGTATATGCCCATGAACATCGTTTATTTCGTACAACCGAACCATCTGTGTAGATAATAATATTGCCGGACGTTACGTTTTCTTTGATTAAGGCCTGAATCTTATCCTCCGACCTTGGGATTCATCGTTCTACATTCTTTATTCAGTGTTATGCAGACTTTGATAGTAATTGTAGAAATGTCATTTGGCCATTGCCGCCATTCTTCTCCACGCTGCAAGTCATTTAGCATGCACACCTTTTGAATGGATTTCTCTGCCCTGCCCATCCACGACTGGCCTCGCTCGAGTCTATCACCTTTTGGTGCTAGCGCTACAGAATTTAAAGGATGTCTTTCATCAGCAAGAATGTTCAGAAAAGCGCGTGCTCTACACAACTCGATTCTACTTTCTATGGTTGGAATGTCAAGTAGGTATCTTAACGCTCTGCATGACGTGTCTCTAGTGCAGCCAAGAATAATGCGCATAGCCTCGTTCTGAATTTTTTCGAGCCTCTCTAACTGAAGTTTGCTGAGAGTTTGAATCGCCAAAGCGTATTCTAGAACAGAAACAACCAGTCCCTGGTATAATGTATGCAGGTGCCGCTGTTCACTGCCTGCAGCGGCCATTACTTTCATAGCAGAAAGACCCTTTTTTGCTTTCTCTATCACGTTATCAATGTGCTTTACGAAAGCAAGGCTTCGATCTAAATGAATACCTAAATATTTCATTGTCATAGATCTTGGCAAAGTGTCTGAAAACATTTCTACAGATGGAGTATCAATATTAACGATGTTGTTATATAGTGAGAACCAAGTTACTTCAGCTTTTGATGGGTTCACGTTGGCAGCTGCCTCGTCACACCACTTTTGTATGCGCCTGAGTTCTGATTGTAGGTCCGCAGTTATTTTGTTTCGATCTTTTCCCTGTCGATAAACCAAAATGTCATCGGCATAAGAAAGAATGCGACCTGGCCCTTCCAACCGATCTCTTGTGATTTTCACAGTGTATGCATTGAAAAGTACGGGAGATAAAGGTGAGCCTTGCGGTAACCCTGGATACATCGTAATTATATCAGAAGTCCAGCTACCAGATCGAAAAACCACTTTGCGCTGAAAAAGTGCCGCTGTTAGCCAATTTAGGATGCAGGGACTGACGCCTAAATTTATGAGCTGGTTGAATAAGAAGTCAAAGGGTACTTTGTTGTAAGCGTCCTCCAGATCTATTGCAGCAGCACATGTCTCTAAACCGCGTTGAAACCCTTCATAAACATCCTGAGTAAACACGGCAGCATTTGACCAAGTCTCTCTACACGGACGATACCCTCCAAGCGTTGATGGAAACAAGTTTGCGTTTTCAAAAAAGCAAGAAAGTTTCTTTGCAATTACCTTTTCTAAAAGCTTGCCTATGGTATTCTGCATGGTTATGATGCGGTAGCCCTGAATTTTTCTGTGGTCTTTGCTTGGTTTTGGCAGCGGTATCAAGTAGCTGTGTAGCCATTCTTCATTGATTATTGCAGTCCTGATACTGTCATTGTACATGCTTACCAGTTCACCTAAGTCAACATCGGATAAGTTGTTGATATCCGCGTATCTTAACCCATCTGGGCCTGGGGCGCTGTTCTTAGATCGTTTTAAAGCGAGTCTTACTTCCTCTACCGAGACATAATCACTGTTATCTGTTAAGTCAGCACCAACTAGCATAGAAATATGTTCTCTCACAACTCTTCTTTCCTCTACATTTTTGTGGTCGCACTGCTGTAGGTAGTGAGCCAACAGTGCCTTGCCCTTGCTTTCATCAGTTTTATGCCAGATAGAATCAGCATCTTGGAAATCTGGGATTGCTTTACTCTGCACTTTACCGTTCATACTTTTATGCAGCCTCCAGAACAGTTTTAACGATTTATCACGACCTATCCTGTCACAGAACTCAGCCCATTTATCACTTTTTGCTTTCATGGCTACTTCTTGAAAGGAAGTAATCTTTTCCTGTACTATCCCTTTTAAGAACAAAATATGATCAGGAGACGCAAACAAACTTCCTTTGGCTATTTGCCACTCTCTGACAGACTGTCTCTTCTCCAGCCAAACTTTTTGTACTTCGTTGCTCCACCATGGAGGTTGTTGATATGTAGCTATTTTGTTGTGATGTTTTCTCTTAGCGCGCCGAACTTTACTGATGACATCATCTTCTGCACAGCTGTAACGAAAAGTTTTTACTTTTCTCCTGCATTGCTTCGATCTACCCATTGCTATTAAGATGCTACACGGGAGGTGATCACTGCCATGATGACAAAGGACCTCCCACTTACACGATGTCGAGAAATAGGAGGAAACCAGTGCTAAATCGATGGCGCTGTCCTCATCACCTGGTCTAGTCGCTGTTCTGGTGTTGCTGCCATTATTAATGCATAGGAGATCGAGTGTAGTGATGGCTTCTTCGAGCTCCTTACCCTGTTTATTTACTGAGGTATTGCCCCAGGATGCACCTTTTGCGTTAAAGTCGCCACAGAAAATGGTATTTTTTTCTAGACTTGCAATATCTTTCAGAAACTGCCATTCCTCAAAACCCACTACAGCATTGCAGGCGTAAACATTGACAAACAAGAAAGGCTGCGTGGACTGTACCTTTACTGCTAACAGTTGAATTTTGGAACTGTTCCACTGAGAAACATTTACTTCTGTTGCTGACAAACCCTGCCGCACGAAAATTGCTAGCCCCATGTGGTCGTTGTTGAAGAAAGCTTGGAAACCTGCATATCTAGGTTTTTTATCACCAAGTCTTGTTTCTTGAATAGCAAAGATATCACAGCTAAACATTAGCTTTTCAAAAATGCCTCCACGCTTGCGGACACTGGCGCAATTCCAGTACAAAATTCGGGTGTTGGTGAGGCCTAATCTTTCTGACTTGCAACGATTCTTCCGAAGCCCTGCTCTTTTTCCCTGCCTTTTTCGACGCCCACGCTTAGCTCTAAATTTAGGCCGCTTTGTTTGTAAACAACCGCACTGTGACAGATTATAAGAGGACAGCGAGCCGACGAAACTGGAGCGACAAAGTGACGATGAGCGACTACACACCCAGCGCCCTGTGGCCATCAAACAACACAAGAAGAGATAGAATACCAAATGAAACCATAAGAAAAATAGTAGGAACAAAACCCTGCCAAGAATACATAAAGCAACAACAATTTAAATGGTTTGGCCACCTGGTCAGAATGAATCCTTACCAATCACCATCAAGGGCGTTCTTCTCGAGAATGCATGGAAAAAGACCAAAAGGAAGACCCAGAAGAAAATGGATAGATGCAGTGACAGAGACATATAACAACAAAGGGAAATCAATAATTCAGACAGTTCGAGCAGCTCAAGAACGACAAATGATATAAACCACAATACCTTTTAGGTATCAGCGAGAAGAGAAAAGAAGAAAGATGAAGAATGAAACACTTGAAAACCTATTTTCTCTAATGAGTGCCCGCAACAACATCAACGAGGCGCCACAACAACATCAACGAGGCGCTACAACAACATCAATGAGGCGCCACAACAACATCAACGAGGCGCGACAACAACATCAATGAGGCGCCACATCAACATCAATGAGGCGCGACAACAACATCAATGAGGCGCCACATCAACATCAACGAGGCACCACAAAACATCAACGAGGCGCTACAACAACATATCAACGAGGCGCCACAACAACATCAACGGAGCTCCACAACAACATCAACGAGGCGCCACAACAACATCAACGAGGCGCCACAACAACATCAACGAGGTGCCACAACATCAACGAGGCGCCACAACAACATCAACGAAGCGCAACAACATCAACGAGGCGCCACAACAATATCAACGAGGCGCCACAACAACATCAACGAGGCGCCACAACAACATCAACGAGTCGTAACAACAACATCAACGAGGTGCCACAACATCAACGAGTCGTAACAACAACATCAACGAGGTGCCACAACATCAACGAGGCGCCACAACAACATCAACGAAGCGCAACAACATCAACGAGGCGCCACAACAACATCAACGAGGCGCCACAACAACATCAACGAGGCGCCACAACAACATCAACGAGTCGTAACAACAACATCAACGAGGCGTCACAACAACATCAACGAGGCGCCACAACAACATCAATGAAGCTCCACAAAACTATCAACGAAGCTCCACTACAACACCAACGAAGCTCCACAACAACATCAACGAACCTCCACAACAACACCAACGAAGCTCCACAACAACATCAACGAAGCTCCACAACAACACCAACGAAGCTCCACAACAACACCAACGAAGCTCCACAACAACACCAACGAAGCTCCACAACAACACCAACGAAGCTCAACAACAACACAACGAAGCTCCACAACAACACCAACTAAGCTCCACAACAACACCAACGAAACTCCACAACAACACCAACGAAGCGCCATAACAACATCAACGAAGCGCCACAACAACATCAACGAAGCGCCACAACAACATCAACGAAGCTCCACAACAACACCAACGAAGATCCACAACAATATCAACGAAGCTCCACAACAATATCAACGAAGCGCCACAACAACATCAACGAAGCGCCACAATAACACCAACGAAGCGCCACAACAACATCAACGAAGCTCCACAACAACATCAACGAAGCGCCACAACAACATCAACGAAGCGCCACAACAACATCAACGAAGCGCCACAACAACATCAACGAAGCGCCACAACAACATCAACGAAGCGCCACAACAACATCAACGAAGCTCCACAACAACATCAACGAAGCGCCACAACAACATCAACGAAGCGCCACAACAACATCAACGAAGCGCCACAACAACATCAACGAAGCGCCACAACAACATCAACGAAGCGCCACAACAACATCAACGAAGCTCCACAACAACATCAACGAAGCGCCACAACAACATCAACGAAGCTCCACAACAACATCAACGAAGCTCCACAACAACATCAACGAAGCGCCACAACAATGTCAACGAAGCGCCACAACAACATCAACGAAGCGCCACAACAACATCAACGAAGCTCCACAACAACATCAACGATGCGCCACAACAACATCAACGAAGCGCCACAACAATGTCAACGAAGCTCCACAACAACACCAACGAAGCGTCACAACAATATCAACGAAGCGCCACAACAACATCAACGAAGCGCCACAACAATGTCAACGAAGCGCCACAACAATATCAACGAAGCGCCACAACAACATCAACGAAGCGCCACAACAACATCAACGAAGCGCCACAACAATGTCAACGAAGCGCCACAACAATGTCAACGAAGCGCCACAACAACATCAACGAAGCGCCACAACAACATCAACGAAGCGCCACAACAACATCAACGAAGCTCCACAACAACACCAACTAAGCTCCACAACAACACCAACGAAACTCCACAACAACACCAACGAAGCGCCATAACAACATCAACGAAGCGCCACAACAACATCAACGAAGCGCCACAACAACATCAACGAAGCTCCACAACAACACCAACGAAGATCCACAACAATATCAACGAAGCTCCACAACAATATCAACGAAGCGCCACAACAACATCAACGAAGCGCCACAATAACACCAACGAAGCGCCACAACAACATCAACGAAGCTCCACAACAACATCAACGAAGCGCCACAACAACATCAACGAAGCGCCACAACAACATCAACGAAGCGCCACAACAACATCAACGAAGCGCCACAACAACATCAACGAAGCGCCACAACAACATCAACGAAGCTCCACAACAACATCAACGAAGCGCCACAACAACATCAACGAAGCTCCACAACAACATCAACGAAGCTCCACAACAACATCAACGAAGCGCCACAACAATGTCAACGAAGCGCCACAACAACATCAACGAAGCGCCACAACAACATCAACGAAGCTCCACAACAACATCAACGATGCGCCACAACAACATCAACGAAGCGCCACAACAATGTCAACGAAGCTCCACAACAACACCAACGAAGCGTCACAACAATATCAACGAAGCGCCACAACAACATCAACGAAGCGCCACAACAATGTCAACGAAGCGCCACAACAATATCAACGAAGCGCCACAACAACATCAACGAAGCGCCACAACAACATCAACGAAGCGCCACAACAATGTCAACGAAGCGCCACAACAATATCAACGAAGCGCCACAACAACATCAACGAAGCGCCACAACAATATCAACGAAGCGCCACAACAACATCAACGAAGCGCCACAACAACATCAACGAAGCGCCACAACAATGTCAACGAAGCGCCACAACAACATCAACGAAGCGCCACAACAACATCAACGAAGCGCCACAACAACATCAACGAAGCGCCACAACAACATCAACGAAGCGCCACAACAACATCAACGAAGCGCCACAACAATGTCAACGAAGCGCCACAACAACATCAACGAAGCGCCACAACAACATCAACGAAGCGCCACAACAACATCAACGAAGCGCCACAACAATGTCAACGAAGCGCCACAACAACATCAACGAAGCGCCACAACAATGTCAACGAAGCGCCACAACAACATCAACGAAGCGTCACAACAATATCAACGAAGCGCCACAACAACATCAACGAAGCGCCACAACAATGTCAACGAAGCGCCACAACAATATCAACGAAGCGCCACAACAACATCAACGAAGCGCCACAACAACATCAACGAAGCGCCACAACAATATCAACGAAGCGCCACAACAACATCAACGAAGCGCCACAACAATGTCAACGAAGCGCCACAACAATGTCAACGAAGCGCCACAACAATGTCAACGAAGCGCCACAACAATGTCAACGAAGCGCCACAACAATATCAACGAAGCGCCACAACAACATCAACGAAGCGCCACAACAACATCAACGAAGCGCCACAACAATGTCAACGAAGCGCCACAACAATGTCAACGAAGCGCCACAACAATGTCAACGAAGCGCCACAACAATATCAACGAAGCGCCACAACAACATCAACGAAGCGCCACAACAACATCAACGAAGCGCCACAACAATATCAACGAAGCGCCACAACAACATCAACGAAGCGCCACAACAATATCAACGAAGCGCCACAACAACATCAACGAAGCGCCACAACAACATCAACGAAGCGCCACAACAACATCAACGAGGCGCCACAACAACATCAACGAAACTCCACAACAACATCAATGAGGCGCCACAACAACATCAACGAAGCGCCACAATAATATCAACGAAGCGCCACAACAACATCAACGAAACGCCACAACAACATCAACGAAGCGCCACAACAACATCAACGAAGCGCCACAACAATATCAACGAAGCGCCACAACAACATCAACGAAGCGCCACAACAACATCAACGAAGCGCCACAACAATATCAACGAAGCACCACAACAATGTCAACGAAGCTCCACAACAACACCAACGAAGCGCCACAACAATATCAACGAAGCGCCACAACAACATCAACGAAGCGCCACAACAACATCAACGAAGCGCCACAACAATATCAACGAAGCGCCACAACAACATCAACGAAGCGCCACAACAACATCAACGAAGCGCCACAACAAAATCAATGATGCGCCACAACAACATCAACGAGGCGCCACAACAACATCAACGAAACTCCACAACAACATCAATGAGGCGCCACAACAACATCAACGAAACTCCACAACAACATCAATGAGGCGCCACAACAACATCAACAAAACTCCACAACAACATCAACGAGGCGCCACAACAACATCAACGAAACTCCACAACAACATCAACGAGGCGCCACAACAACATCAACCAAGCGCCACAACAACATCAACGAAACTCCACAACAATATCAACGAAGCGCCACAACAACATCTACGAGGCGCCACAACAACATCAACAAAACTCCACAACAACATCAACGAGGCGCCAAAACAACATCAACGAAACTCCACAACAACATCAACGAGGCGCCACAACAACATCAACGAAACTCCACAACAACATCAACGAGGCGCCACAACAACATCAACGAGGCGCCACAACAACATCAACGAGGCGCCACAACAACATCAACGAGGCGTCACAACAACATCAACGATGCGCCACAACAACACCAACGAAGCTCCACAAAACTATCAACGAAGCTCCACTACAACACCAACGAAGCTCCACAACAACATCAACGAACCTCCACAACAACACCAACGAAGCTCCACAACAACATCAACGAAGCTCCACAACAACATCAACGAAGCTCCACAACAACACCAACGAAGCTCCACAACAACACCAACGAAGCTCCACAACAACACCAACTAAGCTCCACAACAACACCAACTAAGCTCCACAACAACACCAACGAAGCTCCACAACAACACAACGAAGCGCCATAACAACATCAACGAAGCGCCACAACAAGATCAACGAAGTGCCACAACAACATCAACGAAACGCCACAACAATATCAACGAAGCGCCACAACATCATCAACGAAGCGCCACAACAACATCAACAAAGCTCCACAACAACACCAACGAAGCTCCACAACAATATCAACGAAGCTCCACAACAATATCAACGAAGCGCCACAATAACACCAACGAAGCGCCACAACAACATCAACGAAGCTCCACAACAACATCAACGAAGCGCCACAACAACATCAACGAAGCGCCACAACAACATCAACGAAGCGCCACAACAACATCAACGAAGCGCCACAACAACATCAACGAAGCGCCACAACAACATCAACGAAGCGCCACAACAACATCAACGAAGCGCCACAACAACATCAACGAAGCGCCACAACAACACCAACGAAGCGCCACAACAACATCAACGAGGCGCCACAACAACATCAACGAAGCGCCACAACAACATCAACGAAGCGCCACAACAACATCAACGAAGCGCCACAACAATATCAACGAAGCGCCACAACAACATCAACGAAGCGCCACAACAATGTCAACGAAGCGCCACAACAACATCAACGAAGCGCCACAACAATGTCAACGAAGCGCCACAACAATGTCAACGAAGCGCCACAACAACAACAACGAAGCGCCACAACAATGTCAACGAAGCGCACAACAATATCAACGAAGCGCCACAACACAATCAACGAAGCGCCACAACAATATCAACGAAGCGCCACAACAACATCAACGAAGCGCCACAACAATGTCAACGAAGCGCCACAACAACATCAACGAAGCGCCACAACAATATCAACGAAGCGCCACAACAACATCAACGAAGCGCCACAAGAACATCAACGAAGCGCCACAACAATATCAACGAAGAGCCACAACAACATCAACGAAGCGCCACAACAATATCAACGAAGCGCCACAACAACACCAACGAAGCGCCACAACAATATCAACGAAGCGCCACAACAACATCAACGAAGCGCCACAAGAACATCAACGAAGCGCCACAACAACATCAACGAAGAGCCACAACAACATCAACGAAGCGCCACAACAACATCAACGAAGCGCCACAACAACATCAACGAAGCGCCACAACAACATCAATGAAGAGCCACAACAATATCAACGAAGCGCCACAACAACATCAACGAAGCGCCACAACAATATCAACGAAGCGCCACAAGAACATCAATGAAGAGCCACAACAATATCAACGAAGCGCCACAACAACATCAACGAAGCGCCACAACAACATCAATGAAGAGCCACAACAATATCAACGAAGCGCCACAACAATGTCAACGAAGCGCCACAACAACATCAACGAAGCGCCACAAGAACATCAACGAAGCGCCACAACAACACCAACGAAGCGCCACAACAATATCAACGAAGCGCCACAACAACATCAACGAAGCGCCACAAGAACATCAACGAAGCGCCACAACAACATCAACGAAGAGCCACAACAACATCAACGAAGCGCCACAACAACATCAACGTAGCGCCACAACAACACCAATGAAGAGCCACAACAATATCAATGAAGCGCCACAACAACATCAATGAAGAGCCACAACAACATCAACGAAGCGCAACAACAACATCAACGAAGCGCCACAACAGCATCAATGAAGAGCCACAACAATATCAACGAAGCGCCACAACAACATCAACGAGGCGCCACAACAACATCAACGAAGCGCCACAACAACATCAACGAAGCGCCACAACAACATCAACGAAGCGCCACAACAACATCAACGAAGCGCCACAACAACATCAACGAAGCGCCACAACAATGTCAACGAAGCTCCACAACAACACCAACGAAGCGCCACAACAATATCAACGAAGCGCCACAACAATATCAACGAAGCGCCACAACAACATCAACGAGGCGCCACAACAACACCAACGAAGCGCCACAACAACATCAACGAGGCGCCACAACAACATCAACGAAGCGCCACAACAACATCAACGAAGCGCCACAACAATATCAACGAAGCGCCACAACAACATCAACGAAGCGCCACAACAACACCAACGAAGCGCCACAACAATATCAACGAAGCGCCACAACAATATCAATGATGCGCCACAACAACATCAACGAGGCGCCACAACAACATCAACGAAACTCCACAACAACATCAATGAGGCGCCACAACAACATCAACGAAACTCCACAACAACTTCAATGAGGCGCCACAACAACATCAACAAAACTCCACAACAACATCAACGAGGCGCCACAACAACATCAACGAAACTCCACAACAACATCAACGAGGCGCCACAACAACATCAACCAAGCGCCACAACAACATCAACGAAACTCCACAACAATATCAACGAAGCGCCACAACAACATCTACGAGGCGCCACAACAACATCAACAAAACTCCACAACAACATCAACGAGGCGCCAAAACAACATCAACGAAACTCCACAACAACATCAACGAGGCGCCACAACAACATCAACGAGGCGCCACAACAACATCAACGAGGCGTCACAACAACATCAACGATGCGCCACAACAACATCAATGAAGCTCCACAACAACACCAACGAAGCTCCACAAAACTATCAACGAAGCTCCACTACAACACCAACGAAGCTCCACAACAACATCAACGAACCTCCACAACAACACCAACGAAGCTCCACAACAACATCAACGAAGCTCCACAACAACATCAACGAAGCTCCACAACAACACCAACGAAGCTCCACAACAACACCAACGAAGCTCCACAACAACACCAACTAAGCTCCACAACAACACCAACTAAGCTCCACACCAACACCAACGAAGCTCCACAACAACACCAACGAAGCGCCATAACAACATCAACGAAGCGCCACAACAAGATCAACGAAGTGCCACAACAACATCAACGAAACGCCACAACAATATCAACGAAGCGCCACAACATCATCAACGAAGCGCCACAACAACATCAACAAAGCTCCACAACAACACCAATGAAGCTCCACAACAATATCAACGAAGCTCCACAACAATATCAACGAAGCGCCACAATAACACCAACGAAGCGCCACAACAACATCAACGAAGCTCCACAACAACATCAACGAAGCGCCACAACAACATCAACGAAGCTCCACAACAACATCAACGAAGCGCCACAATAACATCAACGAAACGCCACAATAACATCAACGAAGCTCCACAATAACATCAACGAAGCTCCACAATAACATCAACGAAGCGCCACAACAACATCAACGAAGCTCCACAACAACATCAACGAAGCGCCACAACAACATCAACGAAGCGCCACAATAACACCAACGAAGCGCCACAACAACATCAACGAAGCTCCACAACAACATCAACGAAGCGCCACAACAACATCAACGAAGCGCCACAACAACATCAACGAAGCGCCACAACAACATCAACGAAGCGCCACAACAACATCAACGAAGCGCCACAACAACATCAACGAAGCGCCACAACAATGTCAACGAAGCTCCACAACAACACCAACGAAGCGCCACAACAATATCAACGAAGCGCCACAACAACATCAACGAAGCGCCACAACAATGTCAACGAAGCGCCACAACAATATCAACGAAGCGCCACAACAACAACAACGAAGCGCCACAACAATGTCAACGAAGCGCACAACAATATCAACGAAGCGCCACAACAACATCAACGAAGCGCCACAACAATATCAACGAAGCGCCACAACAACATCAGCGAAGCGCCACAACAACATCAACGAAGCGCCACAACAACACCAACGAAGCGCCACAACAATGTCAACGAAGCGCCACAACAATATCAACGAAGCGCCACAACAACATCAACGAAGCTCCACAAGAACATCAACGAAGCGCCACAACAACATCAACGAAGAGCCACAACAACATCAACGAAGCGCCACAACAACATCAACGAAGCGCCACAACAACATCAACGAAGCGCCACAACAACATCAACGAAGCGCCACAACAACATCAACGAAGCGCCACAACAACACCAACGAAGCGCCACAATAATATCACCTAAGCGCCACAACAACATCAACGAAGCGCCACAACAACATCAACGAAGCGCCACAACAATATCAACGAAGCGCCACAACAGCATCAATGAAGAGCCAATACAACATCAACGAAGCGCCACAACAACATCAACGAAGCGCCACAACAACATCAACGAAGCGCCACAACAACATCAACGAAGCGCCACAACAACATCAACGAAGCGCCACAACAACATCAACGAAGCGCCACAACAATGTCAACGAAGCTCCACAACAACACCAACGAAGCGCCACAACAATATCAACGAAGCGCCACAACAATATCAACGAAGCGCCACAACAACATCAACGAGGCGCCACAACAACACCAACGAAGCGCCACAACAACATCAACGAGGCGCCACAACAACATCAACGAAGCGCCACAACAACATCAACGAAGCGCCACAACAATATCAACGAAGCGCCACAACAACATCAACGAAGCGCCACAACAACATCAACGAAGCGCCACAACAATGTCAACGAAGCTCCACAACAACACCAACGAAGCGCCACAACAATATCAACGAAGCGCCACAACAATATCAACGAAGCGCCACAACAACATCAACGAGGCGCCACTACAACATCAACGAAACTCCACAACAACATCAACGAGGCGCCACAACAACATCAACGAAACTCCACAACAACATCAATGAGGCGCCACAACAACATCAACAAAACTCCACAACAACATCAACGAGGCGCCACAACAACATCAACGAAACTCCACAACAACATCAACGAGGCGCCACAACAACATCAACCAAGCGCCCCAACAACATCAACGAAACTCCACAACAATATCAACGAAGCGCCACAACAACATCTACGAGGCGCCACAACAACATCAACAAAACTCCACAACAACATCAACGAGGCGCCAAAACAACATCAACGAAACTCCACAACAACATCAACGAAACTCCACAACAACATCAACGAGGCGCCACAACAACATCAACGAAACTCCACAACAACATCAGCGAGGCGCCACAACAACATCAACGAAACTCCACAACAACATCAATGAGGCGCCACAACAACATCAACGAAACTCCACAACAACATCAACGAAGCGCCACAACAACATCAACGAGGCGCCACAACAACATCAACGATACTCCACAACAACATCAACGAAACTCCACAACAACATCAATGAGGCGCCACAACAACATCAACGAAACTCCACAACAACATCAACGAGGCGCCACAACAACATCAACGAAACTCCACAACAACATCAACGAAACTCCACAACAACATCAACGAGGCGCCACAACAACATCAACGAGGCGCCACAACAACATCAACGAGGCGCTACAACAACATCAATGAGGCGCCACAACAACATCAACGAGGCGCGACAACAACATCAATGAGGCGCCACATCAACATCAATGAGGCGCGACAACAACATCAATGAGGCGCCACATCAACATCAACGAGGCACCACAAAACATCAACGAGGCGCTACAACAACATATCAACGAGGCGCCACAACAACATCAACGGAGCTCCACAACAACATCAACGAGGCGCCACAACAACATCAACGAGGCGCCACAACAACATCAACGAGGTGCCACAACATCAACGAGGCGCCACAACAACATCAACGAAGCGCAACAACATCAACGAGGCGCCACTACAACATCAACGAGGCGCCACAACAACATCAACGAGGCGCCACAACAACATCAACGAGTCGTAACAACAACATCAACGAAGCGCCACAACAATGTCAACGAAGCTCCACAACAACACCAACGAAGCGCCACAACAATATCAACGAAGCGCCACAACAATATCAACGAAGCGCCACAACAACATCAACGAGGCGCCACTACAACATCAACGAAACTCCACAACAACATCAACGAGGCGCCACAACAACATCAACGAAACTCCACAACAACATCAATGAGGCGCCACAACAACATCAACAAAACTCCACAACAACATCAACGAGGCGCCACAACAACATCAACGAAACTCCACAACAACATCAACGAGGCGCCACAACAACATCAACCAAGCGCCCCAACAACATCAACGAAACTCCACAACAATATCAACGAAGCGCCACAACAATATCAACGAAGCGCCACAACAACAACAACGAAGCGCCACAACAATGTCAACGAAGCGCACAACAATATCAACGAAGCGCCACAACAACATCAACGAAGCGCCACAACAATATCAACGAAGCGCCACAACAACATCAGCGAAGCGCCACAACAACATCAACGAAGCGCCACAACAACACCAACGAAGCGCCACAACAATGTCAACGAAGCGCCACAACAATATCAACGAAGCGCCACAACAACATCAACGAAGCTCCACAAGAACATCAACGAAGCGCCACAACAACATCAACGAAGAGCCACAACAACATCAACGAAGCGCCACAACAACATCAACGAAGCGCCACAACAACATCAACGAAGCGCCACAACAACATCAACGAAGCGCCACAACAACATCAACGAAGCGCCACAACAACACCAACGAAGCGCCACAATAATATCACCTAAGCGCCACAACAACATCAACGAAGCGCCACAACAACATCAACGAAGCGCCACAACAATATCAACGAAGCGCCACAACAGCATCAATGAAGAGCCACAACAACATCAACGAAGCGCCACAACAACATCAACGAAGCGCCACAACAACATCAACGAAGCGCCACAACAACATCAACGAAGCGCCACAACAACATCAACGAAGCGCCACAACAACATCAACGAAGCGCCACAACAATGTCAACGAAGCTCCACAACAACACCAACGAAGCGCCACAACAATATCAACGAAGCGCCACAACAATATCAACGAAGCGCCACAACAACATCAACGAGGCGCCACAACAACACCAACGAAGCGCCACAACAACATCAACGAGGCGCCACAACAACATCAACGAAGCGCCACAACAACATCAACGAAGCGCCACAACAATATCAACGAAGCGCCACAACAACATCAACGAAGCGCCACAACAACATCAACGAAGCGCCACAACAATGTCAACGAAGCTCCACAACAACACCAACGAAGCGCCACAACAATATCAACGAAGCGCCACAACAATATCAACGAAGCGCCACAACAACATCAACGAGGCGCCACTACAACATCAACGAAACTCCACAACAACATCAACGAGGCGCCACAACAACATCAACGAAACTCCACAACAACATCAATGAGGCGCCACAACAACATCAACAAAACTCCACAACAACATCAACGAGGCGCCACAACAACATCAACGAAACTCCACAACAACATCAACGAGGCGCCACAACAACATCAACCAAGCGCCCCAACAACATCAACGAAACTCCACAACAATATCAACGAAGCGCCACAACAACATCTACGAGGCGCCACAACAACATCAACAAAACTCCACAACAACATCAACGAGGCGCCAAAACAACATCAACGAAACTCCACAACAACATCAACGAAACTCCACAACAACATCAACGAGGCGCCACAACAACATCAACGAAACTCCACAACAACATCAGCGAGGCGCCACAACAACATCAACGAAACTCCACAACAACATCAATGAGGCGCCACAACAACATCAACGAAACTCCACAACAACATCAACGAAGCGCCACAACAACATCAACGAGGCGCCACAACAACATCAACGATACTCCACACCAACATCAACGAAACTCCACAACAACATCAATGAGGCGCCACAACAACATCAACGAAACTCCACAACAACATCAACGAGGCGCCACAACAACATCAACGAAACTCCACAACAACATCAACGAAACTCCACAACAACATCAACGAGGCGCCACAACAACATCAACGAGGCGCCACAACAACATCAACGAGGCGCTACAACAACATCAATGAGGCGCCACAACAACATCAACGAGGCGCGACAACAACATCAATGAGGCGCCACATCAACATCAATGAGGCGCGACAACAACATCAATGAGGCGCCACATCAACATCAACGAGGCACCACAAAACATCAACGAGGCGCTACAACAACATATCAACGAGGCGCCACAACAACATCAACGGAGCTCCACAACAACATCAACGAGGCGCCACAACAACATCAACGAGGCGCCACAACAACATCAACGAGGTGCCACAACATCAACGAGGCGCCACAACAACATCAACGAAGCGCAACAACATCAACGAGGCGCCACAACAACATCAACGAGGCGCCACAACAACATCAACGAGGCGCCACAACAACATCAACGAGTCGTAACAACAACATCAACGAGGCGTCACAACAACATCAACGAGGCGCCACAACAACATCAATGAAGCTCCACAACAACACCAACGAAGCTCCACAAAACTATCAACGAAGCTCCACTACAACACCAACGAAGCTCCACAACAACATCAACGAACCTCCACAACAACACCAACGAAGCTCCACAACAACATCAACGAAGCTCCACAACAACACCAACGAAGCTCCACAACAACACCAACGAAGCTCCACAACAACACCAACGAAGCTCCACAACAACACCAACGAAGCTCCACAACAACACAACGAAGCTCCACAACAACACCAACTAAGCTCCACAACAACACCAACGAAACTCCACAACAACACCAACGAAGCGCCATAACAACATCAACGAAGCGCCACAACAACATCAACGAAGCGCCACAACAACATCAACGAAGCGCCACAACAATATCAACGAAGCGCCACAACAACATCAACGAAGCGCCACAACAACATCAACGAAGCTCCACAACAACACCAACGAAGATCCACAACAATATCAACGAAGCTCCACAACAATATCAACGAAGCGCCACAATAACACCAACGAAGCGCCACAACAACATCAACGAAGCGCCACAACAACATCAACGAAGCGCCACAACAACATCAACGATGCGCCACAACAATATCAACGAAGCGCCACAACAACATCAACGAAGCGCCACAACAATATCAACGAAGCGCCACAACAACATCAACGAAGCGCCACAACAACATCAACGAAGCGCCACAACAACATCAACGAAGCGCCACAACAACATCAACGAAGCGCCACAACAATATCAACGAAGCGCCACAACAACATCACTGAAGCGCCACAACAACATCAACGAAGCGCCACAACAACATCAACGAAGCGCCACAACAACATCAACGAAGCGCCACAACAACATCAACGAAGCGCCACAACAACATCAATGAGGCGCCACAACAACATCAACGAAGCGCCACAACAACACCAACGAAGCGCCACAACAACATCAACGAAGCGCCACAACAACACCAACGAAGCGCCACAATAATATCAACGAAGCGCCACAACAACATCAACGAAGCGCCACAACAACATCAACGAAGCGCCACAACAATATCAACGAAGCGCCACAACAACATCAACGAAGCGCCACAACAACATCAACGAAGCGCCACAACAACATCAACGAAGCGCCACAACAACATCAACGAAGCGCCACAACAATATCAACGAAGCGCCACAACAATGTCAACGAAGCTCCACAACAACACCAACGAAGCGCCACAACAATATCAACGAAGCGCCACAACAACATCAACGAAGCGCCACAACAACATCAACGAAGCGCCACAACAATATCAACGAAGCGCCACAACAACATCAACGAAGCGCCACAACAATATCAACGAAGCGCCACAACAACATCAACGAAGCGCCACAACAATATCAACGAAGCGCCACAACAATATCAACGAAGCGCCACAACAACACCAACGAAGCGCCACAACAACACCAACGAAGCGCCACAACAATATCAACGAAGCGCCACAACAATATCAACGAAGCGCCACAACAATATCAATGATGCGCCACAACAACATCAACGAGGCGCCACAACAACATCAACGAAACTCCACAACAACATCAATGAGGCGCCACAACAACATCAACGAAACTCCACAACAACATCAATGAGGCACCACAACAACATTAACAAAACTCCACAACAACATCAACGAGGCGCCACAACAACATCAACGAAACTCCACAACAACATCAACGAGGCGCCACAACAACATCAACCAAGCGCCACAACAACATCAACGAAGCGCCACAACAACATCAACGAAGCGCCACAACAATGTCAACGAAGCTCCACAACAACACCAACGAAGCGCCACAACAATATCAACGAAGCGCCACAACAATATCAACGAAGCGCCACAACAACATCAACGAGGCGCCACTACAACATCAACGAAACTCCACAACAACATCAACGAGGCGCCACAACAACATCAACGAAACTCCACAACAACATCAATGAGGCGCCACAACAACATCAACAAAACTCCACAACAACATCAACGAGGCGCCGCAACAACATCAACGAAACTCCACAACAACATCAACGAGGCGCCACAACAACATCAACCAAGCGCCCCAACAACATCAACGAAACTCCACAACAATATCAACGAAGCGCCACAACAACATCTACGAGGCGCCACAACAACATCAACAAAACTCCACAACAACATCAACGAGGCGCCAAAACAACATCAACGAAACTCCACAACAACATCAACGAAACTCCACAACAACATCAACGAGGCGCCACAACAACATCAACGAAACTCCACAACAACATCAGCGAGGCGCCACAACAACATCAACGAAACTCCACAACAACATCAATGAGGCGCCACAACAACATCAACGAAACTCCACAACAACATCAACGAAGCGCCACAACAACATCAACGAGGCGCCACAACAACATCAACGATACTCCACAACAACATCAACGAAACTCCACAACAACATCAATGAGGCGCCACAACAACATCAACGAAACTCCACAACAACATCAACGAGGCGCCACAACAACATCAACGAAACTCCACAACAACATCAACGAAACTCCACAACAACATCAACGAGGCGCCACAACAACATCAACGAGGCGCCACAACAACATCAACGAGGCGCTACAACAACATCAATGAGGCGCCACAACAACATCAACGAGGCGCGACAACAACATCAATGAGGCGCCACATCAACATCAATGAGGCGCGACAACAACATCAATGAGGCGCCACATCAACATCAACGAGGCACCACAAAACATCAACGAGGCGCTACAACAACATATCAACGAGGCGCCACAACAACATCAACGGAGCTCCACAACAACATCAACGAGGCGCCACAACAACATCAACGAGGCGCCACAACAACATCAACGAGGTGCCACAACATCAACGAGGCGCCACAACAACATCAACGAAGCGCAACAACATCAACGAGGCGCCACAACAACATCAACGAGGCGCCACAACAACATCAACGAGGCGCCACAACAACATCAACGAGTCGTAACAACAACATCAACGAGGCGTCACAACAACATCAACGAGGCGCCACAACAACATCAATGAAGCTCCACAACAACACCAACGAAGCTCCACAAAACTATCAACGAAGCTCCACTACAACACCAACGAAGCTCCACAACAACATCAACGAACCTCCACAACAACACCAACGAAGCTCCACAACAACATCAACGAAGCTCCACAACAACACCAACGAAGCTCCACAACAACACCAACGAAGCTCCACAACAACACCAACGAAGCTCCACAACAACACAACGAAGCTCCACAACAACACCAACTAAGCTCCACAACAACACCAACGAAACTCCACAACAACACCAACGAAGCGCCATAACAACATCAACGAAGCGCCACAACAACATCAACGAAGCGCCACAACAACATCAACGAAGCGCCACAACAATATCAACGAAGCGCCACAACAACATCAACGAAGCGCCACAACAACATCAACGAAGCTCCACAACAACACCAACGAAGATCCACAACAATATCAACGAAGCTCCACAACAATATCAACGAAGCGCCACAATAACACCAACGAAGCGCCACAACAACATCAACGAAGCGCCACAACAACATCAACGAAGCGCCACAACAACATCAACGATGCGCCACAACAACATCAACGAAGCGCCACAACAATGTCAACGAAGCTCCACAACAACACCAACGAAGCGTCACAACAATATCAACGAAGCGCCACAACAACATCAACGAAGCGCCACAACAATGTCAACGAAGCGCCACAACAATATCAACGAAGCGCCACAACAACAACAACGAAGCGCCACAACAATGTCAACGAAGCGCCACAACAATATCAACGAAGCGCCACAACAACATCAACGAAGCGCCACAACAATATCAACGAAGCGCCACAACAACATCAACGAAGCGCCACAACAACATCAACGAAGCGCCACAACAACATCAACGAAGCGCCACAACAACATCAACGAAGCGCCACAACAATATCAACGAAGCGCCACAACAACATCAACGAAGCGCCACAAC
The DNA here is from genome assembly GCA_032433765.1 of Megaustenia siamemsis. Lineage (NCBI taxonomy): Eukaryota > Metazoa > Mollusca > Gastropoda > Stylommatophora > Ariophantidae > Megaustenia > Megaustenia siamemsis. The sequence goes on along the minus strand of JAVIAB010000117.1, from coordinate 46,309,410 downwards.
AACATCAACGAAGCGCCACAACAACATCAACGAAGCGCCACAACAACATCAACGAAGCGCCACAACAACATCAACGAAGCGCCACAACAACATCAATGAGGCGCCACAACAACATCAACGAAGCGCCACAACAACACCAACGAAGCGCCACAACAACATCAACGAAGCGCCACAACAACACCAACGAAGCGCCACAATAATATCAACGAAGCGCCACAACAACATCAACGAAGCGCCACAACAACATCAACGAAGCGCCACAACAATATCAACGAAGCGCCACAACAACATCAACGAAGCGCCACAACAACATCAACGAAGCGCCACAACAACATCAACGAAGCGCCACAACAACATCAACGAAGCGCCACAACAATATCAACGAAGCGCCACAACAATGTCAACGAAGCTCCACAACAACACCAACGAAGCGCCACAACAATATCAACGAAGCGCCACAACAACATCAACGAAGCGCCACAACAACATCAACGAAGCGCCACAACAATATCAACGAAGCGCCACAACAACATCAACGAAGCGCCACAACAATATCAACGAAGCGCCACAACAACATCAACGAAGCGCCACAACAATATCAACGAAGCGCCACAACAATATCAACGAAGCGCCACAACAACACCAACGAAGCGCCACAACAACACCAACGAAGCGCCACAACAATATCAACGAAGCGCCACAGCAATATCAACGAAGCGCCACAACAATATCAATGATGCGCCACAACAACATCAACGAGGCGCCACAACAACATCAACGAAACTCCACAACAACATCAATGAGGCGCCACAACAACATCAACGAAACTCCACAACAACATCAATGAGGCACCACAACAACATTAACAAAACTCCACAACAACATCAACGAGGCGCCACAACAACATCAACGAAACTCCACAACAACATCAACGAGGCGCCACAACAACATCAACCAAGCGCCACAACAACATCAACGAAACTCCAGAACAATATCAACGAAGCGCCACAACAACATCTACGAGGCGCCACAACAACATCAACAAAACTCCACAACAACATCAACGAGGCGCCAAAACAACATCAACGAAACTCCACAACAACATCAACGAGGCGCCACAACAACATCAACGAAACTCCACAACAACATCAACGAGGCGCCACAACAACATCAACGAAGCTCCACAAAACTATCAACGAAGCTCCACTACAACACCAACGAAGCTCCACAACAACATCAACGAACCTCCACAACAACACCAACGAAGCTCCACAACAACATCAACGAAGCTCCACAACAACACCAACGAAGCTCCACAACAACACCAACGAAGCTCCACAACAACACCAACGAAGCTCCACAACAACACCAACTAAGCTCCACAACAACACCAACTAAGCTCCACAACAACACCAACGAAGCTCCACAACAACACCAACGAAGCGCCATAACAACATCAACGAAGCGCCACAACAAGATCAACGAAGCGCCATAACAACATCAACGAAGCGCCACAACAAGATCAACGAAGTGCCATAACAACATCAACGAAGCGCCACAACAAGATCAACGAAGCGCCATAACAACATCAACGAAGCTCCACAACAACACCAACGAAGCGCCATAACAACATCAACGAAGCGCCACAACAAGATCAACGAAGTGCCACAACAACATCAACGAAACGCCACAACAATATCAACGAAGCGCCACAACATCAACAACGAAGCGCCACAACAACATCAACAAAGCTCCACAACAACACCAACGAAGCTCCACAACAATATCAACGAAGCTCCACAACAATATCAACGAAGCGCCACAATAACACCAACGAAGCGCCACAACAACATCAACGAAGCTCCACAACAACATCAACGAAGCGCCACAACAACATCAACGAAGCGCCACAACAACATCAACGAAGCGCCACAACAACATCAACGAAGCGCCACAACAATGTCAACGAAGCTCCACAACAACACCAACGAAGCGCCACAACAATATCAACGAAGCGCCACAACAACATCAACGAAGCGCCACAACAATGTCAACGAAGCGCCACAACAATATCAACGAAGCGCCACAACAACAACAACGAAGCGCCACAACAATGTCAACGAAGCGCACAACAATATCAACGAAGCGCCACAACAACATCAACGAAGCGCCACAACAATATCAACGAAGCGCCACAACAACATCAACGAAGCGCCACAACAACACCAACGAAGCGCCACAACAATATCAACGAAGCGCCACAACAACATCAACGAAGCGCCACAACAACACCAACGAAGCGCCACAACAACATCAACGAAGCGCCACAACAACATCAACGAAGCGCCACAAGAACATCAACGAAGCGCCACAACAACATCAACGAAGAGCCACAACAACATCAACGAAGCGCCACAACAACATCAACGAAGCGCCACAACAACATCAACGAAGCGCCACAACAACACCAACGAAGCGCCACAACAGCATCAACGAAGCGCCACAACAACATCAACGAAGCTCCACAACAACATCAACGAAGCGCCACAACAATATCAACGAAGCGCCACAACAACACCAACGAAGCTCCACAACAACATCAACGAAGCTCCACAACAACATCAACGAAGCGCCACAACAATATCAACGAAGCGCCACAACAACACCAACGAAGCTCCACAACAACATCAACGAAGCTCCACAACAACATCAACGAAGCGCCACAACAATATCAACGAAGCGCCACAACAGCATCAATGAAGAGCCACAACAACATCAACGAAGCGCCACAACAACATCAACGAAGCGCCACAACAACATCAACGAAGCGCCACAACAACATCAACGAAGCGCCACAACAACATCAACGAAGCGCCACAACAACACCAACGAAGCGCCACAACAATATCAACGAAGCGCCACAACAATATCAACGAAGCGCCACAACAACATCAACGAGGCGCCACAACAACATCAACGAAGCGCCACAACAACATCAACGAGGCGCCGCAACAACATCAACGAAGCGCCACAACAATATCAACGAAGCTCCACAACAACACCAACGAAGCGCCACAACAACATCAACGAGGCGCCGCAACAACATCAACGAAGCGCCACAACAACATCAACGAAGCGCCACAACAACATCAACGAAGCGCCACAACAATATCAACGAAGCGCCACAACAACATCAACGAGGCGGCACAACAACATCAACGAAACTCCACAACAACATCAATGAGGCGCCACAACAACATCAACAAAACTCCACAACAACATCAACGAGGCGCCACAACAACATCAACGAAACTCCACAACAACATCAACGAGGCGCCACAACAACATCAACCAAGCGCCCCAACAACATCAACGAAACTCCACAACAATATCAACGAAGCGCCACAACAACATCTACGAGGCGCCACAACAACATCAACAAAACTCCACAACAACATCAACGAGGCGCCAAAACAACATCAACGAAACTCCACAACAACATCAACGAAACTCCACAACAACATCAACGAGGCGCCACAACAACATCAACGAAACTCCACAACAACATCAGCGAGGCGCCACAACAACATCAACGAAACTCCACAACAACATCAATGAGGCGCCACAACAACATCAACGAAACTCCACAACAACATCAACGAAGCGCCACAACAACATCAACGAGGCGCCACAACAACATCAACGATACTCCACAACAACATCAACGAAACTCCACAACAACATCAATGAGGCGCCACAACAACATCAACGAAACTCCACAACAACATCAACGAGGCGCCACAACAACATCAACGAAACTCCACAACAACATCAACGAAACTCCACAACAACATCAACGAGGCGCCACAACAACATCAACGAGGCGCCACAACAACATCAACGAGGCGCTACAACAACATCAATGAGGCGCCACAACAACATCAACGAGGCGCGACAACAACATCAATGAGGCGCCACATCAACATCAATGAGGCGCGACAACAACATCAATGAGGCGCCACATCAACATCAACGAGGCACCACAAAACATCAACGAGGCGCTACAACAACATATCAACGAGGCGCCACAACAACATCAACGGAGCTCCACAACAACATCAACGAGGCGCCACAACAACATCAACGAGGCGCCACAACAACATCAACGAGGTGCCACAACATCAACGAGGCGCCACAACAACATCAACGAAGCGCAACAACATCAACGAGGCGCCACAACAACATCAACGAGGCGCCACAACAACATCAACGAGGCGCCACAACAACATCAACGAGTCGTAACAACAACATCAACGAGGCGTCACAACAACATCAACGAGGCGCTACAACAACATCAATGAAGCTCCACAACAACACCAACGAAGCTCCACAAAACTATCAACGAAGCTCCACTACAACACCAACGAAGCTCCACAACAACATCAACGAACCTCCACAACAACACCAACGAAGCTCCACAACAACATCAACGAAGCTCCACAACAACACCAACGAAGCTCCACAACAACACCAACGAAGCTCCACAACAACACCAACGAAGCTCCACAACAACACCAACGAAGCTCCACAACAACACAACGAAGCTCCACAACAACACCAACTAAGCTCCACAACAACACCAACGAAACTCCACAACAACACCAACGAAGCGCCATAACAACATCAACGAAGCGCCACAACAACATCAACGAAGCGCCACAACAACATCAACGAAGCGCCACAACAATATCAACGAAGCGCCACAACAACATCAACGAAGCGCCACAACAACATCAACGAAGCTCCACAACAACACCAACGAAGATCCACAACAATATCAACGAAGCTCCACAACAATATCAACGAAGCGCCACAATAACACCAACGAAGCGCCACAACAACATCAACGAAGCGCCACAACAACATCAACGAAGCGCCACAACAACATCAACGATGCGCCACAACAACATCAACGAAGCGCCACAACAATGTCAACGAAGCTCCACAACAACACCAACGAAGCGTCACAACAATATCAACGAAGCGCCACAACAACATCAACGAAGCGCCACAACAATGTCAACGAAGCGCCACAACAATATCAACGAAGCGCCACAACAACAACAACGAAGCGCCACAACAATGTCAACGAAGCGCCACAACAATATCAACGAAGCGCCACAACAACATCAACGAAGCGCCACAACAATATCAACGAAGCGCCACAACAACATCAACGAAGCGCCACAACAACATCAACGAAGCGCCACAACAACATCAACGAAGCGCCACAACAACATCAACGAAGCGCCACAACAATATCAACGAAGCGCCACAACAACATCAACGAAGCGCCACAACAACATCAACGAAGCGCCACAACAACATCAACGAAGCGCCACAACAACATCAACGAAGCGCCACAACAACATCAACGAAGCGCCACAACAACATCAATGAGGCGCCACAACAACATCAACGAAGCGCCACAACAACACCAACGAAGCGCCACAACAACATCAACGAAGCGCCACAACAACACCAACGAAGCGCCACAATAATATCAACGAAGCGCCACAACAACATCAACGAAGCGCCACAACAACATCAACGAAGCGCCACAACAATATCAACGAAGCGCCACAACAACATCAACGAAGCGCCACAACAACATCAACGAAGCGCCACAACAACATCAACGAAGCGCCACAACAACATCAACGAAGCGCCACAACAATATCAACGAAGCGCCACAACAATGTCAACGAAGCTCCACAACAACACCAACGAAGCGCCACAACAATATCAACGAAGCGCCACAACAACATCAACGAAGCGCCACAACAACATCAACGAAGCGCCACAACAATATCAACGAAGCGCCACAACAACATCAACGAAGCGCCACAACAATATCAACGAAGCGCCACAACAACATCAACGAAGCGCCACAACAATATCAACGAAGCGCCACAACAATATCAACGAAGCGCCACAACAACACCAACGAAGCGCCACAACAACACCAACGAAGCGCCACAACAATATCAACGAAGCGCCACAACAATATCAACGAAGCGCCACAACAATATCAATGATGCGCCACAACAACATCAACGAGGCGCCACAACAACATCAACGAAACTCCACAACAACATCAATGAGGCGCCACAACAACATCAACGAAACTCCACAACAACATCAATGAGGCACCACAACAACATTAACAAAACTCCACAACAACATCAACGAGGCGCCACAACAACATCAACGAAACTCCACAACAACATCAACGAGGCGCCACAACAACATCAACCAAGCGCCACAACAACATCAACGAAACTCCACAACAATATCAACGAAGCGCCACAACAACATCTACGAGGCGCCACAACAACATCAACAAAACTCCACAACAACATCAACGAGGCGCCAAAACAACATCAACGAAACTCCACAACAACATCAACGAGGCGCCACAACAACATCAACGAAACTCCACAACAACATCAACGAGGCGCCACAACAACATCAACGAAGCTCCACTACAACACCAACGAAGCTCCACAACAACATCAACGAACCTCCACAACAACACCAACGAAGCTCCACAACAACATCAACGAAGCTCCACAACAACACCAACGAAGCTCCACAACAACACCAACGAAGCTCCACAACAACACCAACGAAGCTCCACAACAACACCAACTAAGCTCCACAACAACACCAACTAAGCTCCACAACAACACCAACGAAGCTCCACAACAACACCAACGAAGCGCCATAACAACATCAACGAAGCGCCACAACAAGATCAACGAAGCGCCATAACAACATCAACGAAGCGCCACAACAAGATCAACGAAGTGCCATAACAACATCAACGAAGCGCCACAACAAGATCAACGAAGCGCCATAACAACATCAACGAAGCTCCACAACAACACCAACGAAGCGCCATAACAACATCAACGAAGCGCCACAACAAGATCAACGAAGTGCCACAACAACATCAACGAAACGCCACAACAATATCAACGAAGCGCCACAACATCATCAACGAAGCGCCACAACAACATCAACAAAGCTCCACAACAACACCAACGAAGCTCCACAACAATATCAACGAAGCTCCACAACAATATCAACGAAGCGCCACAATAACACCAACGAAGCGCCACAACAACATCAACGAAGTGCCACAACAACATCAACGAAGCGCCACAACAACATCAACGAAGCGCCACAACAACATCAACGAAGCGCCACAACAACATCAACGAAGCGCCACAACAATGTCAACGAAGCTCCACAACAACACCAACGAAGCGCCACAACAATATCAACGAAGCGCCACAACAACATCAACGAAGCGCCACAACAATGTCAACGAAGCGCCACAACAATATCAACGAAGCGCCACAACAACAACAACGAAGCGCCACAACAATGTCAACGAAGCGCACAACAATATCAACGAAGCGCCACAACAACATCAACGAAGCGCCACAACAATATCAACGAAGCGCCACAACAACATCAACGAAGCGCCACAACGACACCAACGAAGCGCCACAACAATATCAACGAAGCGCCACAACAACATCAACGAAGCGCCACAACAACACCAACGAAGCGCCACAACAACATCAACGAAGCGCCACAACAACATCAACGAAGCGCCACAAGAACATCAACGAAGCGCCACAACAACATCAACGAAGAGCCACAACAACATCAACGAAGCGCCACAACAACATCAACGAAGCGCCACAACAACATCAACGAAGCGCCACAACAACACCAACGAAGCGCCACAACAGCATCAACGAAGCGCCACAACAACATCAACGAAGCGCCACAACAACACCAACGAAGCGCCACAACAGCATCAACGAAGCGCCACAACAACATCAACGAAGCTCCACAACAACATCAACGAAGCGCCACAACAATATCAACGAAGCGCCACAACAACACCAACGAAGCTCCACAACAACATCAACGAAGCTCCACAACAACATCAACGAAGCGCCACAACAATATCAACGAAGCGCCATAACAACACCAACGAAGCTCCACAACAACATCAACGAAGCTCCACAACAACATCAACGAAGCGCCACAACAATATCAACGAAGCGCCACAACAGCATCAATGAAGAGCCACAACAACATCAACGAAGCGCCACAACAACATCAACGAAGCGCCACAACAACATCAACGAAGCGCCACAACAACATCAACGAAGCGCCACAACAACATCAACGAAGCGCCACAACAACATCAACGAAGCGCCACAACAACACCAACGAAGCGCCACAACAATATCAACGAAGCGCCACAACAATATCAACGAAGCGCCACAACAACATCAACGAGGCGCCACAACAACATCAACGAAGCGCCACAACAACATCAACGAGGCGCCGCAACAACATCAACGAAGCGCCACAACAATATCAACGAAGCTCCACAACAACACCAACGAAGCGCCACAACAACATCAACGAGGCGCCGCAACAACATCAACGAAGCGCCACAACAACATCAACGAAGCGCCACAACAACATCAACGAAGCGCCACAACAATATCAACGAAGCGCCACAACAACATCAACGAAGCGCCACAACAACATCAACGAAGCGCCACAACAATGTCAACGAAGCTCCACAACAACACCAACGAAGCGCCACAACAATATCAACGAAGCGCAAAAACAATATCAACGAAGCGCCACAACAACATCAACGAGGCGCCACTACAACATCAACGAAACTCCACAACAACATCAACGAGGCGCCACAACAACATCAACGAAACTCCACAACAACATCAATGAGGCGCCACAACAACATCAACAAAACTCCACAACAACATCAACGAGGCGCCACAACAACATCAACGAAACTCCACAACAACATCAACGAGGCGCCACAACAACATCAACCAAGCGCCCCAACAACATCAACGAAACTCCACAACAATATCAACGAAGCGCCACAACAACATCTACGAGGCGCCACAACAACATCAACAAAACTCCACAACAACATCAACGAGGCGCCAAAACAACATCAACGAAACTCCACAACAACATCAACGAAACTCCACAACAACATCAACGAGGCGCCACAACAACATCAACGAAACTCCACAACAACATCAGCGAGGCGCCACAACAACATCAACGAAACTCCACAACAACATCAATGAGGCGCCACAACAACATCAACGAAACTCCACAACAACATCAACGAAGCGCCACAACAACATCAACGAGGCGCCACAACAACATCAACGATACTCCACAACAACATCAACGAAACTCCACAACAACATCAATGAGGCGCCACAACAACATCAACGAAACTCCACAACAACATCAACGAGGCGCCACAACAACATCAACGAAACTCCACAACAACATCAACGAAACTCCACAACAACATCAACGAGGCGCCACAACAACATCAACGAGGCGCCACAACAACATCAACGAAGCGCCACAACAACATCAACGAAGCGCCACAACAACATCAACGAGGCGCTACAACAACATCAACGAGGCGCCACAACAACATCAACGAAGCGCCACAACAATATCAACGAGGCGCCACAACAACATCAACGAAGCGCCACAACAACACCAACGAAGCGCCACAACAATATCAACGAAGCGCCACAACAACATCAACGAAGCGCCACAAGAACATCAACGAAGCGCCACAACAACATCAACGAAGAGCCACAACAACATCAACGAAGCGCCACAACAATATCAACGAAGCGCCACAATAATATCAACGAAGCGCCACAACAACATCAACGAAGCGCCACAACAACATCAACGAAGCGCCACAACAATGTCAACGAAGCTCCACAACAACACCAACGAAGCGCCACAACAACATCAACGAGGCGCCACAACAACATCAACGAGGCGCCACAACAACATCAACGAAGCGCCACAACAACATCAACGAAGCGCCACAACAACATCAACGAAGCGCCACAACAACATCAACGAAGCGCCACAACAATGTCAATGAAGCTCCACAACAATATCAACGAAGCGCCACAACAACATCAACGAAGCTCCACAACAACATCAACGAAGCGCCACAACAATATCAACGAAGCGCCACAACAATGTCAACGAAGCGCACAACAATATCAACGAAGCGCCACAACAACATCAACGAAGCGCCACAACAACATCAACGAAGCGCCACATCAACATCAACGAAGCGCCACAACAATATCAACGAAGCGCCACAACAATATCAACGAGGCGCCACAACAACATCAACGAAGCGCCACAACAACATCAACGAAGCGCCACAACAATATCAACGAAGCGCCACAACAACATCAACGAAGCGCCACAACAACACAACGAAGCGCCACAACAATATCAACGAAGCGCCACAAGAACATCAACGAAGCGCCACAAGAACATCAACGAAGCTCCACAACAACATCAGCGAGGCGCCACAACAACATCAACGAAACTCCACAACAACATCAACGAAACTCCACAACAACATCAGCGAGGCGCCACAACAACATCAACGAAACTCCACAACAACATCATTGAGGCGCCACAACAATGTCAACGAAGCTCCACAACAACATCAACGAAACTCCACAACAACATCAACGAAACTCCACAACAACATCAGCGAGGCGCCACAACAATGTCAACGAAGCTCCACAACAACATCAACGAAACTCCACAACAACATCAACGAAACTCCACAACAACATCAGCGAGGCGCCACAACAACATCAACGAAACTCCACAACAACATCATTGAGGCGCCACAACAACATCAACGAAACTCCACAACAACATCAACGAAGCGCCACAACAACATCAACGAGGCGCCACAACAACATCAACGATACTCCACAACAACATCAACGAAACTCCACAACAACATCAATGAGGCGCCACAACAACATCAACGAAACTCCACAACAACATCAACGAGGCGCCACAACAACATCAACGAAACTCCACAACAACATCAACGAAACTCCACAACAACATCAACGAGGCGCCACAACAACATCAACGAGGCGCCACAACAAAATCAACGAAGCGCCACAACAAAATCAACGAGGCGCCACAACAACATCAACGAGGCGCCACAACAAAATCAACGAAGCGCCACAACAAAATCAACGAAGCGCCACAACAACATCAACGAGGCGCTACAACAACATCAACGAGGCGCCACAACAACATCAACGAAGCGCCACAACAATATCAACGAGGCGCCACAACAATATCAACGAGGCGCCACAACAACATCAACGAAGCGCCACAACAATATCAACGAAGCGCCACAACAATATCAACGAAGCGCCACAACAATATCAACGAAGCGCCACAACAATATCAACGAGGCGCCACAACAACATCAACGAAGCGCCACAACAATATCAACGAGGCGCCACAACAACATCAACGAAGCGCCACAACAATGTCAACGAAGCGCCACAACAATATCAACGAGGCGCCACAACAACATCAACGAAGCGCCACAACAATATCAACGAGGCGCCACAACAACATCAACGAAGCGCCACAACAATATCAACGAGGCGCCACAACAACACCAACGAAGCGCCACAACAATATCAACGAAGCTCCACAACAACATCAACGAAGCGCCACAACAACATCAACGAGGCGCCACAACAAAATCAACGAAGCGCCACAACAACATCAACGAAGCGCCACAACAACATCAACGAGGCGCCACAACAAAATCAACGAAGCGCCACAACAACATCAACGAGGCGCCACAACAAAATCAACGAAGCGCCACAACAACATCAACGAGGCGCTACAACAACATCAACGAGGCGCCACAATAACATCAACGAAGCGCCACAACAACATCAACGAAGCGCCACAACAACATCAACGAAACTCCACAACAACATCAACGAAGCGCCACAACAATATCAACGAGGCGCCACAATAACATCAACGAAGCGCCACAACAACATCAACGAAGCGCCACAACAACATCAACGAAGCGCCACATCAACATCAACGAAACTCCACAACAACATCAACGAAGCGCCACATCAACATCAACGAGGCGCCACAACATCAACGAGGCGCCACAACAACATCAACGAAACTCCACAACAACATCAACGAAACTCCACAACAACATCAACGAGGCGCCACAACAACATCAACGAAACTCCACAACAACATCAACGAAGCGCCACAACAACATCAACGAAACTCCACAACAACATCAACGAAGCGCCACAACAACATCAACGAAGCGCCACAACAACATCAACGAAACTCCACAACAACATCAACGAAGCGCCACAACAACATCAACGAAACTCCACAACAACATCAACGAAGCGCCACAACAACATCAACGAAACTCCACAACAACATCAACGAAACTCCACAACAACATCAACGAAACTCCACAACAACATCAACGAAGCGCCACAACAACATCAACTAACAATGAGTGAAGCCACCAAAAGGGTGAGAACTAGAAATTTGTATTGCTCTCAGCGCCCTAATGGGTACACGAGGGAGTAAATAAAGAATAGAGAAAGAGATTGTTTATATTTTTCAATAGATCTATGTCATCATCATCATCATGTGCCGTATCGGTTGACGTGGGCAATCATGTCGTTCCACAATCTTCTATTTACTGTGCATCGTATCAGTTCTGTTGTTGACTGTTTTCCATGTTATGACACCAAGCTATCCAGTATGTTCTCTCTTTGTCGTCAGCGATCTCTCTTTCCTTTTATTTTGCCAGTTGTAACAAGGTATTCCAACTTTCCTCTTCTCATGATTTGCCCTAAAAATGTTGATTGTTTCATTCTGATGTTTTTTAGGAGCTGTCTTTTTGTGTTGGTCTCTTTGAGAACTTCCTCATTGGTATAGATCTATATATACTTCTAACATTTTTATATACTATAGTTTTTAAATATATATATATATATATATATATATCCATTGGGAATGGGGCACTTCCCCATTATTGACGTTAGCAAGGGGGGGGGGGGGGGGGGATTGTCTGGTTCTACCTTTCGGCTCCATGTGAAGCATAGGTCTTCAACTAACACTTTTTCAAGTCGTTCTGTTTTTTGCCATTCTTTAAGATTATTCCATGTCTTCCCCATCATTTTCATCTCTGCTTCTATCTGTCTTCTCCAAGAATTCCTTGGTCTTCCTCTTTGTCTTTTCCTCTAGGGATTCCAAAAGCGTATTACACAACAGGCCCTTTTTGGAGGGGGGGGGAGGGGCTGGGGAATTGTAGGACTGGAGAATAAAAGCCGACTTTCCAACGCAGTCGCCGTGAAGTGTTTCGGTCTGAATAGTTTTTATTTCACTCCCCCCCCCCCCCCATTTAATAAAAAATAAATTTTACCCCACCTCCAGGATTCGATCCCGCGTTCTCCTGGTCTGGAGTCCAACAAGCTATCGATCCATATACGATAGAAATTAGGGGCAACGTCACCCTCCACCCCTACCACCTCTTTTACGACCAGGTAAACGACCCAGAACAAATTACGAAAGGAGGTTCCCTTCTATAGTACACAGAAAATCTGCAAGGCAGCAAGATGCAGGGAAAGAGAGGTCGCGAGGCAAAGAGAGGAGATACTACATTAGCTTGGTGTCATGGCACGGAAAACAGTCAACAGCAGAATTATACGATATACCGTGGACTGAGGATTTTGGACCTAGATGATCGTCTGCATCAGCCGGTGTGGCACATGATGATACTGATGATGAATAATGTTCAGGTACATTTTTTTAAAAAGTCAGATATTGACTAATGAACTAGCATTATTGAAATAACGATAGGTTGGCGTCAGCTCCTGCTGGGTTAACTAATGTGTACCAGGGCAAGGTCATCAACGATCACATGATCTCAAGATGGCTATTATTGAGGCTGCGGTCATGAAACTACAAAAATTGTTTGGAATACAACAATGATAGCCTGTGAGGGCGAGGTGTGTCAGCCAGCGCCGACTAATGCGAGTCATCATTGTGTACACAGTCGCCTGCTGCAAGCAAATCGTTCTTTTTCCAATTGCTGATTGCCAATGTTTGCCTGCAGTCAACAACCTCTGACTCTTAGTTTCACCGTTTTGTTTTCTTACGCCTGTAACAGAAGTAGCGTTGCAATACTGCTTATGTGTGTCTATGTGGGTCTATGATTGCCTGCACTTTATGACACTCTAGTAGCAGTTAAATGATGCGTGTTTCCACTTACTTCTGTTCTTCCTGTCTACCTCTTGCACACCTTGTAGAGATCATCTGTCGCTATATTAATGTACACTGTAAACATGTTCATGTGTATCACGGTGTGCAATTTCTTCTATCTATTGACCTTTCGAGCCGTAACCGGCCCATAGGGCGTAGACCAAGATACACCTTCTCCTATATGAATTTTTGTTCTAGCAGTTTTCTTTTAAAGATATTTTATCAAATCTCGCCATCTGTCTCTGTTCTGTGCAAGCAGTTCTATCTCATTGAGGGAGCCGATTCCTGCTGCTCTTGCCTCTCTCATCAATGTTCTTCTCAGTGTCTCCCTGGGTCTTCCTCTTTTTCTTTTACCTGTTGTTTCCCATATGAGGGCTTGCTTTGCTATTCGATTATTATCTCTTCTCATCACATGTCCAACGTATGACCATCGTCTTTTCTTTATTACTGAAGATATTAGTGGTTGATTGGCGATTTCTCTAATTTCCTCGTTTGTTTTGAATTCGTTCCATTCTATACCAAGTATTTTCCTTAGACATTTATTTTCGAATGCGTTCAACTTTGTTTCTATATCTCTTGTTGTTTTCCAGCTTTCACACGCATACGTAAGGGTTGATAGTACATTTGATTTGAATAGCCTAAGTTTTGTGTTTTGCAATTTCTTGGATGGCATTAAATAAAACATGACGCACAATATGGTTGAATGTTGACTAAAAGAGGAATTGATTACAACTACTATTGTGAAAGTGTGACGAGAGAAAGATAACTAAATGTAGCAGCCTCATGAAGACATGAAACCTTGATCCAAGGGCTGTGTTCACCTCGTGTCGTTGTCACTGAGTGACTTCTCATAGCGTCCACTAGACGTTGGATTCGTTATTGTGCTAATTAGTGGTGGTTTTCAAAGTGAATTTGTTTTCTTTCGCAACATACGCTCTATTTCTTTTCACACGGGCTCGATGGAACACAGGTCAGGGGAAACAGGCCAAAGTCAAACATGAATCTGTCCATGACACAAGTGTCTAGGTGAACGAGCATTGTCTTGCTTCAAAATTATGCCTGGAACGTTTGCATTAAGGAAAAGCTCTACGTGTGTTGTGCTGACTTCATCTCTATCCAATACTCGTTAGGTTACCACTGATAATGGCAAGGTTCGTTCTAGCTGTATAAGAAATTCCGCCCGAAACCTCCACAATTCTTCCTCTCATCTTGTATATCTTTAGCACACAATTGCTAGGAAAACGTTCTATCTGACGCCTGTACACACAAACAATGCCCATCACACCTCGCAAACATAAAATTGACTCATCTAGGAACATAGAAGACGGGTATTCGCCTCTACACAGCAAAAAGGAATCGATCTCATCTCTTCCTTGTAAGTAAAGTAAAGTACCCCCGATACGCCAAGTGGCGTTGTTAAGTTATTGAGTTATTGAGTTTTTTGCGGGTCATCATCGTTGCACTCCGAACATGTCCATAGGTGCTCAGATACCCTCCTCAGCAATTCCCTCAGTGTCCAGCGACTGACGACTCCAGTCCTATGTTGGTTGATAAGTCTTCTTACACGGCCACTAAGTTTCTCATTTCTGGCTGTGCCCATCTTAACTCCCATTTCCATCATCCGAAGAAGTGACGTTGACCTGTGTTTGTCGAAGTCCTGTGCTCTTCCCACATATCGGAGTGCATTGATTATGTCCGCCCGATCCATCGGTTGCCCGACCTCAACGACAGCGCAGCTAGCCAACCTGTCCGCTCTCTCATTTCCCCGTACTCCCGCATGTCCAGGGACATAGACAAAGGTGACTTTACGTATTTTGGATTTCTGCAACGACTCTACCCATAGCATGCGTACAAAGCCCGCCTCCACTTTTTTTATCATGCTCATCGAATCACTCAGTATACATGCGTGGATGTAGTCTTGTGACTCTAACCATTTGAATGCATTGATCACTGCCATCACCTCCATTGTCATGCTACAACTGGAGAGAGCCTCACGCTACAATCAAACCCTTGTTCACTTCATCCTCAAGCCAGTTCACTGCCAGCAATGTCAATGACGCTCTCAAGATTTCAGACTTGAAAGTGTCTCAAGTATTTATTTAAAACGTTGATCAAATACTTCTTATCTGAAGAAAACACTCCATTTATTTGTTTTGTTTTATTAGGACGAATTAAGCAAATCAACATAATAACATTGAATCCAAACTGTACCATATATGAGTATAAATCTATTAGTAATGAAATCATAGCATTCTCCTGACACATTGAGGGTTTATTGTTACTTGTTTGATCAATTATGAAATGGACAGAAGGGCGTTAACTCACAGACATCTTGGTACATAAATTATCAGTCTACTGTTTGTTAATGAATTAATGAGGAAACTAGTGATGCACTCCACCTTCAAGTTTTGCCATATTTTATGTAACAACTGACAGTTTTATTCTCAATACTGCTTGCTCAAACGTTCATGTACACTCACTTTCAAGATAAATGGAGACAAAGAATATCTGTTCACGCAAGTTTGTTGTTACTATATGCATCAGTACTATCTCAATGTTAATTCAGAAAATAAAATCTGCACTTAAGAAGTTAAGCTATAAGTTGGAAGAGATTAATTGTTACAATGGAAGTGACTGGTTGTTCCTTGAATTGGAAAATTTGATTTTTTAAATTGAAGAGATGTATTGTTCCATGGAAATAATCGACCGATATTGAAATGGAAGGGATTCGTGTTGACATTGAAAAAAAAAAATTGTTTAACTCAGATTTTCCTTTAAATTGAAGATTTAGATTGTTCCATGAGATGGAAAGGACTAATTTTATTTGAAACGGAAGAGATTGATTATTATTTGAAATGGAAGGATTGATTATTATTTGAAATGGAAGGGATTGATTATTATTTGAAATGGAAGGGATTGATTATTATTTGAAATGGAAGGGATTGTTTACTATTTGAATGGAAGGGATTGATTATTATTTGAAATGGAATGGATTTCTTGTTATTTGAAATGGAATGGATTGTTTATTATTTTTGAACTGGAAATGACTGGTTGTTCCTTCAAATTTCGGAAAGGATTAATTGTTACTCGAAAGGAAGGTTTGGAAAATCACCATCGAAGAGCCTCGTCTGCATCTTCTGTTGTAAGTCCTTCGAGTTATAAAATGTTAGCTGACCATTGAATCTGTGCACAAGATTTATTTGAAGTCAGTGACAAATTATTAAAGAAAACACAACTGTAAAACAGAATGACTGTCACTGACCACAACATTTGTTTTATATAAAATTTAAATACAAATATTTTAAAGAAATATAGAACATTACATATTTTTTTTTACAATAATAGTGCCATTATACAATTGAATATTGTGAGGAGTAAAGAAGAATGTCATGGTTATTATGGCGAGGCATTGTGGCATTTGTGGAATTCAGTATCAGCAGATGGAATGTGGGAATTTACATATTGACTTTCTATTATTAGAGATACCCAGACAATGAACAATTTCCTCTCTCACTCACGCACGTACAAACTATTTAATGCACTGAATCAACACCAAATAAACACACGGGTGGTCAAGATAGAAATGGGTTAACGATCACAAATCAATAAGAGTGTGCAACCTATTCAAAAAGTCAGAATCAAGAAAAGAAATAATGAACTTCAGGTATAAGAGACCAGACAGAAAACCATTGCAGAAAAAAGAAAAACTATGTACATAGTGTTGATTCACCAGATCAAGAACGCAAACCTAGGAAAATAAAACCACAGGATAACATTAGCTCCCCTAAACAAACACAACACCGCCGAACAGTCAGTAAAGAGGTTGTTGAAGATGTAGTTTTAGAGGTTGTTGAAGATGTAGTTTTAGAGGTTGTTGAAGATGTAGTTTTAGAGGTTGTTGAAGATGTAGTTTTAGAGGTTGTTGAAGATGTGATTTTAGAGGTTGTTGAAGATGTATTTTTAGAGGTTGTTGAAGATGTAGTTTTAGAGATTGTTGAAGATGTATTTTTAGAGGTTGTTGAAGATGTATTTTTAGAGGTTGTTGAAGATGTATTTTTAGAGGTTGTTGAAGATGTATTTTTAGAGGTTGTTGAAGGTGTATTTTTAGAGGTTGTTGAAGATGTGATTTTAGAGGTTGTTGAAGATTTAGTTTTAGTGTTTGTTGAAGATGTAGTTTTAGAGGTTGTTGAAGATGTGATTTTAGAGGTTGTTGAAGATGTCTTTTTAGAGGTTGTTGAAGATTTAGTTTTAGAGGTTGTTGAAGATGTAGTTTTAGAGTTTGTTGAAGATGTGATTTTAGAGGTTGTTGAAGATGTAGTTTTAGAGGTTGTTGAAGATGTGATTTTAGAGGTTGTTGAAGATGTAGTTTTAGAGGTTGTTGAAGATGTAGTTTTAGAGTTTGTTGAAGATGTGATTTTAGAGTTTGTTGAAGATGTATTTTTAGAGGTTGTTGAAGATGTAGTTTTAGAGGTTGTTGAAGATGTGATTTTAGAGGTTGTTGAAGATGTAGTTTTAGAGGTTGTTGAAGATGTGATTTTAGAGTTTGTTGAAGATGTGATTTTAGAGGTTGTTGAAGATGTAGTTTTAGAGGTTGTTGAAGATGTATTTTTAGAGTTTGTTGAAGATGTGATTTTAGAGGTTGTTGAAGATGTAGTTTTAGAGGTTGTTGAAGATGTGATTTTAGAGGTTGTTGAAGATGTAGTTTTAGAGGTTGTTGAAGATGTAGTTTTAGAGGTTGTTGAAGATGTGATTTTAGAGGTTGTTGAAGATGTATTTTTAGAGGTTGTTGAAGATGTAGTTTTAGAGGTTGTTGAAGATGTATTTTTAGAGGTTGTTGAAGATGGATTTTTAGAGGTTGTTGAAGATGTGATTTTAGAGGTTGTTGAAGATGTATTTTTAGAGGTTGTTGAAGATGTATTTTAGAGGTTGTTGAAGGTGTAGTTTTAGAGGTTGTTGAAGATGTGATTTTAGAGGTTGTTGAAGATGTATTTTTAGAGGTTGTTGAAGATGTAGTTTTAGAGGTAGTTGAAGATGTGATTTTAGAGGTTGTTGAAGATGTCTTTTTAGAGGTTGTTGAAGATGTAGTTTTAGAGGTTGTTGAAGATGTAGTTTTAGAGTTTGTTGAAGATGTGATTTTAGAGGTTGTTGAAGATGTAGTTTTAGAGGTTGTTGAAGATGTGATTTTAGAGGTTGTTGAAGATGTAGTTTTAGAGGTTGTTGAAGATGTGATTTTAGAGTTTGTTGAAGATGTATTTTTAGAGGTTGTTGAAGATGTAGTTTTAGAGGTTGTTGAAGATGTGATTTTAGAGGTTGTTGAAGATGTAGTTTTAGAGGTTGTTGAAGATGTGATTTTAGAGTTTGTTGAAGATGTGATTTTAGAGGTTGTTGAAGATGTAGTTTTAGAGGTTGTTGAAGATGTGATTTTAGAGTTTGTTGAAGATGTGATTTTAGAGGTTGTTGAAGATGTAGTTTTAGAGGTTGTTGAAGATGTGATTTTAGAGGTTGTTGAAGATGTAGTTTTAGAGGTTGTTGAAGATGTGATTTTAGAGGTTGTTGAAGATGTAGTTTTAGAGGTTGTTGAAGATGTAGTTTTAGAGGTTGTTGATGATTTAGTTTTAGAGGTTGTTGAAGATGTAGTTTTAGAGGTTGTTGAAGATGTATTTTTAGAGGTTGTTGAAGATGTAGTTTTAGAGGTTGTTGAAGATGTGATTTTAGAGGTTGTTGAAGATGTAGTTTTAGAGGTTGTTGAAGATTTAGTTTTAGTGTTTGTTGAAGATGTGATTTTAGAGGTTGTTGAAGATGTATTTTTAGAGGTTGTTGAAGATGTGATTTTAGAGGTTGTTGAAGATTTAGTTTTAGTGTTTGTTGAAGATGTAGTTTTAGAGGTTGTTGAAGATGTATTTTTAGAGGTTGTTGAAGATGTAGTTTTAGAGGTTGTTGAAGATTTAGTTTTAGTGTTTGTTGAAGATGTAGTTTTAGAGTTTGTTGAAGATGTAGTTTTAGAGTTTGTTGAAGATGTAGTTTTAGAGGTTGTTGAAGATGTGATTTTAGAGGTTGTTGAAGATTTAGTTTTAGTGTTTGTTGAAGATGTGATTTTAGAGGTTGTTGAAGATGTATTTTTAGAGTTTGTTGAAGATGTGATTTTAGAGGTTGTTGAAGATTTAGTTTTAGTGTTTGTTGAAGATGTAGTTTTAGAGTTTGTTGAAGATGTAGTTTTAGAGGTTGTTGAAGATGTAGTTTTAGAGGTTGTTGAAGATGTGATTTTAGAGGTTGTTGAAGATGTATTTTTAGAGGTTGTTGAAGATGTATTTTTAGAGGTTGTTGAAGATGTATTTTTAGAGGTTGTTGAAGATGTAGTTTTAGAGGTTGTTGAAGATGTGATTTTAGAGGTCGTTGAAGATGTAGTTTTAGAGGTTGTTGAAGATGTGATTTTAGAGGTTGTTGAAGATGTAGTTTTAGAGGTTGTTGAAGATGTGATTTTAGAGGTTGTTGAAGATGTAGTTTTAGAGTTTGTTGAAGATGTGATTTTAGATGTTGTTGACGATGTAGTTTTAGAGGTTGTTGAAGATGTAGTTTTAGAGGTTGTTGAAGATGTAGTTTTAGAGGTTGTTGAAGATTTAGTTTTAGAGGTTGTTGAAGATGTAGTTTTAGAGGTTGTTGAAGATGTAATTTTAGAGGTTGTTGAAGATGTAGTTTTATAGTTTGTTGAAGATGTATTTTTAGAGGTTGTTGAAGATGTAGTTTTAGAGGTTGTTGAAGATGTAATTTTAGAGGTTGTTGAAGATGTAGTTTTAGAGTTTGTTGCTAGTTGGCCATGTGATGACAAGAGATGACTTGACAGTCCCAAAGCAAGCTCTCAAAAGAAAATAGAGAGAAACAAAAATAGGGGGAAACCTTGAGAACACAGAGCAATAACAGTGGGCAACACGTTTCTTGTCGGGGTGTACAAGCTCATTAAGAAGAGAATCAAGAAGTGATATAGATTAGAGTACTGTGCAAAGTCTGACTTTTAATATCAAGATGGTTGGTTATGTAAAGTCCTTGGAATTTCTAGCCTCTGTGCGGTGTTCAGCTGGGAAATGGGAATAGATATAAGCTGTGTTTGTAGTGATTTAATAAAAGTTCACACACTAACACATATGCACAAGCACATATGACTGCACACACACACACACTCATGCACAGAGAAACACAAGCACACACGATTGCACACAAACACACACCTGACATCAAAAGCCTAAATGTGAGTGGTAGATTTCAACCTAAAAGTTTTGCATACGCAACAATTAAACAACAGTAAATTCATCCAGTGAATTTTGCAGGGATGTCCCCAAAATGTTGCAGCAGATCAATGAGTGGGAGTCATGATGTAGATGAACCTGATAAACGCCAATTGGTTGAAGTGTTCATACAGTAGTGTTTACTTTGATGATCAGATTGTTTCCTGCCACAAGCTCTATTTCAAAGACTCCTTTCATTATATATATATGAGTAAAATGTTTCCAGGCACAAGCTCTATTTCAAAGACGCCTTTTATTATATATATATATGAGTAAAATGTTTCCAGTCACAAGCTCTATTTCAAAGACTCCTTTCATTATATATATATATGAGTAAAATGTTTCCAGTCACAAGCTCTATTTCAAAGACTCCTTTCATTATATATATATGAGTAAAATGTTTCCAGTCACAAGCTCTATTTCAAAGACTCCTTTCATTATATATATATATGAGTAAAATGTTTCCAGTCACAAGCTCTATTTCAAAGACTCCTTTCATTATATATATATGAGTAAAATGTTTCCAGTCACAAGCTCTATTTCAAAGACTCCTTTCATTATATATATATGAGTAAAATGTTTCCAGTCACAAGCCCTATTTCAAAGACTCCTTTCATTATTATATATATATATATATATATATATATATATGAGTAAAATGTTTCCAGTCACAAGCTCTATTTCAAAGACTCCTTTCATTATATATATATGAGTAAAATGTTTCCAGTCACAAGCTCTATTTCAAAGACTCCTTTCATTATATATATATATGAGTAAAATGTTTCCAGTCACAAGCTCTATTTCAAAGACTCCTTTCATTATATATATATATGAGTAAAATGTTTCCAGTCACAAGCTCTATTTCAAAGACTCCTTTCATTATATATATATGAGTAAAATGTTTCCAGTCACAAGCTCTATTTCAAAGACTCCTTTCATTATATATATATATGAGTAAAATGTTTCCAGTCACAAGCTCTATTTCAAAGACTCCTTTCATTATATATATATGAGTAAAATGTTTCCAGTCACAAGCTCTATTTCAAAGACTCCTTTCATTATATATATATATGAGTAAAATGTTTCCAGTCACAAGCCCTATTTCAAAGACTCCTTTCATTATATATATATATATATATATATATGAGTAAAATGTTTCCAGTCACAAGCTCTATTTCAAAGACTCCTTTCATTATATATATATATATACGAGTAAAATGTTTCCAGTCACAAGCTCTATTTCAAAGACTCCTATCATATATATATATATACGAGTAAAATGTTTCCAGCCACAAGCTCTATTTCAAAGACTCCTTTCATTATATGTACGAGTAAAAGAACTAGGAGGCACCCAAAACTTCGATTTGTAGACTGTGTAAACGTGACATGAAGACTCTTAACTTAAACCTTGCAACCTGGGAAGAAATAGCTGCGGACCGTAATCTTTGGAAACACACTCTAAAGCTCCAACTCAAACAAGAAGCAGACAGATTCATAGAAAAAGAGAAAATGTGGCGAAAGAAAAGAAAAAAATACATTTTTAGGGGCGCTGAAAAATTCAGTTAACTATGACTGGCGGAAGCTAGCTACTACTATATATGTAAGTGTGTATAACAAGTGAAAATTTAAAACAGTTAAAATTGAAAAAGAGAAAATTAAAAATATAAAGAAAAAGACAGGAAGCAAATTTATAAATTCAGAAATGATGGTCTCCTTGGTGATTATAGGCTGATATGGACTGCACAAGAAAATGCTGGTCATCCACAGAGAACATCATACGTTCAGAACATCAAGAAGTGACTTCATTATATGTGAGAGAAGTCCATTCATGAAGTCACTTCAATGACATTACAGATATAGACAATACTTCACATGATTTTAAACTGTGCAATCAAACAAGCAACCCATATTCTCACTTACAGAAATTGAAGGCACACTGGATCGATCATGTGCATTATATTGGAATGTAAACAAACATTTTTCAACTTATGGAATGCATTGGAGTGCACTTGTGTTCAACAAAATGGCAAGCACATGACATGACTTGAAAACACAACAGTCAAGAATTGTCTAGCAGCTGCCTCATTCAAGTGACAGGATATCATTTTGGTATCTTTTAACAATCACTCAGAACCAAGTAAAGACACAAAGTAAAAATATCAGTTGGTTTACATATAATGAAAAATAGCGTTAAGTTAATCAACAACCTTACTGTTTGTTCAGCCCAGCATTACTAACAGAATGACAGTAAAATAATTCAGTTCAAGCTAACATTTACTAGCATACATTTTAAAAAACACATGTTAATTCATTTGTATTTGATATGTCTCTGATTCTCTCATTATGTGTAGGCAACTTTAATAAGTGTGCAAAGTTGTACATCTTACATAAGTTCTCTACATGTGTATGGCTCAACAGTTTTGCACATCTCATATTAATTCTCTCATACTAAATGTAAAACTATCAATAGGGATCTATGTAAGGCATATGTAGCATATATTAGTGTCCACATTTTTCAATAACCAACAGAACATTTCATGAATGATGTGATCAGTATCTTGATAGATTGCTCTACTTTTCCAGAAAAATTCAGCAGTTATTTATATCTGAGTGAATCTAGAAGCTATTGATCAAGATTGAAACTGATCTCAATAGCCAGTTCACTAATCACTGGTAGCCTAATTCACTAATCACTGGTGGCCTAGTTCACTAATCACTGGTAGCCTAGTTCGCTAATCACTGGTAGCCTAGTTCACTAATCACTGGTAGCCTAGTTCACTAATCACTGGTAGCCTAGTTCACTAATCACTGGTAGCTTAGTTCACTAATCACTGGTAGCCTAGTTCGCTAATCACTGGTAGCCTAGTTCACTAATCACTGGTAGCCTAGTTCACTAATCACTGGTAGCCTAGTTCACTAATCACTGGTAGCCTAGTTCAATTATCACTGGTACCCTAGTTCACTAATCACTGGTACCCTAGTTCACTAATCACTGATACCCTAGTTCACTAATCACTGGTACCCTAGTTCACTAATCACTGATACCCTAGTTCACTAATCACTGGTACCCTAGTTCACTAATCACTGGCAGCCTAGTTCACTAATCACTGATACCCTAGTTCACTAATCACTGGTACCCTAGTTCACTAATCACTGGTACCCTAGTTCACTAATCACTGGTACCCTAGTTCACTAATCACTGATACCCTAGTTCACTAATCACTGGTACCCTAGTTCACTAATCACTGGCAGCCTAGTTCACTAATCACTG
The DNA here is from genome assembly GCA_032433765.1 of Megaustenia siamemsis. Lineage (NCBI taxonomy): Eukaryota > Metazoa > Mollusca > Gastropoda > Stylommatophora > Ariophantidae > Megaustenia > Megaustenia siamemsis. The sequence goes on along the minus strand of JAVIAB010000117.1, from coordinate 46,284,582 downwards.
GCAGCCTAGTTCACTAATCACTGGTACCCTAGTTCACTAATCACTGGCAGCCTAGTTCACTAATCACTGGCAGCCTAATTCACTAATCACTGGTAGCTTAGTTCACCAATCACTGGTAGCCTAGTTCACTAATCACTGGTAGCCTAGTTCACTAATCACTGGTAGCTTAGTTCACCAATCACTGATAGCCTAATTCACCAATCACTGGTAGCTTAGTTCACTAATCACTGGTAGCTTAGTTCACTAATCACTGGTAGCCTTGTTCACTAATGACTGAGCTACCACAACTCCTTATAACTATCTATAGCCATTCTCAAAGCTGTACATCTCATATTAATGCTTTCATATTAAATATGTGTCAGTCCCACAAATATATTTTCCAGAGCTTCAATATGACTCGAACTCAGTACAAATATAAGGTCAAGGTCAGGGACTTCAAAAAAGAATACTCAAAGGTTTGCCATTTCATAAATTAAAACGAGCAGTCTCTCTCCTCAGAACAGCACAAGTTTAATCTGAAGTTCAGCCTGAAATTGACCAAATGTAGTTAAAATTGGAAATGTATGTTAAAATGTAAAACTAAAGAATAAATTATGACATCTGAAATAGGAAACTACAAAAATAATTGTCTACCAGATCTCACTTTCACCAAACTCTTGAACTGTCCTGCATAACCATTTATAGAAAAACTGAAATCAAAATTTGGCTTCAGATATATTCATATCTTCTATCCATTTTTAAATGTGAATCTTCACACCAGACTAAAAAGTCTTATAAATGAAGAAAATGCTTATGTCAATTTCTTTTGCCTTTTTCTTGGTGAAGTACAATATGTTAAACTTTTTAATGTCTTTAGATTTTGTTAGACTGCAATTGCCATTTCATGTAGTGAAAACTACATTTTATTCATTATGTGTGTCCATGTAGTTTAGTTGGGCTCAGTATTTGTAGTCCTTTTTAAAATATATAACATTGTATAATTTGATTGGTCAGTACATGTAAAAACTGAGCTATTTTTGTAACTGCATACAATTTTTTTTTATTTTTGTAAAATTGTATGCGTAGGTTTATTTTAATTTTTAAAATGGTGCAGAAATTTGCACAAATGATCTATTTTCTTTTGTCAATTGCTGCACAAAAATTGCAAATCCATTTTTAAGAAAAATCCTTACATTTTCAGAAAAACCCTTATAATTTCAGAAAAACCTTTACAATTTAAAAAAACATCCTTACAATTTCAGAAAAAACCCTTAGAAATTAAGAGTTGGAGCATATGTATATTGTTAATGAATGGTTTATTAAAAAATTATAATGTTAGGAATTTTCTGTTTTCATAACTGAGCTGTTAAGAAGCAAAATTAATAAGCAGAGACCTTGTATGAGCTGACCTGTGGAACTGATTCATCTGGCCTCCTCCACAACAACGCTACCACTGCAAATGTTTCTAATGTTCATTCCTCTTCAACATTCTCTGACAATTTGAAAGTAAATCTGAAGTCTGGTTTGATTTAGCAACTTTTGAGGTGTACATTTTGAATATCAATAAGGCAATCCTTGAGAATGCGACCTTCAGCTAAACTCAAGATGGACTTTAATGTCAATTATTCCAAACAATTGTTATCTCCATCAGGGCAACAGTTATCAAGTCCACAAACCATGATTACTTGTTACACTAGGACCCCATTAGGCATCCAATAAAACACTACTGTACACTTCTCCAAATAACTGTATAAGCAAACAATTCCCCCTATTTCTGCCACAGTCACAGCAGCAGCGATGTGTCAGCAAATCATAAACTCCAACAGTAGAGACAATTGAATGAATGGATGGGCTATGAGAAAAACAGGGAGAGAACTTAGAAGTGGAGGTTCTATACTCCACCTACCAATGGCAGTAATGTTATGAGATTCTTAAACATCTAAAAAAAGGTATAACTTTCTATATGTAGATACCATTTTTTCACTTTGTATTTACCAACTTTTAACCTTTAATAGATACCATTTTTTCACTTTGCATTTACCAAATTTTAACCTTTAATAGATACCATTTTTTCACTTTGCATTTACCAACTTTTAACCTTTAATAGATACCATTTTTTCACTTTACATTTACCAACTTTTAACCTTTAATAGATACCTTTTTTTCACTTTGCATTTACCAACTTTTAACCTTTAATAGATATCATTTTTTTACTTTGCATTTACCAACTTTTAACCTTTAATAGATACCATTTTTTCACTTTGCATTTACCAGCTTTTATATACTAACATCAAAACAAATAACACCAGGGCTGAAACTAAGAATAGCAAAATGTTACATCTTCTCAATATTCCTGTGTGGTACAGAAACATGGATATTAGATCAGAAAACAGAACAGAAAATTGAAGCCTTTGAAATGTGGATTTATAGAAGAATAGGTAGAATTGGATGGAAAGAAAAGAAAACAAACAAAGAAGTTTTAAAACAACTAAAAATGAAAAAAGAACTACTAAACACAATTAGAGCAAGACAAATGAAATTTTTTGGTCATGTTAAAAGACACAACAGTCTAATAAAAGTAATATTAGAAGAGAAAATACAAGGTAAAAGAGGCAGAGGCAGACCAAGACTAACATGGACGAGTAACATCAAAAGATGGACTAGTCAGCCTATGGCAATCTGCACCATCAAAGCAAGAGACAGAGTGGAATGGCGCTCCATGGTAGCCAACCTTCGATGCAGAGAGGGCACTCGATGATGATGATGATTTACCAGCTTTTAACTTTTAGTAGATACAATTTGTTCACTTTGTATTTATCAGCTTTTAACCTTTAGTAAATACAATTTTTCCACTTTGCCTTTACCAGCATTTAATCTTTAGTAGATAACATTTGTTTCACTTTGCATTTACCATCGTTTAATCGTTAGTAAATACCATTTGTTCACTTTGCATTTACCAGCTTTTAACCTTTAGTAAATACCATTTGTTCACCTTGCATTTACCAGCTTTTAACCTTTAGTTTTAGTAAATACCATTTGTTCACTTTACATTTACCAGCGTTTAACCTTTAGTAGATACAATTTTTTCACTTTGCCTTTACCAGCATTTAACCTTTAAGGTCAATCATGAAAAGACTAAAGTCATGAAAAGTTTAATTCCAACAAGTGACAAAATATACATGGAAAACAAACCAGTAGAAGAGATCGATCACTTTATCTATCTTGGAAGTCACATTGATCGAGAAGGGGATACGAGCAAAGAAATTAGAATCAGACTGGCTACAGCAGCAATGTCTTTCAGAAGCCTTGAAAAGTTGTGGTTTCCAAAACTCATTAGCACAAACACAAAACTTAGGCTATTCAAATCAAATGTACTATCAACCCTTACGTATGCGTGTGAAAGCTGGAAAACAACAAGAGATATAGAAACAAAGTTGAATGCATTCGAAAATAAATGTCTAAGGAAAATACTTGGTATAGAATGGAACGAATTCAAAACAAACGAGGAAATTAGAGAAATCGCCAATCAACCACTAATATCTTCAGTAATAAAGAAAAGACGATGGTCATACGTTGGACATGTGATGAGAAGAGATAATAATCGAATAGCAAAGCAAGCCCTCATATGGGAAACAACAGGTAAAAGAAAAAGAGGAAGACCCAGGGAGACACTGAGAAGAACATTGATGAGAGAGGCAAGAGCAGCAGGAATCGGCTCCCTCAATGAGATAGAACTGCTTGCACAGAACAGAGACAGATGGCGAGATTTGATAAAATATCTTTAAAAGAAAACTGCTAGAACAAAAATTCATATAGGAGAAGGTGTATCTTGGTCTACGCCCTATGGGCCGGTTACGGCTCGAAAGGTCAATAGATAGATAGATAGATAGATAACATTTGTTTCACTTTGTATTTACCATCGTTTAATCGTTAGTAAATACCATTTGTTCACTTTGCATTTACCAGCTTTTAACCTTTAGTAAATACCATTTTTTTCATTTTGCATTTACCAGCTTTTAACCTTTAGTAAATACCATTTTTCCATTTTGCATTTACCAGCTTTTAACCTTTAGTAGATACCATTTTTTCACTTTGTATTTACCAGCATTTAACCTTTAGTAGATACCATTTTTTCACTTTGCATTTACCAGCATTTAACCTTTAGTAAATACCATTTTTTAACTTTGCATTTACCAGCATTTAACCTTTAGTGCACAGTTGCTTGTTACTGATACTTTAGGTGATTTGCTCATTTTCAAAAAAAACTTTTGAGGTTAAAAGTTGAATATTGTATCCCTGAAACTTTTCAGATCTGTTAATATTTAATTTCTTTGCTGTGAGCATTAACTACTAACACATAAACAATTTTTGCTTGAGGTAACAATGAATGTTTTGTGTGTCTGATAGCTCAAGACATCTTCCATAAAAGCTGCACATTCTCCAAGATGACAACTAGAATGCCACTTTGAGATTAAAACAAACAGCTGTAATACCCTGTATTTTTGTGAGCTTTGACTGGGACCACACTTTGCCTTGGTACCTATTTTGTTCCTAGAACACAATGTCAATCTTAGTGACATCTTCAGTGTAAGGTAATGTCCCTCACCATACAGGCAGATATCCTCCAACTTTGGAGATACTTATATTTTACATGACCAACAAATTTAATGACTGTTTCCTCCTGATGTTGGCAACAATTTTTATGAGAAAGTCCTCATTACTTTCTTTAGCTGTCTTTGATAATCTTTACATTCTTCTGTAAAACCACATTTTTATGACATCCAGTGATTTTTCTTGCTGGTTGTCTGATTATCTATGATTCACTTCCATAAGTTAAGACTAGTTCTACATAACAATGAAGAATTGTTTTTTTTTAAATTTCCATTGTCAAAAACAGATTGCATAATGTTTGTTGTCAATTCATGGGAGTCCGCCTTTGCCTAAAGTATTACCCTACGCCTCGTCTCTTTGATACATCTAAAGTTAAATCATTCCCAGGTGTTTGAATTTATTTACATGTTTTAATACTCTATGATTTAATTTACTTTGGTCTTAAGATGACTTTTTCATTGAGACCATTATTTCTGTTGTTTTTTTGTTTTGCTGCAGCTATAATATGGTGAGTCATGTGCAAAGTTTGACAAACAGTAGCAAAGAATTGTTAGACATGATTACTTGTTCTTTTTTTGCCTTGTATACTGTCTTCAGCTTGAAAGTGCAAGCGAAAAATATGGCATTATAAAAATAGCTTTAATGAATGAGAATTTTCTTAATCTCTGAATATACCATTTAAAATGCAGTGAACATGAGTATATTGTTTTTGTTTTAAATAATTTTCAATATTTATTGTTTTATAAAAATTTTAATAATTTAAAAACAGATCCATGTAATAATTGCTTCTCTCTTGCAAATAAGTTAAAAGCTTAAATGTTGATAAATCCACTCACTCTAAGATGTTGAACAGACCCATGACTCACCAACCAATCCTTCATAACAATAATTATATCAAACAGCAGATGCAACATGTTTTACATTAATCATACATTCTTTGCAAATACTAGCAGCCCACACTACAAACTTACATATCTATAGCAGTTTGATACTCAAGTCAACAATCTAACAGCTCCAGGTATCATGCATCCATCTCTTCACTTTTGTAAGCCTCATTTGAATATGTGTTGTAGCTGACACCAGGGTGCATGAAGTTTTTTGAACTTTGGTGTCTATGTTTGTATCTGAAATGATAGGATGATTCTTTGTTCACATCAGCGGGATTGTGAGAATTCATTTTGGGGATGAGATGATGAAATGTGGGTGAGATGTTGGAGTGTGGGTGAGATGATGGAATGTGGGTGAGATAAGACATTGGAGTGGTGTGTGTAATGTTGGAGTACTGGGTGAGATGATGGAGTGTGGGTGAGATGAGACATTGGAGTGGTGTGTGTAATGTTGGAGTACTGGATGAGATGATGAAATGTGGATGAGATGTTGGAGTGTGGGTGAGATGATGGAATGTGGGTGAGATAAGACATTGGAGTGGTGTGTGTAATGTTGGAGTGTGGGTGAGATGATGGAGTGTGGGTGAGATGAGACATTGGAGTGGTGTGTGTAATGTTGGAGTACTGGATGAGATGATGAAATGTGGATGAGATGTTGGAGTGTGGGTGAGATAAGACATTGGAGTGGTGTGTGTAATGTTGGAGTACTGGATGAGATGATGAAATGTGGATGAGATGATGGAATGTGGGTGAGATAAGACATTGGAGTGGTGTGTGTAATGTTGGAGTACTGGGTGAGATGATGAAGTGTGGGTGAGATGTTGGAGTGTGGGTGAGATGAGACATTGGAGCGGTGTGTGAGAAGTTAGAGTGCTGGGTGAGATGATGGAGTGGTGTGTGAGATGATGAAGTGTAGGTGAGATGATGGAGTGTGAGTGAGATGTTGGAGTGGTGTGTGAGATGTTGGAGTGGTGTGTGAGATGTTGGAGTGGTGTGTGAGATTATGGAGTGTGGGTGAGATGATGGAGTGTGGGTGAGATGTTGGAGTGTGAGTGAGATGATGGAGTGTGAGTGAGATGTTGGAGTGTGAGTGAGATGATGGAGTGTGGGTGAGATGTTGGAGTGTGGGTGAGATGTTGGAGTGTGGGTGAGATGTTGGAGTGTGGGTGAGATGTTGGAGTGTGGGTGAGATGATGGAGTGTGGGTGAGATGATGAAATGTGGGTAAGATGTTGGAATGTGTGTGAGATAATGGAGTATGTGAGATGATGGAGTGTGGGTGAGATGATGGGTTGAAGTGTGGGTGAGATGAGATATTGAAGTGTGGGTGAGATGTTGGGTTGAATGGGTGGGTGAGATGATGGGTTGAAGTGTGGGTGAGATGAGATGTTGAAGTGGTGGGTGAAATGTTGGAGTGGTGGGTGAGATGTTGGAGTGGTGGGTGAGATGTTGGATTGTGGGTGAGATGTTGGTTTGTGGATGAGATGTTGGATTGTGGGTGAGATGAGACTTTGGAGTCAAGGATTAAATGAGATGTTAGAGTGAAGGTATGATGAGAAGATGGAGTATGGGTGAGATAAAATTTTGGAGTTTGGGTAAGATGTAAGGTTGCAGCATTGGTGAGATGGTGGGAGAAATGTTGGAATGTAAGTGAGATGAGATGAGATGGAGTGTGAGTGAAATTAGATGTTGGAGAGTGCAAGAGATGTTAGTATATTGGTGAGGTGAGATGTTAGAGTTTGGGTGATATGAGATGTTGGAGTGGTGGGTGAGATGTTGGAGTGTAGTAGAGATGTTGGAGTGTGGGTGAAGTGAGATTTTGGAGTAAGTGTGGGTGAGATAGAGTGTGGATGAGATGAGATGTTGGAGTGTAGGTGAGATCAAATGTTGGAGTGTGGGAGAGATGTTGAGGGTAGGTGAGATGTTGAAATCTGAGAAAAAAGATGTTGACGGAGTATGGGTGAAGTGAGAATTTGAAGTAAGTGTGGGTGAGATGTTTAGATGAGATGAGGCGTTGGAGTGTATTTGAGATAAAATGTTGGAGTGTGGGTGAGATGTTTTAAGGGTATGTGAGATGTTTGAGGGTAAGTGAGATGTTTGAGGGTAAGTGAGATGTTTGAGGGTAAGTGAGATGTTTGAGGGTAAGTGAGATGTTTGAGGGTAAGTGAGATGTTTGAGGGTAAGTGAGATGTTGACATGTGAGAAAAATAAGATGTTGGAGCGTGGCTGATGATAAGTTGAAGTGGTAGTGGGTGAGATGAGATGAGATGTTGGGGTGTGGGTGAGTTGCGATGTTGAAGTGGTGGGGGAGATGAGATGTTGGAGTGTGGGTGAGATAAGATTTGAGTGTGGGTGAGATTAGAAGTTGAAGTGGTGGGAGGAGATGATGGAGTGTAGGTGAGATAATATGTTGGAGTGTGGGTGAGATGAGATGTTGAAGTGGTGGGTGAGATAATATGTTGAAGTGGTGGAGGAGATGAGATGTTGAAGTGGTGGAGGCGATCAGATGAGATGTTGAAGTGGTGGAGGAGATGAGATGTTGAAGTGGAGGAGAAGAGATATTAAAGTGGTGGAGGAGATGAGATGTTGATGTGGTGGGTGAGATGAGATGTTGAAGTGGTGGGGAGATGAGATGTTGAAGTGGTGGAGGAGATGAGATGTTGAAGTGGTGGAGGAGATGAGATGTTGAAGTGGTGGAGGAGATGAGATGTTGAAGTGGTGGAAGAGATGAAATGTTGAAGTGGTGGAAGAGATGAGATGTTGAAGTGGTGGAGGAGATGAGATGTTGAAGTGGTGGAGGAGATGAGATGTAGAAGTGGTGGAGGAGATGAGATGTTGAAGTGGTGGAGGAGATGAGATGTTGAAGTGGTGGAGGAGATGAGATGTTGAAGTGGTGGAGGAGATGAGATGTTGAAGTGGTGGAGGAGATGAGATGTTGAAGTGGTGGAAGAGATGAGATGTTGAAGTGGTGGAGGAGATGAGATGTTGAAGTGGTGGAGGAGATGAGATGTTGAAGTGGTGGAGGAGATGAGATGTTGAAGTGGTGGAAGAGATGAGATGTTGAAGTGGTGGAGGAGATGAGATGTTGAAGTGGTGGGGAGATGAGATGTTGAAGTGGTGGGGGAGATGAGATGTTGAAGTGGTGGAGGAGATGAGATGTTGAAGTGGTGGAGGAGATGAGATGTTGAAATTATGGAGGAGATGAGATGTTGAAAAATGGAGGAGATGAGATGTTGAAGTGGTGGAGGAGATGAGATGTTGAAGTGGTGGAGGAGATGAGATGTTGAAGTAGTGGAGGAGATGAGATGTTGAAGTAATGGAGGAGATGAGATGTTGAAAAAATGGAGGAGATGAGATGTTGAAGTGGTGGAGGAGATGAGATGTTGAAGTGGTGGAGGAGATGAGATGTTGAAGTGGTGGAGGAGATGAGATGTTGAAGTGGTGGAGGAGATGAGATGTTGAAGTGGTGGAGGAGATGAGATGTTGAAGAGGTGGAGGAGATGAGATGTTGAAGTGGTGGAGGAGATGAGACGTTGAAGTGGTGGAAGAGATGAGATGTTGAAGTGGTGGAGGAGATGAGATGTTGAAGTGGTAGTGGGGGAGATGAAATGTTGAAGTGGTGGAGATGAGATGTTGAAGTGATGGGGGAAATGAGATGTTAAAGTGGTGGGGAAATGAGATGTTAAAGTGGTGGGGGAAATGAGATGTTAAAGTGGTGGGGGAGATGAGATGTTGAAGTGGTGGAGATGAGATGTTGAAGTGGAGGAGATGAATTTTGAAGTGGTGGGGGAGATGAGATGTTGAAGTGGTGGAGATGAGATGAGATGAAGTGGAGGAGATGAAATTTTGAAGTGGTGGGGGAGATGAGATGTTGAAGTGGTGGCTGAGATGAGATGTTGAAATGGTGGGTGAGATGAGATGTTGAAATGGTTGTTGAGATGAGATGTTGGAGAGTGGGTGAGATGAGATGTTGAAGTGGTGGATGAGATGAGATGTTGAAATGGAGGAGGAGATGAGATGTTGAAGTGGTGGGGAGATGAGATGTTGAAATGGTGGGTGAGATGAGATGTTTGAGTGTGGGAGAGATATGATCTTTGAGTGTGGGTGAGATAATATGTTGGAGTGTGGGTGAGATAATATGTGGTAGTGTGGGTGAAATGAGATGTTGGAGTGTGGGTGAGATAAGATGCTGAAGTGTGGGTGCGATGAGATTTTGAAGTGGGGAAGATGAGATGTTGAAGTGTGGGTGAGATGAGATGTTGGAGAGTGTGGGTGAGATGAGATGTTGGAGTGTGGATGAGATAAGATGTTGAAGTGGGTGATAGATGAGATGTTGGAGTGTGTGTAAGATGAGATGTTGAAGTGTGGGTGAGATGAGATTTTGGAGTGTAGGTGAGATGAGAAGTTGAAGTGGTGGGGAGATGAGATGTTGAAGTGGTGGGGGTTGAGATGAGATGCTGGAGTGTGGGTAAGATGTTATGTTTAAGTGGTGGGGAAATGAGATGTTGAAGTGGTGGGGGAAATGAGATGTTGAGGTGGAGGAGATGAGATGTTGAAGTGGTGGGGAAATGAGATGTTGAAGTGGTGGGGGAGACGAGATGTTGAAGTGGTGGGGGAGACGAGATGTTGAAGTGGTGGAGGAGATGAGATGTTGAAGTGGTGGGGGAAATGAGATGTTGAAGTGGTGGGGGAGACAAGATGTTGAAGTGGTGGAGGAGATGAGATGTTGAAGTGGAGGAGATGAGATGTTGAAGTGGTGGGGGAGACGAGATGTTGAAGTGGTGGAGGAGATGAGATGTTGAAGTGGTGGGGGAGATGAGATGTTGAAGTGGTGGAGGAGATGAGATGTTGAAGTGGTGGGGGAAATGAGATGTTGAAGTGGTATGAGATGTTGAAGTGGAGGAGATGAGATGTTGAAGTGGTGGGGGGAGATGAGATGTTGAAATGGTGGGTGAGATGAGATGTTGGAGTGTAGGTGAGATGAGATGTTGATGTGGTGGGGGGAGATGAGATGTTGAAATGGTGGGTGAGATGAGATGTTGGAGTGTAGGTGAGATGAGATGTTGGAGTGTAGGTGAGATGAGATTTTGGAGTGTAGGTGAAATGATATTTTTGAGTGTAGGTGAGATAAGATGCTGCAGTGTGGGTGAGATGAGATGGAGTGTGGGTGAGATGAGATGGTGAAGTGTGTGTCAGATGACATAACTGATGGCTGGTTAAATAAGTTATTCCTGTGAAAAATAAGTAGATGTGCTCATAAATAATTGAAACAGAAGTGAAAAGTTAAAATATTGATTAAAATTTGAGATATGTGGGAGAAGTTAGAAAGTAGATAAAGTAAATTGATTTGTTGGAGTATGGTTAATTATTGGGAAAGTAGATGAGAAATTTAGCTACTAACCTGCGGTAAAATATGATACCAAATAAAGCTAAACAGATGACAGCTACTGGAATGAGGATGCCTATTGCAATTTTTCCACCTGTTGTTAATCCCTCATTCTTTGATTCAGGCAGGTTGAGGGTAGAGTATTTCACAGTGGTTGTTGATGTTGGTGTAGTGGTTATTGATGCACTGCTTGTGCTCATGATGTTAATTGATGATGGCATTGTCTGTATTGTTGTAATTGTTTTAGTGGGGTATACAGCAGCAACTGTCTGTGTCATTGTGACATCTCCATCATACATTGTTGTTAGAGAAGCAAGGTGTCTAAGCGTGTATTCTGGAGTACCTGTGACACTGTCCACCCACTGGGAGAATGTGGACACAGATTGTGCTGAAGTAGACTCTGAGAAGACCCAAGGAAGTGATGATGACTCCAAGCTTAGTTCTGGACTTCCTGAATAATAAACATCTATAGATGATGAATTTGGTGTTGAACTTTCAGAAAAATAAAATTTTACTGATGATGACTCCTGTGTTGGACTTTCAGAATAATAAACATCCAAGGATGATGACTTTGGTATTGGACTTTCAGAATAATAAACATCTATTGATGATGACTTTGGTGTTGGACTCTCAGAATAATAAACATCTATTGATGATGACTCCAATGTTGGACTCTCATAATAATAAACATCTATTGATGATGACTCCAATGTTGGACTCTCATAATAATAAACATCTATTGATGATGAGTTCAGTGTTGGACTTTCAGAATAATAAACATCTATTGATGATGACTTTGGTGTTGGACTCTCAGAATAATAAACATCTATTGATGATGACTCCAATGTTGGACTCTCAGAATAATAAACATCTATTGATGATGACTCCAATGTTGGACTTTCAGAATAATAAACATCTATTGACGATGACTTTGGTGTTGGACTCTCAGAATAATAAACATCTATTGATGATGACTTTGGTGTTGGACTCTCAGAATAATAAACATCTATTGATGATGACTTTGGTGTTGGACTCTCAGAATAATAAACTTCTATTAATGATGAGTTCAGTGCTGGACTCTCAGAATAATAAACATCTCTTGATGATGACTCCAATGTTAGACTTTCAGAATAATAAACATCTATTGATGATGACTCCAATGTTAGACTTTCAGAATAATAAACATCTCTTGATGATGACTCCAATGTTGGACTTTCAGAATAATAAACATCTCTTGATGATGACTCCAATGTTGGACTTTCAGAATAATAAACATCTATTGATGATGACTCCAGTGTTGGACTTTCAGAATAATAAACATCTATTGATGATGACTCCAATGTTGGACTTTCAGAATAATAAACATCTATTGATGATGACTCCAATGTTGGACTTTCAGAATAATAAGCATCTATTGATGATGACTTCGATGTTGGGCTCTCAGAATAATAAGCATCTATTGATGATGACTCCAATGTTGGACTTTCAGAATAATAAACTTCTATTGATGATGACTCCAGTGTTGGATTTTCAAAATAATAAACATCTATTGATGATGACTTTGGTGTTGGACTCTCAGAATAATAAACATCTATTGATGATGACTTTGGTGTTGGACTCTCAGAATAATAAACTTCTATTAATGATGACTTTGGTGTTGGACTCTCAGAATAATAAACTTCTATTAATGATGAGTTCAGTGCTGGACTCTCAGAATAATAAACATCTATTAATGATGAGTTCAGTGTTGGACTTTCAGAATAATAAACATCTCTTGATAATGACTCCAGTATTGGACTTTCAGAATAATAAACATCTATTGATGATGATTCCAATGTTGGACTTTCAGAATAATAAACATATATTGATGATGACTCCAATGTTGGACTTTCAAAATAATAAACATCTATTGATGATGACTCCAATGTTGGACTTTCAGAATAATAAACATCTATTGATGATGACTCCAATGTTGGACTTTCAGAATAATAAACATCTATTGATGATGACTCCAATGTTGGACTTTCAGAATAATAAACATCTATTGATGATGACTCCAATGTTGGACTTTCAGAATAATAAACATCTATTGATGATGACTCCAGTGTTGGACTTGCTGAATAATGAATATTAATTGATGCCTTAAAGTTTGATGTTGGATTTTCAGAATAATAAACATTGATTGATAATGACTCTAAATCTGGTGCTAGATTTTCAGACTCTCTGATAGTCATGGTTGTGTCTGTGTTGATTACCCATTGAACTGGTGATGAGATTGTCTGATCAATACCTGACAGTGATGCTTCAAGTTCATTAGAAGATATTGCTGTCTCTATGTATGTGGTAATATTAGTGGATATTTCCAGAATGTTTGCAAGAGACATTTCAGCAATACCAACAGCTTGTGATGACATGTTCATGGTGAATAATATTCCATCACTGGGTGATACACCAACAGAGTTATTGTTATTAGCAACAGCTAACTGTCGTTTTGTTCTGACTTTATGTGGATCTGTTGATAAAGTGAACAAATTTGCTATTGAGATCATCTACATTTATAGTCATTGGTTGGTCCAGGAAATAAATAGAAAGCAAACACATATGTCATGATTGTCTGTAATACGATAGTGAATATATGTCATGGTTTTCTGTCATATAATAATGAACCTATGTTATGATCTCCTAATAAAAGTGAATGTATCTAAAGATATAGTGTTACAAATCAGCGAATATGTGTAATGATCTAATGTTATGTATATGTGAATATATGTAATGATATATTGTCATATAATAGTGAATATAAGTAATGATCTATGCCATCTATGTCAATAGAAGTGATAAAGAGAGTTCATTGGTGCTATATAGAACCAATTCTGACCTATCGAAGTGAATCATGGACAGTAGACAAACAAATGAATAGATGATTAGAGACCACAGAGATGGGATTTCTCAGTTCCCTGCTGAAAGTTCCATGGACAGGTAAAAAGACCAATGAAGAAATTTTCAAAGAGGCCAACAGAAAAAGGGAAATGCTAAACAAGTCAGAAAGAAACAACCTTTTTTGGACACATCACAAGAAGAGGAAAGTTGGAATACTTGGTTGCAACTGGCAAAATAAAAGGAAAAAGAGATCGCAGACAACAAAGAGAGAAAATACTGGATAGCTTGGTGTCATGGCATGGAAAACAGTCAACAACAGAACTAATAGGATGCACTGTGGATAGAAGATTGTGGAAGGACATGATTGCCTATGCCAACTGGTATGACACACGATGATGACTATAAGAAATAATGGGCTGCCAAAATGTGGTGAATGTATGTAATGATCTACTGTCATATAACAAAATGTATATGGTGAATGTATGTAATGATCCACTGTCATATAACAAAATGTATATGGTGAATGTATGTAATGATCTACTGTCATATAACAAAATGTATATGGTGAATGTATGTAATGATCTACTGTCATATAACAAAATGTATATGGTGAATGTATGTAATGATCTACTGTCATATAACAAAATGTATATGGTGAATGTATGTAATGATCTACTGTCATATAACAAAACGTTTATGGTGAATGTATGTAATGATCTACTGTCATATAACAAAACGTATATGGTGAATGTATGTAATGATCTACTGTTATATAACAAAATGTATATTGTGAATGTATGTAATGATCTACTGTTATATAACAAAATGTATATTGTGAATGTATGTAATGATCTACTGTCATACAACAAAATGTATATTGTGAATGTATGTAATGATCTACTGTCATATAACACAATGTATATGTAAATATCTACTGTAACACAACAATGAATGTATGGGATGAGCTATCAACATATGACAATGACTGTATGAGATGATCTACAGTACAGTTCATGTTAGCTTTGTGGACATGTCTGCAATGTTTAGATGAGAATGAGTAAGAGTCTGTTTGATTAAATATGTTTAGATGTATGTTAACAACTAAAACATGAACGTTATCAAAGAAGGTATGGTTGAAGTATCAATAATATGTTTATGTTAACTTTATACCAAATCTAAGTTAGAAATGGCATGTGTATGTCAGCAATGAAGACAATGATGAAGGTCCTACCTGACAGATCCTCTTTGGATACAAAGATCAAAATGTAAACTGAGAAAACGATTGATATTAACGCTACTGTAACTCTCTTGTGCGCTAGGGACCCCATTATTGGCGATTATCTGAAAAGTAAAAGACAGTGAACATTGCTAGCGTTACAGTTTCCACAAGAAAAGTAGTTATGTTAAAAACGTTAGAGATCGACAGACAGAATATGTAAATGTATGTTAATGTATGTTAATGTATGTAAATGTATGTAAATGTATGTTAATGTATGTAAATGTATGTTAATGTATGTTAATGTATGTAAATGTATGTTAATGTATGTAAATGTATGTTAATGTATGTTAATGTATGTTAATGTATGTAAATGTATGTAAATGTATGTTAATGTATGTAAATGTATGTTAATGTATGTATGTTAATGTATGTAAATGTATGTTAATGTATGTTAATGTATGTAAATGTATGTTAATGTATGTTAATGTATGTTAATGTATGTTAATGTATGTATGTTAATGTATGTTAATGTATGTTAATGTATGTTAATGTATGTAAATGTATGTTAATGTATGTTAATGTATGTTAATGTATGTTAATGTATGAAATGTATGTTAATGTATGTTAATGTATGTTAATGTATGTTAATGTATGTTAATGTATGTTAATGTATGTAAATGTATGTAAATGTATGTAAATGTATGTTAATGTATGTATGTTAATGTATGTTAATGTATGTTAATGTATGTTAATGTATGTTAATGTATGTAAATGTATGTAAATGTATGTAAATGTATGTAAATGTATGTTAATGTATGTAAATGTATGTTAATGTATGTAAATGTATGTTAATGTATGTTAATGTATGTAAATGTATGTTAATGTATGTTAATGTATGTAAATGTATGTCAAATTAGATCAGTTTAGTCGAGTAGACAGATCTTTTTCATTCCCCAACGGAAAACTCTATAGTACCCAGATCAACTCCTCGGGATGTTTCCCAGCATGCCCGCCACACACTAGCAAAACATGCTTTCAGTTCAGATGCACGAACTCTGTAGCCCGTGGCAGGTGACAATGGCTCTATTCTTGCCTTTCCTGACCGAGGTCAGGGTATCGGTAGCCATGCACGCGAGAATAATTCAAGAAATTCTCACAAGATCCAACTATGAAACTAAAGAGAGTACAACAGATCACAATCTTCGATCACTGATACTGTAGACTGGACGCCCACATACACCGAACACAAACGATTACATACTAATAGTGTTTATGTGAAGTCATCCTACAGACTACAGAACGTGTCTCTCAAGCTCCCTCAAATATGCCCCTCAAACATGCTCTTCAAACATTCCCCTCATAAACGTTCCTCAAACATGCGGCGTTTCTCTCTGTGTGATATGTCGAACATATGGAACTGAAGCTGAAGATAAAGGAGTAAAATGAGAAGAAGGAGCAATAGGAGAAGAAGGAGCAGTATGAGAAGTAGGAGCAATAGCAGAAGTAGGAGCAATAGCAGAAGTAGGAGCAATAGGAGAAGTAGGAGCAGTATGAGAAGTAGGAGCAATAGCAGAAGTAGGAGCAATAGCAGAAGTAGGAGCAATAGGAGAAGTAGGAGCAGTAGGAGAAGGAGCAACAGTAGCGGAAGAGGGGCAGTATTAGAAGAAGGAGCAATGGGAGAAGAAACAGTGGGAGAAGGAGTAGTGAGAGAAGGAGTAGTGGGAGAAGAAGGTGGTGTAGGAAAAGATGCAGCATTATGAGAAGAAGGAGCAGTGGGAGAAGAAGGTGCAGTGGGAGAAGAAGGAGGAATAAGAGAAGAGCCAGATGAAAACGATAACTAATACCAAAAATATTGTAACTAGGATAATGAATGTTGAGATAGGTCTATATTAACAATAAGCGTTGGACAAGCGCAAGTATACAGAGACAAACTCCTGGAGGAGAAATTAAGTTAAGAGAAACCCATACTACACTGCAATGACGCATCTAAATGTGATTTGAGGGTGTTCGATATGAAAATAGCTGACAAGAGAGAGCTTACTAAGGTCACAGCCAACAGAAGAAGGCGGAAATACTAGGCTTAAGGCAAATGAAGTCATATCGAGGCTGCAGCAAACAATACTTGAACAGAAGGTAGTCAACGACTCACAGCCATCTGTAGCAGGACCAATGAAGAAGATACATCTAAAAAAGATACCTCTCCTCTGTAGTTCTTGTAGTCAACTGTAGCAGGACCAATGAGACCAGCTAAACAAGATACCTCTCCTCTGTAGTTCTTGTAGTCAGCGACACACAGCCATCTGTAGCAGGACTAGTGAGACCAGCTAAACATGACAGCTCTCCCCTGTAGTTCTTGTAGTCAGCGATTCACAGCCATCTGTAGCAGGACTAGTGAGACCAGCTAAACAAGACACCTCTCCTCTGTAGTTCTTGTAGTCAGCGACACACAGCCATCTGTAGCAGGACTAGTGAGACTAACTAAACAAGACACCTCTCCTCTGTAGTTCTTGTAGTCAGCGACACACATCCATCTGTAGCAGGACTAGTGAGACAAGCTAAACAAGACACCTCTCCTCTGTAGTTCTTGTAGTCAGCGACACACATCCATCTGTAGCAGGACTAGTGAGACAAGCTAAACAAGACACCTCTCCTCTGTAGTTCTTGTAGTCAGCGACACACATCCATCTGTAGCAGGACTAGTGAGACAAGCTAAACAAGATACCTCTCCTCTGTAGTTCTTATAGTCAGCGACTCACAGCCATCTGTAGCAGGACTAGTGAGACCAGCTAAACAAGACACCTCTCCTCTGTAGTTCTTGTAGTCAGCGACACACAGCCATCTGTAGCAGGACTAGTGAGACAAGCTAAACAAGACACCTCTCCTCTGTAGTTCTTGTAGTCAGCGACACACATCCATCTGTAGCAGGACTAGTGAGACAAGCTAAACAAGATACCTCTCCTCTGTAGTTCTTATAGTCAGCGACTCACAGCCATCTGTAGCAGGACTAGTGAGACCAGCTAAACAAGACACCTCTCCTCTGTAGTTCTTGTAGTCAGCGACACACAGCCATCTGTAGCAGGACTAGTGAGACTAACTAAACAAGACACCTCTCCTCTGTAGTTCTTGTAGTCAGCGACACACATCCATCTGTAGCAGGACTAGTGAGACAAGCTAAACAAGACACCTCTCCTCTGTAGTTCTTGTAGTCAGCGACACACATCCATCTGTAGCAGGACTAGTGAGACAAGCTAAACAAGACACCTCTCCTCTGTAGTTCTTGTAGTCAGCGACACACATCCATCTGTAGCAGGACTAGTGAGACAAGCTAAACAAGACACCTCTCCTCTTTAGTTCTTGTAGTCAGCGACTCACATCAAAGTCCATCTTTCCTGAAGAGTACGAAATTATGTATCCATTTTCCTCCTTTAGCTTTATAGTACCAGTGTGTAACTAGCTGGTGACAACCGGCTGTTAACTTTAAGTACATTGCTATTTAGTTAAAATTACAAAACACCCGTCCACCACCGAAATTCAGAAACCCTACCAAAACCGATGCTAAAGAGAAAGACACGCAGTCCCCCTTTCGTCCGACGCAGGATTGTCTGCGAATAAAAGTCCCGGTGTGTATAAAACACCATCCACACCCAAAAGCCATGAGTTTTAACCATCGCGACACTAACACTACACGGATCTTGTTATGTTGACCAATTAACGACGTTAAGAACTGTGCGGCGGCGTAGTGTCCATCGTCAAAAACAATTAACTTTGCCGATTTGGCTTGTAACATGTAGCAACTAATAACGGATATGATAAAAATTATTTCGTTTTGACAAATTCATTAATCAAATGGCGTTTTTTTTTTTTTTTTTAAATAGGTTCCGAATTTTTGTGCATTTATGTGTTAATTTATTTTAAATTAATTTTTTTTTTAGCTCAGGGAATTGAGTATAAAGTAATTTTCAAATCAAGCACAAGGGTTGGTCAGAATAACTCCGCGGGC
>JAVIAB010000117.1:46208121-46260621 GCA_032433765.1 Megaustenia siamemsis | reverse complement strand
AGACTGATCCAATGAACCACGATTAAAGGAACCAGAACTGATAGCGCAGAAATGTTAGAGGAAAGTTTAATAAGAAAACTAAAGATGAACTAACAGAGATACCAATAACACATGTCTGTATATGCTGATTTGTGTACGGACTACTGCGCTCATGAGATTTAGCAGATTCAACAGGACAATAGGAGAAGACACTCTTGAGATTTAGCAGATTCAACGGGACAATAGGAGAAGATACTGTTGAGTTTTAGTAGATTCAACAAGACAGTTGGAGAAGATGATGTTGAAAGTTAGTAGATTCAACAAGACAGTTGGAGAAGATGATGTTGAAATTTAGTAGATTCAACGGGACAAAAGGAGAAAATGCTGTTGAGATTTAGTAGATTCAACGGGACAATAGGAGAAAATGCTGTTGAGATTTAGTAGATTCAACAGGACAGTTGGAGAAGATGATATTGAGATTTAGTAGATTCAACGGGACAAAAGGAGAAAATGCTGTTGAGATTTAGTAGATTCAACAGGACAGTTGGAGAAGATGATGTTGAAATTTAGTAGATTCAACGGGACAAAAGGAGAAAATGTTGAGATTTAGTAGATTCAACGGGACAAAAGGAGAAAATGTTGAGATTTAGTAGATTGAACGTAACAATAGGAGAAGATACGGTTGAGATTTAGCAGATTGAACGTAACAATAGGAGAAGATGCTGTTGAGATTTAGTAGATTGAACGGGACAATAGGAGAAGATGCTGTTGAGATTTAGTAGATTGAACGGGACAATAGGAGAAGATGCTGTTGAGATTTAGTAGATTCTAGATTTAACGCAAGTGGAAAATCAGAAAATTGTGCTATTTTGTGTGAGTGTTTCTATTTTTTGTGTGAGTGTTTCTATTTTGTGTGAGTGTTTCTATTTTGTGTGAGTGTTTCTATTATGTGTGAGTGTTTCTATTATGTGTGAGTGTTTCTATTTTGTGTGTGAGTGTTTCTATTTTGTGTGAGTGTTTCTATTTTGTGTGAGTGTTTCTTTTTTGTGTGTGAGTGTTTCTATTTTGTGTGTGAGTGTTTCTATTTTGTGTGTGAGTGTTTCTATTTTGAGTGTGAGTGTTTATATTTAGTGTGAGTGTTTCTATTTTGTGTGAGTGTTTCTATTTTGTGTGAGTGTTTCTATTTTGTGTGTGAGTGTTTCTATTTTATGTGTGAGTGTTTCTATTTTATGTGTGAGTGTTTCTATTTTGTGTGAGTGTTTCTATTTTGTGTGTGAGTGTTTCTATTGTGTGTGAGTGTTTCTATTTTGTGTGAGTGTTTCTATTTTGTGTGTGAGTGTTTCTATTTTGTGTGTGAGTGTTTCTATTTTGTTTGAGTGTTTCTATTTTGTGTGAGTGTTTCTATTTTGTGTGAGTGTTTCTATTTTGTGTGAGTGTTTCTATTTTGTGTGTGAGTGTTTCTATTTTGTGTGTGAATGTTTCTGTTTTGTGTGAGTGTTTCTATTTTGTGTGAGTGTTTCTATTTTGTGTGAGTGTTTCTATTTTGTGTGTGAGTGTTTCTATTGTGTGTGTGAGTGTTTCTATTTTGTGTGAGTGTTTCTATTTTGCGTGTAAGTGTTTCTATTTTGTGTGTGAGTGTTTCTATTTTGTGTGAGTGTTTCTATTTTGTGTGTGAGTGTTTCTATTTTGTGTGAGTGTTTCTATTTTGTGTGTGAGTGTTTCTATTTTGTGTGAGTGTTTCTATTTTGTGTGTGAATGTTTCTATTTTGTGTGAGTGTTTCTATTTTGTGTGAGTGTTTCTATTTTGTGTGAGTGTTTCTATTTTGTGTGAGTGTTTCTATTTTGTGTGTGAGTGTTTCTATTTTGTGTGTGAGTGTTTCTATTTTGTGTGTGAGTGTTTCTATTTTGTGTGTGAGTGTTTATATTGTGTGTGAGTGTTTCTATTTTGTGACACCACATAAAAATATAAACTTCTAAGTTGAATTATTATTTGAACTTGTGATAGCCTTTAGTAGATGAATGTGTGAGAAAAAGAACAATCGAACTGTTGATATGACTTGACACCTGGTGGAGTGAAACATTAAATTTTCAACCAGAGTTGTTGTTAAGATCCAAGCTATAATTTATTTTCTTGTAACAGCTTTAATGTAGCGAATCAGAAACGAAAATGGTAATGTCCATGAAATGAGCAAGATAACTAAAGTGGTAGTTACACACGGCTGTGAATCACAGAACACGCGTTTTATTTGCTTGGGAGAGAACCAATAGCTCAACCAGTTAACTCGTCACACAGAAACAAGCTCTATTATTTTGGCTGAAGATTTACAATCTCGCAGTTGGCATCGCTTGTCGTCATGAGAACTCGAAGTAAAGAGTTTGTGATAAGGATAAACGCAATTTATGTTGATGGTTTGATGGTCTCAACAAAACTGAGTTTTGTTTTATATTATCTTGTATACAAGATTAGAGTTCATCTTCAGTTTGGTATTCAAACAAGTTAGTTAAAGGTTATTTGGTTATGGAAGGCCCTGGCATCACTGCAAACGAATTAAAATCCATAATTGCTCAACTGCCCGTGCCAGCGTAATCATCCAGATTAATATCTCATCTCCCAAACAAAGAAAGGTAGCTGTAGTCCCCATCGTAGCAATCTCAGCACACGCCAAAAGACATAAGGCGAAACTGCGCAGAAAGTGAACACAGCCAACTGTTCCCTGTCATACTATGTCAACATTCATCGTAAACAATTGGAATATCGAAACATGATCCAAACGGATGAGACACAGCTCACGGTGTGCACAGAGCACTTAACTCAGTAGCTCCGGCAACAATCTGGACTTGGAATATGAGGAAACTGCAACAAGGAACACTTTTCATGCATAGCCTTCAATGGTTCCCGCCGCCTATCCACAATACACCCGAAGTTCACTCCTCTTGAAAATGATGATCGTCGTATTTTTAAAAAAAAATGTATAGCGCTTGATGATGTTAGGCCATCGTTGTTGACTCCTATTCCGAACATTTAGACACACAGTTAGTCGTCAGACTATCCCCGTCGCACATCAAACAACAGACCGTAAGATTATCGTACGGCCGGTCTAGGGATGAATGATGAGCCATTACGATGACGTAGCACACAAAAATTAAAAATAGTTAAAGGTGGATTGACTATAACAGATAATATACGTCGTTATATTCAGCAGTTTAGTCAAAGGTGGCTTGTATATAGAATTCTAATATATAGAACAACAACAACTTAAATGGCTTGGCCACTTGGTCAGAATGAACCCTCACCAATCACCATCAAGGGCGTTCTTCTCGAGAATGCATGGAAAAAGACCAAGAAGAAGACCCAGAAGAAGATGGATAGATGCAGTGACAGAGACATGTAACAACAAAGGAAAATCACTAATTCAGACAGTTCGAGCAGCTCAAGAACGACAAATGATATAACCACGACACCTTTTAGGTATCAGTGAAAAGAGAAAAAAATAAAGAAGAAGAAGTCAAAGGTGATATGACTATAACATATAATATACGTCGTTACTCAGGTGTTGCAATATTCCACAGTCAAAGGGTAACAACCAAACTAAAAAAATATACTTTTTACTATTTGTATAAACAAGATGGAGAGGGAGAGAGAATGGACAGACGCTGAGTGTTTGTGGGTAAATCTTTTCACTATTCAAATAATAACAAAAACATCACCATCATCATCGAGTGCCATCTCCGCAACGAAGGTTGGCTACCATAGAGCGCCATTCTGATCTGTCTCTTGTTGTGATGGTGCAGATTGTCATAGGCTGATTTGTCCATCTTTTTATGTTACTCGCCCATGTTAGTCTTGGTCTGTCTCTTTTACTTTGCATTTTCTCCTCCAGGATTACTTTTAGTAGGCTGCTGTGTCTTTTAACATGGCCCAAAAATCGCATTTGTCTTGTTTGAATTGTGTTTAGTAGTTCTCTTTTCATTTTTAGTTGCTTTAAGACTTTATCATTTGTTTCTTTTCTTTCCATCCAATTCTACCTATTCTTCTGTATACCCACATTTCAAATGTTTAAGTTCTCTGTTCTATTTCTTGTCTAATGTCCATGTTTCTGCACCATATAGCAATCTTGAGAAGATATAACATTTTGCTATTCTTAAATAATAACAAAACTTTAATAATAACAAAAATATCAATGTAAAATACTAGATACGAACCTGCTTGACGCAAACGTGTGTATGTTCCTGGACGAGTAAGCAGGAACCTCACAGTCTGGTCACAAGAGAAACACAGGTAAAATAGTCCGCTCTGGAATGTAATCAATTCTTGATAATGTCTCGGAAAGCGCACTCAAGTTAACGGCGAGAACACTGAACAGTCGACACAATGAACTGAGAATCCGACGAGGGTTATATTCCAAACAGGATTTGGCGTGGACACGGGCTTCTGTATGGGCCAAGCTCCTAAATTGTGTCACTTCACCGAAAGACGCTTCATAAGTCACTAAGGACTTGAACAATTCATTTACTGCGTGGCTGAGTCACGTGACGACTAGGGCAGATTTCTTGAATGAAGTGTTTATTCCCTAAAGTGTCCCAGTGACCTCTCTTTTCTTTTCAGTTTGTATTTCTCCTCCTGGAATGCACGTAAAAGTCTGTTTGTTGGAGAACGGAGAAGGGAGTGAGAAATGGGAAATAGAAAAAAAAAAAAGACAAAAAAAGAAAAACTTAAGGGAGCATAGAAGGTGCAGGAACAACTGGTAATATCAAAGTGACACACTTGGACAGACCAGAGAAGCTCATAGAGTGACATTTCAGATTTGTTTGTGACAAAGACAGACCACGGAAAACTATATATTTATAGGAAATTTATTTGTATGTATAGCTGTGGACTGACATTCCAATCGTTGTGCAGCACGTGAACACCACGAACTGATGACGTTGTTCTAGAAAGAAATGCCTTGCAACATGTGTTTACGTCATTTTAAGCTAACTTTTTTTTAGGATCAAAGCAAAGAAATGCTTCCCGTGTGTTACCGGGGCCTCATTATGTGGGATGTAAAGAATAGTGACACTGTGACCTTCCAGGCATGTCGTAAGAGGCGACTAAGGAGATTGATCGATGGCTTGACAAGCTGTCATTGTAAAAAGCATTGTTATGGAAACAGACCATAGATTTTAAAAGCAGTGATCTCTGCAATATGTGCCATTTTGGCACGCAAGGTTTCTGTTTTTGAGATTGTGGTTCTGCCCTATGTGCCGTCTTCGGCTCGAAAGGACGATAGATAGATAGAAAGAAATGCATACAAATGCGAAGCTGCAGTAAAGCTCATTGTAAGGAGAACAGAAATATATATATATATATATATATATATATATATATATATATATATATATATATATATATATATATATATATATATATAACGTTTTGGTTCAATAGGCCTTCAGCAGGAACATGTTAGGTAAAGCATACCGTTTTTTTCTATTTTTCTTATATATATATATATATATATATATATATATATATATATATATATATATATATATAATAGAAAAAAAACGGTATGCTTAACATAACATGTTCCTGCTGAAGGCCTATTGAGCCAAAACGTTGTTCTAATTTGTGTTGTCCATTTATTACGTAAAGCTTTAATCATGCCGTTTTTTTTCGTCTTTTTTTCCCCCGATATATTTGTGTCAGTTCTCCTAACTTTTCTCTCGCAGGTCAAGTGTGTTACGGACCCGGACCGTCTTCAAAGCTCGGATGTTTGGGACTGCTTCCGTGTGATTTGGTTTCCTTTCTGCTGCGTGTACCAGAGTGAGCTCCCTGTCTTAAGTGTAAATGAGGGGCCCTTGTACCGATCAATATTTGAATTGTAAACACATCTTTACATGTAGGTCTACAGTTAGTAAATGTAATATAAATAAGTAGTCACATATGGCTGTAATGGTTATATCGAAGAAACAATCACCACCATCATGCAGCATAAAAATAAACGAAACAAACCTGAAACAAGTGCAATGTTTTAAATACTTGGGCACAATAATAACATCAAATGGGAGATGCACTACAGAAATAAAAAGCAGAATAGCTCAGGCCAAAATAGCATTTCAGAAAATGAAAAATATCTTATGCAACAAATCTATGTCAATAAAAATGAGAAAGAGAGTTCATCGGTGCTAAATAGTACCAATTCTGACTTATGGAAGCGAATCATGGACAGTAGAAAAACAAATGAAAAGACGATTAGAGGCCACAGAGATGGGATTTCTCAGAAGAATGTTGAAAGTTCCCTGGACAGCTAAAAAGACCAATGAGGAAGTTTTCAAAGAGGCCAACACAAAAAGGGAGCTCTTAAAAAACATCAGAAAAAAGCAATCAACATTTTTCGGGCACATCATGAGAAGAGGAAAGTTGGAATACTTGGTTATAACTGGCAAAATAAAAGGAAAGAGAGATCGCGGACGACAAAGAGAGAAAATACTGGATAGCTTGGTGTCATCGCATGGAAAACAGTCAACAACAGAACTGATACAATGCACTGTAGATAAAAGATTGTGGAGGGACATGATCACCTACCGGTATGGCACATGATGATGAGTCACATATGTATATAGACAAAATGTAAATTAAATAAATAAACAAAAATTATAAACATAAATAATAATTTAATAGACAAATAAGTAATAAATAAATAAGAAAATGAATATAGAGAAATGCATACAAGTCCCTGTGTGACGGGGTCTGTTGACCAAGAAGGCCAAGTGTTGTAGCTACTGTTGGTCAAGATCAAAATTGTATAGCAGAACCTGGGAAGCCAAGAAGTCATTACAGATGACCGCATCGCCATCGTGTCTAGAAACTGGCGGTTCATGCCATTCTGCTCTGTATCTTGCTTTGATGGTGCAGGTTGTCATAGGCTGACCTTTTCATCTTTTGATGTTACCCGTCCATATTAGTCTTGGTCTGCCTCTGCCTTTATTGCCTCACCTATCCGGTGACATTCATCATCATCGTGTGCCTTCTCCGCAACGAAGGTTGGCTACCATGGATCGCCATTCTACTCTGTTTCTTGCTTTGATGGTGCAGGCTGACATAGATTGACTTGTCCATCTTTTGATTTTACTCGTCCATGTTAGTCTTGGTCTGCCTCTGCCTTTTTTATCTTGTATTTTTCCTTCCAATATTACTTTCAATAGGCTGTTGTGTTACAATCTTATATATATCTGGGCAGTAATATAGATCAAGAGGGAGGAACAGAAAATGATACCAAAATAAGGATATCAAAAGCAAGAGGAACTTTCATTGCACTGGGAAGCATATGGAAATCCAAAGAAATTAGGCTAAATACAAAAATAAAAATTTTCAACTCAAATGTTAAGTCGGTCCTATTATATGGCTGTGAAACATGGAGAATAACAAAATTGACAATCACGAAGGTACAGATTTTCATTAATGGATGCTTGCGCAGAATAAAGGGATGGAAATGGCAGGACAAAGTCACTAACGTGGAATTATGGAAATGTACCGGTCAAATACCAGTGGATAAAGAGATACAGCGAAGACGATGGCGATGGACAGGACACACACTACGGAAGCCAACTGAGAGTATTACACAACAGGCCCTTTTTTGGAATCCCCAGGGGAAAAGACAAAGAGGAAGACCAAGGAATTCTTGGAGAAGACAGATCGAAGCAGAGATGAAGATGATGGGGAAGACATGGAATGATCTTAAAAGAATGGCAAAAAACAGAACGACTTGGAAAGTGTTTGTTTAAGACCTATGCTCCACTGGGAGCTAAAAGGTAGAAGAAGGCTGTTGTGTCTTTTAACATGCCCCAAAAATGTCATTTGTCTTGTCTTAATTGTATTTAGTAGTTCTCTTTTTTATTTTCAGTTGTTTTTTAAACTTCATCGTTTTAAAACCGGTGACATTAGAGCAACATAATATATATATTTTTTAAGAAAGAAATAACAAAGGATAAAGAACGATTACATATAATTGGTAAACAGCATTCTGTGCTTCAGCTACCAAGTCTCACAAACAGAGTCTATAAGACTATGAAAACTTCCTCATTATAGATCTATTGTTTCTAGCGCTACAAACGTTCCCCAAGAGAAAAGATGTGTATTCGTTACACCCGATTTGATCATCCATGACGTAGTACACACAGTTCATTGGAAGCGAGAACCACATTTCGAGCTGTCGAGTAATGTTAACAAAGTACACAGTCCCAGCAATTATTGCTCTGATAAAAGGAACAAAAGGGGAAAGCTAACAATAGAACTGAGGCCTACCTTTTGCTTTGGTTCTCACCAGTTCCATTTCAACGTACCTGTTTTTCCCTAAGTTTTGTGGTCAGTGACCTGTAACCTGGCAGCAATGACGGTTTGTGTGTTTACAGTTCGTGGCCACGACAATAAGCCTCAACTTGTTGGGGGCCTCGGTAGCCTAGGTGGGAAAACCACCCGACTGGACTACCGACGTTCGGACAACCCGTGTTCGATTCCCGCTGGGAGCAGTGTGAATTGTACTCGTGGTTGGAAAAAAATACCCCCATGGGCGACCCAGCCATTGGCAGAAATGGGTACCAGGGTAGTACCCTGGGAAGGTGAGGAACGTCGCTTCGCATCTGAGTTTCGATGCTTGAGGCGACACTATACAGAAATATCCGAACATTTCTGGATAGGCGGCCGAGCATATATGGGTGTAAACTCGCGAGCTAAGACGCCGGTTCAAGTCTCGTACTTTACCTTTACCTTTGTTGAGTGAGTCTTGCTCATGTCTGTGGCTGGAACACAACTTTTTCAATTCACAACAACTTTGACTGACAACATAGGAAAGAGGACACATTAACGAATGATATCAGGAATCGTGTGGTGCAGTTATAAGGGAAGCCGCCCTCAGTGCTAGGAGCTTCGCAGCGCAAATCTTGGTCCAGCGGTTTTCACAGTTGTCCTGTGTAATTTTTTTTACCATATACAAATTTCATTTTTGCCATATACAGTGCCATTTTTATCATACGAATATTACATTTTCGTCACATACAAATGTCATTTGTTTGCAACATGCAAATGTCATTTTACTACATTTAAAAATTGCATCTCTGTTTAATATAACCAAGAAAGCAACCTGTGGTTGAAAGGACCAACATCTACGACTTTAGCACGGAATTTCGAGATACTACTCCGCCTTCCCTTTCTATTCATACACGCTTGGCTATAATGGTTAGCATATTTCTTGATTGAAACAGTCAGCTATGAGTTGTTGTCAGCTTTCAAACCGATATGCTTGTGGTGCTTGTAGACCCCAGAAGGTATGAAAATAATAAATGCACTGGACAAAAAAATAATGTCAGAAATACAGGTAAAATAAATATGTGAATAAACAGATCAATCAAGGTTGAAATAGAAATTAAAAAGTGGAGGAAGCAGCCACACATCGCGGCATATGGGGAATATAGATTTAGCTCACATAATTGTCACAGATCGTCGACGCGTGAATGAGGGATGTGACATGACACCATGCCGTCATATTTCTCAGACAAAATACAAGCACCACCTTCAGAAGTTGAGTTAATCTCCGAGATGTGTTAGCTAGAAAAATTCAGCATTTTGGGATTGAACCCAAATTCACTAACAACAAGTCACTTTGTTCACAAGTGGCTGTTCTCGACGGCAGTGGTTTGAGTCTCTGGGGAAGTCTAGTCTAACAAATGTCGGCTTCAATTTCGTGTCACGGCACGCGGGTGTAACAGGTGGTGAGCATGTTGACTTGCCAGTTTGGCTGATGTTGATTGAGTGAGGAAGGATCGAGCTGACATTCTGAATACCCGGGACGCTGGATTAAATAAGACTTTAAAAGTGACCCCGAATCCGCAATCATGAATAGAAATTACGAACGTCACGTCAAATAGTGAGATTCCAGACGAAAGCGCAATGCAGGAATCCAAAGAATACTTGTCGACAATACAACACAGGTGTCGTTAGTCGCTACACGTTGACGAATATTCATCGGAAGAGATCTGTGCACTTTTGGGCTTGTTTGATGTGCAATGAGGACAACCTGTAGATGAAACTAAACTATCAACCACTTCTACATGTCACACGCGAAATACAAACACGTGTGTTTAACAATGTCTAGATAGATAGATAGATAGATAGATAGATAGATAGATAGATAGATAGATAGATAGATAGATAGATAGATAGATGGATGGATGGATGGATGGATGGATGGATGGATGGATGGATGGATGGATGGATGGATGGATGGATGGATGGATGGATGGATGGATGGATGGATGGATGGATGGATGGATGGATGGATGGATGGATGGATGGATGGATGGATGGATGGATGGATGGATGGATGGATGGATGGATGGATGGATGGATGGATGGATGGATGGATGGATGGATGGATGGATGGATGGATGGATGGATGGATGGATGGATGGATGGGCAGGCAGGTAGGTAAGTAGGTAGAAGGACGGAAAGACGGACAGATAGATCTATTAAGTATATAAGCAGGTGGTTAGCTGAGTAGGAATGTTTGCAGGCAGGTGTATAGGCATTTGAGTATATATGTATGTACCAACATGTGTGTGTATGCAATCATATAAATGTGCAATGTGCGACTATATGTGTGTAATCGTTTGCTCTGTGTTTAATGACAAGTTTATCACCATGTCTTCGCCCTGGAGATTACTTGGGAGTTGACATCGACTGGCCCAACAACCAGATAGCAGTGTTGACTAAGTAAACAAACAGCAAAATCCACGGTTGCCAGGTCGCTTCTCCGTTACTTGTTGATTCATTAAGAAAAGAGGGGGAGGGGGGAAGTATGCTTCCTCTGAGGTTTTCCTTCCTTCCTTATTTACCTTCTAGGGTCGAGGACAGAAATATGCTTTTATCTTTGATTCGCTTCATATGTTGTGAAGTTTCAGTGTTTCTAGTATTCCATCGTTGTAGAGAAGCCCTCTCGAGCACACAGAGTTCACATGGAGCTGTTTGCTGATAACATTGTGTTTAGTTGCTTCTATCTTGTCGCGTAGTCAAACCGTTTAATTTGTTTGGATCTTTATATATCCTATTGTAGGCCAAGACGCATAAAAGCAACTAAAATGGGAGCGATCAGCGACCTCGAGCTGACTATATCGTCAGGATAGACGAAAATCAGAGCTAATGTATTTTCGCGTATTTTTTCTTACATATTTTAATAAGAATATGCCTCTCTTTTTCTAAAAAGTCGATTATTCTCCATTTTCTGGAGTACCCTGTTGTTATGCTGTGTTAAATAGTCCACTTTGCTTTCTTATCCCAACAGTCATTTATATGTATGTTTTGGCAATCACTGGTACCTGTGTTTGGTTAATGTCATCATATGTTTGGTTAATGTCATTACATGTGTTTGGTTAATGTTATTACTTGTGTTTGGTTAATGCCATTACTTGTGTTTGGTTAATGTCATTACATGTGTTTGGTTAATGTCATTACTTGTGTTTGGTTAATGTCATTACTTGTGTTTGATTAATATCATCATGTGTTTGGTTAATGTCATTATGTGTTTGGTTAATGCCATTACATGTGTTTGATTAATGTGATCATGTGTTTGGTTAATGTCATTGTATGTGTTTGGTTAATGTCATTACATGTGTTTGGTTAATGTCACTACATGTATTTGGATAATGTAATTACATGTGTTTGGTTAATATCATTACATGTGTTTGGTAAATGTAATTACATGTGTTTGGTTAATATCATTACATGTGTTTGGTTAATGTAATTACATGTGTTTGGTTAATGTCATTACATACGTTTGGTTAATGTCAATACGTGTTTGGTTAATATCATTATTTGTGTTTGATTAATGCCATCATGGGTAGGTTAATGTCATTACTTGTTTTTGATTAATATCATAACTTGTGTTTGGTTAATGTCATTATGTGTTTGGTTAATGTCATTACATGTGTTTGGTTAATGTGATTACATGTGTTTGATTAATGTCATCATGGGTAGGTTAATGCCATTACTTGTGTTTGATTAATATCATAACTTGTGTTTGGTTAATGTCATTATGTGTTTGGTTAATGTCATTACATGTGTTTGGTTAATGTAATTACATGTGTTTGGTTAATGTCATTACATGTGTTTGGTTAATGTCATTACTTGTGTTTGGTTAATGTATTACTTGTGTTTGGTTAATGTTATTACTTGTGTTTGGTTAATGTCATTACATGTGTTTGGTTAATGCTATTACATGTGTTTGGTGAATGGCATTACATCTGTTTGGTTAATGTCATTACTTGCGTTTGGTTAATGTCATTATTTGTGTTTGGTTAATGTTATTACTTGTGTTTGTTCAATATCACCATGTATTTGATTATTGTCAGCTTGTGCTTGGCTAATGTCATTACTTGTATTTGTTTAATATCACCATATCTTTGTACAATATCATCATGTGTTTGGCTAATATCGCCATGTGTTTGGCTTCTCAATATTCCTGTATGGTGCAGAAACATGAACATTAGACCAGAAAACAGAACAGAAAATTGAAGCCTTTGAAATGTGGATTTATAGAAGAATAGGTAGAATTGGATGGAAAGAAAAGAAAACAAACGAAGAAGTTTTAAAACAAAAAATGAAAAAAAGAACTACTAAACACAATTAGAGCAAGACAAATGAAATTTTTTGGTCATGTTAAAAGACACAACAGTCTAATAAAAGTAATATTAGAAGGGAAAATACAAGGTAAAAGAGGCAGAGGCAGACCAAGACTAACATGGACTTGTAACATCAAAAGATGGACAAGTCAGCCTACGGCAATCTGCACCATCAAAGCAAGAGACAGAGTGGAATGGCGATCCATGGTAGCCAACCTTCGATGCGGAGATGGCACTCGATGATGATGATGATGTTTGGCTAATATCACCATATCTTTGTTTAATATCATGTGTTCGGCTAATATCGCCATGTGTTTGGCTAATGTCACCATGTATTTGTTTAATATCATCATGTGTTTGGCTAATATCGTCATGTGTTTGGCTAATGTCACCACATATTTGTTTAATATCATCATGTGTTTGGCTAATATCGTCATGTGTTTGGCTAATGTCACCATATATTTGTTTAATATCATGTGTTTGGCTATTATCGCCATGTGTTTGGCTAATGTCGCCATGTGTTTGGTTAATGTCATCATCTGTTATACTTCTAGACAGCCATGAATACATTTGTAAATTTATTATGTTTTTTTAATGTTTCCTTCATTCGCAGCTGTTTAATTTCTGTCACTGTTTGTCTAATTGTATCCTCCCTCTCCCCTCCCCGCGTGGTGTTCTTTTTCCTGCGTTTACTTCCCTGCTTTTCTCACCACACGATGAGTATTTAGTTGGTGTCTTCGATTGTTGTTTACTAGGTAGGAGACTGTTAGCCTGACATTTCATTTATCCTCTTAGAAGGGTTACAGATCTGCACAGCTGGAGCCTTCAGACACGGGACTATAGCCGATAGTTTCAGACGCATCATGTATAGTCGGTCCTTTTACCCTGTGCAAACTCCCACAGGTAGAGAAACACTGCCATAGGCGTGTCAACAAAACGTGGACAAAACTAGGTCATCACAAGCAATAAAAGGAGCGTCCTTCCTAGACATGTATTTCACCGATTAAAGACTACATTTAGAACATATAGAATCATACTATGAAGATCTAAATACAGTTATGAAGCAAGTGAAATCTTCAGACATCTTGATTGTAATGGGTGACATGAACGCAAAAGTAGGAAAAGGCAGATATAAGGCCATTATAGGAAATCATGGTTTAGGAAAAAGAGCAAATCTTTAAAAACAGCACTGAGATGCCAGGCCTAAACATTAATGGGAAGATAATCAAGAACCTAATATATGCGGACGATGCTGTGCTACTAGCAGAAAATCCTAAAGATCTACAACAATTACGTAATGAAATAAACATGACAAGCAAAAAATATGGACTAGATATGAATATCAAAAAGACTAAAACTATGATCATAAAAAAAGAAAATTCTCAAGACCTACAATTAAATATCAAGGTGGAAGGAATACATCTAGAAACAGTTCAGAACTACAACTACCTGGGACATACTATAACCAGTAATGGAAAATGTACAACTGAAATAAATAAAAGAATAGGTATGGCAAAAAGTAATTTCAATGCCATGAAAAATATACTAACATCAAAAGAAATAACACCAGGGCTAAAACTAAGAATAGCAAAATGTTACATCTTTTTAATATTCCTGTATGGTGCTGAAACATGGACATTAGACAACAAAACAGAACAGAAAATTGAAGCCTTTGAAATGTAAATGTATAGAAGAATAGGTAGAATTGGATGGAAAGAAAAGAAAACAAACGAGGAAGTTTTAAAACAACTAAAAATGAAAAGAGAACTACTAAACACAATCAGAGCAAGACCAATGACATGTTTGGGTCATGTTAAAAGATTTGGGTCATGTTAAAAGATTTGGGTCATGTTAAAAGATTTGGGTCATGTTAAAAGACACAACATCCTAATAAAAGCAATATTGGAAGGGAAAATACAAGGTAAAAGAGACAGAGGCAGACCAAGACTAACTTGGACGAGTAACATCAAAAGATGGACAAGTCAGCCTATGACAATCTGCACCATCAAAGCAAGAGACAGAGTAGAATGGCGCTCCATGGTAGCCAACCTTCGATGCGGAGACGGCACTCAATGTTGATGATGAAAGCCTACATTCAACATAGATAGATCAGCCAAGGTCTTATTTTCTGTTACAAAAATGTATACCAGAGCGATTTCTCAGAAGAATGTTGAAAGTTCCCTGGACAGCTAAAAAGACCAATGAGAAAGTTCTCAATGAGGCCAACACAAAAAGGGAGCTCCTAAAAACATCAGAAAGAAACAATCAACATTTTGCGGGCACATCATGAGAAGTGTAAAGTTGAAATACTTGGTTACAACTGGCAAAATAAAAGGAAAGAGAGATCGCGGACGACAAAGAGAAAAAAATACTGGATATCTTGGTTTCATGGCATGGAAAAAAGTCAACAACAGAACTGATACGATGCACTGTAGATAGAAGAAGATTGTGGAGGGACATGATCGCCAACCGGTATGGCACATGATGATGATGATAACGCTATCACCCCTTTCGTAACCAAAACCCAGTATAGCTCTGACTTACTTACAAATAACAGCGATATTCATCATCATCGAGTGCCATCTCCGCAACGAAGGTTGGCTACCATGGAGCGCCATTCTGATCTGTCTCTTGCTTTGATGGTGCAGGTTATCATAGGCTGGTTTGTCCATCTTTTGATGTTACTCGTTCATGTTAGTCTTGGTCTGCCTCTTTTACCTTGTATTTTCCCTCCAGGATTACTTTTAGTAGGCTGTTGTGTCTTTTAACATGGCCCAAAAATAACATTTGGCTTGTTTGAATTGTGCTTAGTAGTTCTTTTTTTCATTTTTAGTTATTTTAAGACTTCGTCGTTTGTTTTCTTTTCTTTCCATCCAATTCTACCTATTCTTCTATATATCCACATTTCAAAGGCTCCAATTCTCTGTTCTGTTTTCTTGTTTAATGTCCATGTTTCTGCACCATATAGGAATGTTGATAAGACATAACATTTTGCTATTCTTAGTTTTAGCCCTGGTGTTATTTCTTTTGATGTTAGTATGTTCTTCATAACAATAAAATTACTTTTTGCCATTCCCATTCTTTTGTTTGTTTCAGTTTTACATTTTCCATCACTGGTTATAGTATGTCCAAGGTAGTTGTAGTTCTGAACTTTCTCCAGGTCTACTCCTTCAATTTTGATATCCACTTGTGGGTTTTGAGTATTTTCTTTGTTTATGATTATAGTTTTAGTCCTTTTAATATTCATATCTAGTCCATATTTTTTACTTGTCATGTTTATTACATTAAGTAATTGTTGTAGATCTTTAGGATTTTCTGCTAGTAGTACAGTATCGTCAGCATATCTCAGGTTATTGATGATCTTTCCATTAATGTGTAGGCCTGGCATCTCTGTGCAAGACAAGACAGCGATATTAGCAAGATAATATAACATGATCACAATGCAGAACACTGCGGGCAAGCTGCTGGAGAAAATAATTGCCCGTCTCCTCACCTGTCACCTTGAACAGAAACGTGTATTCCCACACATACTTGGAGGTTATAGATATAACAAAGAGACATGGCTCAATGCGGCAGTATTTGCCTATGACGTCTTCTAAGGCTTCCACAGATGAGAGGAGACATGTGCTGCTGCTATAGATCTGGAGGATGCATCAGTTCTATTTAACGTGTACACAATAACGATCACGGAACAACAGCTGGATGGGAGGGAAGAACTATGACTTTTGCTGATGATATTCTGGTATATCGACAGGGAAGAGACCGACGGGGAATCGCTTCCACAAAGCAAGACGAACTCGATCGCATTTCTTCCTGGTGTTGGGTATCAGGTGCCGTGGTTAATCCTAATAAAGCATCAGTTTCATGGTTCTCCCTTAACAATCATATCTTTCATACGACCACACCGGTAGTACGAATGGGAGCTGATGAGGTGACCAGGGACAAGTTGATGACATACCTCGGAGTTAAGTTTGATCGCAAGTAGTAGTAGGATAATGTTGTATCTGCTAGTATTTTGCCCATAAATTAACAAAGATATATAGTAGGCGTATTTTACGCCTATTGTACACGAGAGACAGGGGGAGTTAACCGTGACATTTCGTGTCGGGATGTTGACTGCTAGTCCCGGTGACCCCGGAAGTGACCTGTTTACGTCTGCTTTGTGCTGACTTTGGCGTTCTTCATGTACTTGATTGATAGTTATAGGTTAATAGATTATACAACATCAATGAAAAAACGATCAATATAAAACAAAAAACAAAAGATATATTTTATTCTTTTATTATCTCAATAGGTGTATAACATACAGTGGATATTATATAACAACACAAAAATATATAGTTCAAGGATAACATTTATTTATAGCTATGTAGTTGGGTGTCTGCTTAGCTCTATGTCATAAATGAAGCATAAGGGGTGAAGCTGTTAGAGATTACTGGTCAGTCTAAACTGGTAGTGTAAAGAGTTAAATATGTTCCTCGGTGTTAGTGGTTCGTTATCTCTCTCTCGCTATCTCTCCCCCGCTCCATCGCTGTCTCTTTCGCTCTCGATCATTCTCTCTCCCTCTCCGTCTTTGTCTCTCTCGTTATCTCTCTCTCCCTCTCCATCGCTCTCTCTCCCTCTCCTTCTCTGTCTCGCTCTCGCTATCTCTCTCTCCTTCGCTGTCTCTATCTCTCGCTATCTTTCTCCATCTCAATCGTTCTCTCTCGCTCCCTCTCCGTCTTTGTCTCTATCGCTATCTCTCTCTCCCTCTCCATCGCTCTCTCTCTCCATCTCTGTCTCTTTCGCTCTCGCTATTTCTCTCTCCTTCGCTGTCTCTATCTCTCGCTATCTCTCTCCCTCTCCATCGCTCTCTCTCTCTCGCTCCCTCTCCAGCTCTGTCTCTTTCGCTCTCGCTATCTCTCTCTCTCTCCCTATCCATCACTGTCTCTTTCGCTCTCGCTCGTTCTCTCTCACTCTCCATTCTCTCTCTCTCTTCGCTCTCGCTATCTCTCTCTCCTACGCTGTCTCTCTCTCTCGCTCCCTCTCCATCTCTGTCTCTTTCGCTCTCGCTATCTCTCTCTCCTTCGCTGTCTCTTTCGCTCTCGCTCGTTCTCTCTCTCCCTCTCCATTCTCTCTCTCTTCGCTCTCGAAATCTCTCTCTCTTCGCTCTCGCTATCTCTCTCTCCTTCGCTGTCTCTCTCTCTCTTGCTCCCTCTCCATCTCTGTCTCTTTCGCTCTCGCTATCTCTCTCCTTCGCTGTCTCTATCTCTCGCTATCTCTCTCCCTCCCTCTCCATTGCTCTCTCTCTCTCACTCCCTCTCCAACTCTGTCTCTTTCGCTCTCGCTATCTCTCTCCTTCGCTGTCTCTATCTCTCGCTATCTCTCTCCCTCCCTCTCCATTGCTCTCTCTCTCTCTCACTCCCTCTCCAAATCTGTCTCTTTCGGTCTCGCTATCTCTCTCTCTCTTTCCATCTCTGTCTCTCGCTATCTCTCTTCCTCTCCGTCGCTCTCTCTCTCTCGCTCCCTCTCCAGCGCTGCCTTTTTCCCTCTCGCTATCTCTCTCGATATCTCTCTCTCGGTATCTCTCTCCCTCTCCACTGCTGTCTCTCTCGCTCATTCTCTCTCGGTCTCTCTCCCTCGCTATCTCTGTCTCTCTCGCTATCTCTTCCTCTCCATCGTGTTCTCTCTCTCTCCATCTTTCTCGCCTATCCTCTCTTAGACGTCTAACCTATCAGGCCATCCTCCCTCCTCTCCCTTTATCTCTCACACATCGTTCCGCCCTCCCGTATATTTTTAGCGTCCCTCCTATTGTAACACTTGATTATTCTCACCCTTTATACCTAGCACCTCGCCTTCCTTCTCCTAGACTTCTCTGTATCTCTCTCTCTCTCTCTCTCTCTCTCTCTCTCTCTCTCGCTCACTCTCTCTCTCTCTCTTCTAACCCCTACTAGACTTCTTTCCTACCATTCGTACTTTATACACATCACCATTAATACAACCGAAATTCCTTTATTGATAACCTACCACATCTTTATGAGATAAGAGAAAAACAGAAAAAAAAATTCAACTTACACCGTAAAATATAGCACTACAACACAGACCGCTAGACTGAACAGTACTATGAAAATAAACTTCAGTGAATCATTCGCGCTTATAACACGAAGTTTCACATGCAACTGGTAAATAAAAGTTGGACGACACTATTTCACTCTCGACTAACATCTAGGCTAACCAATCAGAGAAGAGGATTTCTATCGGACACCCATCAACGAAATGACTAACCTTTAGATTAACCAATCAGAGAAGAGGATTTCTATCGGACACCCATCAACGAAATGACTGACCTTTAGATTAACTAATCAGAGAAGAGGATTACTGTTATCGTGATAACTGACCTCATTTTCCACATTAAGTGCTGTCGATTCTGACACATGGGTTATTTTAA
Source organism: Megaustenia siamemsis (assembly GCA_032433765.1). Classification (NCBI taxonomy): domain Eukaryota; kingdom Metazoa; phylum Mollusca; class Gastropoda; order Stylommatophora; family Ariophantidae; genus Megaustenia; species Megaustenia siamemsis. The sequence continues at coordinate 46,241,561 of JAVIAB010000117.1, read as the reverse complement.
TCGATTCAGTCCCTGATAAAAGCCACCTGTCGGGTCAATGGTGGGGGAAATAATACAGGTGGCGGGTTACTTGAACGCGCTTTGACCCTGATGCAATACCAGAGGAGCTCCATGACAGTCATAATAGTTAGACACAACGAGCAGAAAGTTATATTCAAGGTCCAAAAGTTTGGCCAAAATGTAGGCTCATATTAAAAAAGTTTCAAAAAAGTTTCATATTAAAAATTTCAAAAGTGATTTTTAAGTTAATTTTTGGTATGGGGATGTGTAAAATAAAGTTTTAGGTAAGCCTACGTGCTAAATTTACGATTTTTATCGATTCCATGGGCGTATCCCTCAAAAATGGTAAGGGGGTAACAATTTCAAAAGTGATTTTAAAGTAAATTTTTGGTATGGGGATGTCTAAAATAAAGTTTGAGGTATGCCTTGAGGTTAAATTTCAATTTTTTATCGATTTCATGGGCGTAACCCTAAAAAATGATAAGGGGGTAAAATCCTAAAAGTGGTTTTTAATGTAAATTTTTGCAATGGGGATGTCTAAAATAAATTTTGGGGTATGCCTAGAGTGAAAATTTACGATTTTTACCGATTTTATGGGCGTATCCCTAAAAAATAGTCAGGGGGTAACAATCATAAAAGTGATTTATAAGTACATTTTTGCTATGGGGATGTCTAAAATAAAGTTTTTTTGAACTTTGAATATAACTATCTGCTCGTTGTGTCTAACTAGTATGAGTATGTGAGTAGATTTTTTTATGGTTTAGAGGTCGACTTTTTTAATATGAGTCTATTTTTTTTGTTCTGTGGGTAAAATTTTAGTGATTTGGCAAACTTTTTGGACCTAGAATATAACTTTCTACTCGTTGTGTCTAACTATTACGACTATGTGAGTAGCTTTTTGGGATTTTTAGGTAGACTTTTTGAATATGAGCCTACATTTTTGTGTTCTGTGGGTAAAATATTTGCGATTTGGCCAAACTTTTTTGGCTTTAGAAATAACGATCGGTTCGATGTGTCTAACAATTATGACGATGTGAGTAGCTTTTTGAAATTTTTAGGTCGACTTTTTTAATATGAGCCTACATTTTTGTGTTCTGGTGATAAAATGTTTGCGATTTGGCCAAACTTTTTGGACCTTGAATATAATTTTCTGCTGGTTGTGTCTAACTATTATGACTGTCATGGAACTCCTCTGGTATTGCATCAGGGTCAAAGCGCGTTCAAGTAACCCGCCACCTGTATTATTTCCCCACCATTGACCCGACCGGTGGCTTTTATCAGGGACCGAATCGATTTAAAATAACCCATGTGTCAGAATCGACAGCACTTAATGTGGAAAATGAGGTCAGTTATCACGATAACAGTAATCCTCTTCTCTGATTAGTTAATCTAAAGGTCAGTCATTTCGTTGATGGGTGTCCGATAGAAATCCTCTTCTCTGATTGGTTAATCTAAAGGTTAGTCATTTCGTTGATGGGTGTCCGATAGAAATCCTCTTCTCTGATTGGTTAGCCTAGATGTTAGTCGAGAGTGAAATAGTGTCGTCCAACTTTTATTTACCAGTTGCATGTGAAACTTCGTGTTATAAGCGCGAATGATTCACTGAAGTTTATTTTCATAGTACTGTTCAGTCTAGCGGTTTGTGTTGTAGTGCTATATTTTACGGTGTAAGTTGAATTTTTTTTTCTGTTCTTCTCTTATCTCATAAAAATGTGGTAGGTTATCATTAAAGGAATTTCGGTTGTATTAATGGTGATGTGTATAAAGTACGAATGGTAGGAAAGAAGTCTAGTAGGGGTTAGAAGAGAGAGAGAGAGTGAGCGAGAGAGAGAGAGAGATACAGAGAAGTCTAGGAGAAGGAAGGCGAGGTGCTAGGTATAAGGGTGAGAATAATCAAGTGTTACAATAGGAGGGACGCTAAAAATATACGGGAGGGCGGAACAATGTGGGAGAGATAAAGGGAGAGGAGGGAGGATGGCCTGATAGGTTAGACGTCTAAGAGAGGATAGGCGAGAAAGATGGAGAGGGAGAGAGAGAACACGATGGAGAGGGAGAGATAGCGAGAGAGACAGAGATAGCGAGGGAGAGAGACCGAGAGAGAATGAGCGAGAGAGACAGCAGTGGAGAGGGAGAGAGATACCGAGAGAGAGATATCGAGAGAGATAGCGAGAGGGAAAAAGACAGCGCTGGAGAGGGAGCGAGAGAGAGAGCGACGGAGAGGAAGAGAGATAGCGAGAGACAGAGATGGAAAGAGAGAGAGATAGCGAGACCAAAAGAGACAGAGTTGGAGAGAGAGGGAGAGAGATAGAGAGCAATGGAGAGGGAGGGAGAGAGATAGCGAGAGATAGAGACAGCGAAGGAGAGAGATAGCGAGAGCGAAAGAGACAGAGATGGAGAGGTAGCGAGAGAGAGAGACAGCGAAGGAGAGAGATAGCGAGAGCGAAGGAGAGAGAGATAGCGAGAGCGAGAGAATGGAGAGGGAGAGAGAGAACGAGCGAGAGCGAAAGAGACAGCGAAGGAGAGAGAGATAGCGAGAGCGAAAGAGACAGAGATGGAGAGGGAGCGAGAGAGAGACAGCGAAGGAGAGAGCGATAGCGAGAGCGAAGAGAGAGAGAATGGAGAGGGAGAGAGAACGAGCGAGAGCGAAAGAGACAGTGATGGAGAGAGAGAGAGATAGTGAGAGCGAAAGAGACAGAGCTGGAGAGGGAGAGAGAGCGATGGAGAGGGAGAGAGATAGCGAGAGAGACAAAGACGGAGAGGGAGTGAGAGAGAGCGATGGAGAGGGAGAGAGATAGCGAGAGATAGAGACAGCGAAGGAGAGAGAGATAGCGAGAGCGAAAGAGACAGAGATGGAGAGAGAGAGAGAGAGCGATGGAGAGGGAGAGAGATAGCGAGAGAGACAAAGACAGAGAGGGAGTGAGAGAGAGAGAGCAATTGAGATGGAGAAAGATAGCGAGAGATAGAGACGGCGAAGGAGAGAGAGATAGCGAGAGCGAAAGAGACAGAGATGGAGAGGGAGAGAGAGCGATGGAGACGGAGAGAGAGATAGCGAGAGAGACACAGACGGAGAGGGAGAGAGAATGCTCTAGAGCGAAAGAGACAGCGATGGAGAGTGGGAGAGATAGCGAGAGAGAGATAGCGAACCACTAACACCGAGGAACATATTTAACTCTTTACACTACCAGTTTAGACTGACCAGTAATCTCTAACAGCTTCACCCCTTATGCTTCATTTATGACATAGAGCTAAGCAGACACCCAACTACATAGCTATAAATAAATGTTATAAATGTTATTATCCTACTACTATCGCAGCCTGTGTTTTCGGGCCACGTCGACCATGTGATAACAAAATCCCGCAAAAGGATTAGCCGCCTTGAAGGTCATGGCAGCTGCCAATATCGAGCAGAGGCTACTTACGCTTCTGTTCCAGGGAATAGTCCTCGCACCTATCGAGTATGCCCTGGCAATTCTTACTGTCAGTACGACTCAAATTGATAGGCTGGAGAAAATACAAAATGAAGCCATGCGCATTATCCTGGGATGTACGAGGGACACTTCCTGTGTAGCAATGAGGTATCTTCTTGACTTTCCAACCATGGATGACAGAATCAAGATCTGGAGAGCACGAGCATACCTGAAGATTAGTACAGATACAGAGCATCCATTGCACCACGTGCTCAACACAGAGAAAGGTGACAGGCTAAAAAGAGGCAAATCATGGGTGGGCCGAGCAGAAGATGTCATCAAACAGGTCTGTGGGCTTACCAATATCAGCGTTGGTGAGGAGTAGATACCGGTGCTTTCGTCATTCACGGGGACTTTCTCGTGTATTGTCACACTCGACAGGAAAAGTAGGGAACATAACCCGGTCATGGTTAATGCAGAAGTCAACGATTTCATCTGCGATAACACCGATGAGAAAGATGCAGTCATCTATACAGAAGGATCTGTAAGACGACACCAAAAGAGTGCATGGGCATTTACAGCACGCTTGGCAGGCAGAATAGTATACAAAGACAGTGGTGCATACGTCGTGACCACGAGTAGCATGACAATGGAGGCGATGGCAGTGACCAAGGCATTCAAATGGTTAGAGTCACACGACTACACTCACGCATGTATACTGAGTGCTTCGATGAGCATGATAAAAAAAGTGGAGTCGGGCTCTGTACGCATGCAATGGGTAGAGTCGTTGCAGAAATCCAAAATACGTAAAGTCACCTTAGTCTAAGTCCCTGGACATGCGGGAGTACGGGGAAATGAAAGGGCGGACAGGTTGGCTAGCTACGCTGTCGTTGAGGACGGGCAACCAATGGATCGGGCGGACATCATCAATGCCCTCCGAGATGTGGGAAGAGCACAGGACTTCGACAAACACAGATCCACGTCACTTCTTCGGATGATGGAAATGGGAGTTAAGTTGGGCACAGCCAGAAATGAGACACTTAGTGGCGTGTAAGAAGACTTATCAACCAACATAGAACTGGAGTCGTCAGTCGCTGGACACTGAGGGAATTGCTGAGGAGGGGATCTGAGCACCTATGGACATGTTCGGAGTGCAATGATGATGACCTGCAAACAACTCAATATAAAATGGCGTTGGCAATTCTAATTTTCAATCAATCAACTTAGAAAATATGTACTTTGGGATCGTTACAACCTGAAATGTTTATCGGAACGCCATCTGGGCCTTTCCAGCCAAAGAAAAGCCCTGACAAGAGCGGTTCTCAAACTGGTGCCAGTATTTGATTGTCAGTCTAACACAGTAGTATAAACAATCCTAGGGGCTGGTTGCCATAGCTGCAGAATTTGGCCCCTTTGTGCAAGATTTGGTACATTTGGTCACACGATTTCGTGTAACCCGAAGTGCCTTTAACTTATATTGTAATTGTGCTTGTAGTATATATTATTGTGAGTTTTGTATCTGATAACACATAATCATGAATTTATCGTAACTGTGTCGTGAACGCCGAGCCATCCTCATTTACATCTTGACTATTCTTTATCTATATGTCTTTAACTCTTATAAGTCCTTACCTGAATGTCAGATTTTCCCCAGAAGTCTGTCTTATTATCTCCCTCTATGCCTCCTTACGAGTGGATCCTTCCCGCAGTGAATCATTGCTCTTGACTTCCTCATGCTTCTATATGCGGCCCGTGAGTATAAATATTATATATTGACGTGAAGCATCTTATCCGTTCATCCCTCATAAACTGTCAATGAGTATCTAACACCGTCGAAGATGAAATAAATGTATGGTCACTTGTTTCATTAACATGATTAGAGGCTACAGAGATGGGATTTCTTAGAAGAATGTTGAGAGTTCTATCAACAGTTAAAACGACCAACAAGGGAATTCTCAAATAGGCCAACACAAAAATGGAGCTTCTAAGAAACATCAGAAAGAAACAATCTACATTTTTCGGGTACATAATGAGAAAAGGAAAGCTGGACTATTTGGTTACAGCTGGCAAAGTACAGTTACTGAGAGATCGTGGACGACAAAGAGAGAAGCTACTAACTAGCTTGGTGTCATGGCATGGAAAAGAGTCAATAATAGAATTGATACGATGCACTGTGGATAGAAGATTGTGGAAGATCGTGATCGCCTTGATCGTGTTTGAATATATCAAACTATATATCTTTGATGGACAATTGTATTATGTCTAAGGCAACTACTTGTGGTATGACACTCTCCAGATTCTGTAGGAAAAGCAGCACACCTTTTAGGTTAACACAAAATGACATACACGATAAACATAACTTCCGTGCATAACCTGCATACGATAACTCTTTCTCCTATGAAATATGTATACTCCTGACCCAGGTCTCTCTAACTAGCATTTATCGCTCTAAAACAATAAGCCCAAATCTCCTCTTTGAAATCCATCTCGTACAAAAATCATCTTTCTCCTAAGAGCTTTCTTAAATGCTGAGTCCAGCCAAGCTTAACGATATTGACTATTCTTCATTGTTCCTATCCCCGTAACCATATCTAATGGCCGGACATGTGCAAACGTTTGATGCTGCTCCCTCCTAAAAACATGAAAGGTGAGCAATGCCAGTACCGTATGGGTGCAGAATTTCAAACGTTTTATACAGATCTCTGATAATCGATAGTTTGACCTACATCATTACTGACTCTAAGAGACGAAATCATCTGTGGATCAATGGTTCTGACCAAGCGGCCAGTTTCTGACAACTTTCAGCCCATGTTAGGAGTATATCCTTCATCCCCCCCCCCCCCACAACCACTATATATCAGCAGTAAAAGGCAATCGAGCCTAGTGATGCTTAGCGCATTCAGGACCTAATAGAATTTAGCAGCTTATACTTGATTGCTGATGTAAGGGTAAGAGAAACACAGTGGATCAAGACCCTAGTGAAGCTTCCCCTGGTTGTCATTGAAATAGGCTAAAAAGTGTGGTCAAGTAAATAAGGATCAAAGAGAGAAGAAAACAACCCGTTTTAAAAAAATATGTGATAAATGTGGATGCCTTGGGTACTGAGCGGCCGATGCTTGTGGCCTTTTATGTTTAACGATGAAGAGTAAAGAAGACTATGATTTATAGTAAAGATATATCGCTTTCGTTCTCGCTGTAGAATGAAATCAGTTCTGTCGTTTCAGATCCAGGAAAAGCACAAATCAGAGAGAGAAAAAAACACTTCTAGTGCAAACACTTATAGTGTTAATCTTAATCATTTCCTCTTCTGTGATTAACGTTAATCTTTGTTTTTTTTTCAATTGGAATCCGTGGTTTCCTCGTGGCTTTATCCTCGCCTGGGGTATCTATGCAGAACGATCCGACGTCTCTCTCTCTCTCTCTCTCTCAACGGTGAAAAAAGAGGTCCCGTGTGCACTCGCACACGTTAAAAATCTCTTGGCAGTTAAAACTCACAATAGTAAGCCAAAAATGGCGGGCAAAGAACCATTAAGCAAATCTACCCATGTCGAAGACGTGACAGTTGATAGATAGACCGTCCTGGTGAGGATTTCTTTATCATCGTCTATCTGGACATTGGTCCTTGTAAAACCCGAAGGTAATTTTTTGGCTGTTCAGTATTTGGCATGGATTATAAAATTATAACTATGAAGGGAAGTCAATAATTAAGCGACAAACGGCAGTGCAATAAATAAATACGATAATAGCTTGAAAACTGTATTTTTGCACCTACATTATCCCTCTGTTTCTTAACATAATTGAGATTAACATTGATGCACTGATCCCATCCCTTTATTAGTGATGAAATTCCTGCGGAAGGAATTCTTTTGTCTGCTGTCTATGCCAGGATTTCACTTCACCTTGAACTTCTTCCTCTTTCGCGAAACTTTTCCCACCAAGGTGGCTTTTACCTGGACCAAACAGGTGGAAATCGCTGGGAGATAAGTTGGGACTATGAGGTGAATGTTCAATAAGATCCCATACCAGATGATGAATTTTCTCCTGGGTTAATGGAGTCTTATATGGTCTGGCATTGTCTTGATGGAGAAGTACTGCTCTATTCTGCAGGAATCTACTTTTTTTTTCCTCGAATCGCATCCCGGAGCAAGAACAGAACTTTGCAGTTGCCTTTCTTCTTGGAAATTGGCAAACATCACTCCTTGAAAATATCAGACTAGTGTCAGCATAACCTTACCTGTTGAAGGTGAAACCTCAAATTCGGATTGGTAGAGATGTATTAATGATTCACCCAAAGTAACAGTTTTGTTAAGCATGTTTTCTGCTTCATCTTCGTAGCGACAGATGTGCTGTAAGGACAGGACTATTCGATTCTTTGTGTTCGTTATTCAGTTCTCTTGGTACCACCATGAGCATACTTCCATGAAATTCAATCAATCACACAATATGTTATAGACTAAACCATGCGTATTGAAGTTGCTATAGTTCGTTCATACATTCATGCCCACAGAGTTTATCAATTATCTCGGATACTGACTGATGAATTTCTGTAATTCTTTTTCATGAAATCTTATTTTTTTCACCAACCTTAAATCTGATTTTTTTTCAAACTGTCATGCATTTAGGAAAGATTTTTTCTTCTTTGGGGTATATGTAAATATTATTTTCTTGATTGTCCTAATTTTTAGGATTTTACAATACCCACATTTGTTGTAATTAACTCATCGTTTAAAAAGGCAAATTTCACATGGTCTCCACACAATCTTAGCACCATCTCGCGATCACTGAACCATAACTTGTAAGACGCAATCCACTAAGAGGTTTGTTTGAAAATTAACATAATTTACAGTAAAATCTCATATTTAGAGCACACGGTTTGATATTTTTCCTAAAATTATATTTAAAAAAATTATTTGTGCAACATTCAGACTATCTTTGTACTTAAATGTTAGAAAATCTTAAGGTCGGTGAAAAAATAAGATTTCATGAAAAAGAATTATAGAAATTCATTAAACAGGTTCCGAGATAATTGATACACTCTGTGGGCATGAATTTCTGAAGGAACTATACCATGTCTGTCATTGCTCGCCTGTCCCCTCTCATCACCTGCACCCGCCATATAGACATTACTTCATCAACAATTTTGATGCGTCCTTGAGACATTTTTTCTAGCCCACAATGCACCACTTTACGGGACATACAATTGTCAACATAAACAGGAAGCAATTCCTATACATATAAATGTCCTTTGTCCTTTGCAAAAAGTAACACACCCCCCCCCCCTCACCAAAAAAAAATAAATCGCATAACAGCACGTTGTTCTTGAGTTGTACAATCCTTCAGTTCACTGGCCACTTTGTTATTACGTTGCTCATGCGACACCCAGCGCCCCCTGCCTAACAAAATCATGGCGTTGGACGTTAATGCCACCTAATGACACATTTCGAAACCACCAATTAAATTTGCCCGCTAAACCGGTCCACTCTGTGACGTATTCATTGGCTTCCCTCCTAGAAAAACAAAACAAAACAAAACAAAACAAAACCTGTAAAAAGATTAAAAACCAATACACGCACCTGTCGCTGAGACGGCAACGATAGACATTTACAGAGATCAATAGTTTACTTTAGTTACGTCACTGTTTGCACACGTGACTTCTCTCCTTCGTGATATTTGTTGTGAAGTTATGGTTATCCATAACAGAAACAGAAACAATGGCTACAAGAACATTCGAGAATGAAATGATGAGGTCAAAGCTAGAAGATACAAAAAAAAAAAACTATGAGAAAATAGGTGAATTGAGATCTCATGATTTTTTTTTTTCGTTCCACAGCTTTGACCGCTGACGAGCTCCCTAGAGATTAGGAACTGAATTGTGCGTGTTAACCCATTTTTCCCTGGCAGCCGTGTACACAGGGGTCCCTCGCCGCTCATATTTTTTCCGTCGATGAGTAATTGACGTTTCAAGACGGGCCTCCCTGCTGAGACCAGGGGTGGTTGCCGCAGAGAGAAATCATATATAAAAATCCCAACTGGTGCAGCCAGGATTTGAACCCACAAACTCTCTGTCTCGAGGCCGGCGTCTTGCCTCGAGACCAACCAGGCCACCCATCTTATGATATAAATTTGTCGTGCTTCATCTACTGTTGAACATGTCATTGTATTCAATCTGTTGTTGAACCTGTCATCGTATTCCATTTGTTGCTGAACCTGTCATTGTGTTCCGTCTATTGTTAAACCTGTCATCATGATCCATATATTGTAGAACCTGTCATCGTGTCCCATCTGTTATTGAACCTATAATCGTGCTCCATCTACTGTTGAACATGTCATCGTGTTCCATCCGTTATTGAACCTGTAATCATGTTCCGTCTACTGTTAAACATGCCATCGTATTCCATCTATTGTTGAACCTGTCTGTCATCGTGACCCATCTACTGTTGAACCAGTCATCGTGTTCCATCTACTGTTGAACCTGTCATCGTGTTCCATCTACTGTTGAACCTATCAGTGTGTTCCATCTACTGTTGAATCTGTCATCGTATTCCATCTATTGTTGAACCTATCAGTGTGTTTCCATCTACTGTTGAATCTGTCATTGTGTTCCATCTGTTGTTGAACCTGTCATCGTATTTTATCTACTGTTGAACAAATCAACGTGTCCCATCTACTGTTGAATCTGTCATCGTGTTAAAACTGTTATTGAACCTATTATCGTGTTCCATCTACTGTTGAACATATCATTGTGTTCTATCTACTGTTGAACCTGTCTTCGTGTTCCATCAGTTATTGAACCTATCATCGTGTTCCATCTACTGTTGAACATATCATTGTGTTCCATCTACTGATGAATCTGTCATCGTATTCCATCTACTGTTGTTGAACCTGTCATCGCATTTTATCTACTGTTGAACAAATCAACGTGTTCCATCTACTGTTGAGCCTATCATCGTGTTCGATCTATTGTTAAACCTGTTATAGTGTTCCATCTGTTGTTGAACCTAACATCGTGTTCCATCTACTATTGAATCTGCCATCGTGTTCCATCTTCTGTTGGACCTGTTATTATGCTCCATTTACTGTTGAACCTGCAATCATGTTCCATTTACTGTTAAACCTGTCATTATGCTCCATTTGCTGTTAACCTGTCATCTCAATATTGTCAGAATGAGGCACGAGAGAAGCTTACGCGCTTCACAGTTACAGTCGCACATAGACTGCTCCCAACCGTTTGTTTTGTAATGAAGAATACGGTCATTACGTGGTAGGCCATCGAATTTTGGTATTCGGTTGGGAGACAATGCAATGTCACCATCCCCAGAATTGGATCGCATGTCGCTATACAAATTTTAGATATTGGATAGAGTTGCTAGTTTTGTATAGATCCTTTTATCTAATTAACTGAAATTTTTAGTGAGATTGTTAGTTTTGTATAGATCCTTTTATCTAATTAACTGAAATTTTTAGTGAGATTGTTAGTTTTGTATAGATCCTTTTATCTAATTAACTGAAATTTTTAGTGAGATTGTTAGTTTTGTATAGATCCTTTCTCTAATTAACTAAAATCTTTAGTGAAATTGTTAGTTTTGTATAGATCCTTTCTCTAATTAACTGAAATCTTTAATGAAATTGTTAGTTTTGTATATATCCTTTCTCTAATTAACTGAAATATTTTTGTGAGATTGTTAGTTTTGTATAGATCCTTTCTCTAAATAACTGGATTGTTAGGTAGTGTTGCTAGTTTTGTATAAATATATGATCTAATTAACTCAATTGTTGTGTGAGGTTTCTATATACTTGGTATAGTTTTAATTAACGTGTCCTCTTACAGAACAAACAGTCCTAGTTTTCTGAACATGGCAGATGAATATCTAGCCCGACTGCAGCACAGCAGCTAGGAATGAAACGCATGAAGTATTGCTTCAACTGTATTTGCCTTTCACTTTACCCATATTGTTTACATAAATGTGTTTACATTGTTATGATTTTGATCGCTAATATATAATAAAACGTGCTGAAATTATTGCTATAGTATACAATGTGTTTATTCTATTGTTATGTTTTACAATGTGTTTATCCTATTGTTATATTGTACAATGTGTTTCTTCTTCTTCTTCTTCTTCTACCTTTTTAGCTCCCAGTGGAGCATAGGTCTTCAACAAACACTTTCCAAGTTGTTCTGTTTTTTGCCATTCTTTTAAGATCATTCCATGTCTTCTCCATCATCTTAATCTCTGTCTCTATCTGTCTTCTCCAAGAATTCCTTGGTCTTCCTCTTTCTCTTTTCGCGAAGGGATTCCAAAAAAGGTCCTGTTGTGTAATACTCTTAGATGGCTTCCGTAGTGTGTGTCCTATCCAGCGCCATCGTTTTCGCTGTATCTCTTTATCCACTGGTATTTGACTGGTACATTTCCATAATTCTCTCATTTTTGCTGCTACTGTGCAGCTTTTCCCTATTCGTTTAGGGTACGTACATTCCAGGTGTCAATTCTGGAGGATTTCCTGGCAGACAAAGGGTGAGTCGGCAACTCGAACTCCTTAAACAGAGAGCCCTTATCTTTCCTGGATGGCAGATTTACTTTTCCTCTCTCTGACTTTTTCATGTTTGTGAAGTTTTTTCGGCTTATTTTTTTTACAGTATGGGATAGCCAGTCCCATGCCTAACCCTCCTTTCTCGCCTCTTACGAACATGCCTGGTAGGTTACAGCGCCGCTATTCTTTACTCCCCTTTCGGGCCCCGGCAGCGCACGGGCGACAATGTGTTTATCCCATTGTTATGTTTTGCAATATGTTTTCCTTTTGTTATAATTTACAATGTGTTTATCATATTGTTATGTCTTACAATGTGTTTATCCTATTGTTATGTTCTGCAATATGTTTATTTTCTTGTTATGTTCTGCAATGTGTTCATTCTGTTGTTATGTTCTACAATGTGTTTATTCTATTTTTATGTTCTTCAAAGTGTTTATTCTATTGTTATATTCTGCAGTGTGTTTATCCTGTTGTTATGTTCTGCAATGTGTTTGCTCTATGGTTTTGTTCTACAATGTGTTTATTACATTGTTATGTTGTAAAACGTGTTTATCCTATTGTTATGTCATACAGTGTGTTCATCATATTGCTATGTTATACAGTGTGTTCATACTTTTGTTATGTTATACAATGTGTTTATCCTATTGTTTTGTTATATAATGTGTTTATCCTATTGCTATGCAATGTGTTTATAATGTTGTTATACAATGTGTTTATCCTATTGTTATGTTATATGATGTGATTATCATATTGTTATACAATGTGTTTATCCTATTGTTATACAATGTGTTTATCCTATTGTTATGTTATACAATGTGTTTATCCTATTGTTATGTTATGCAATGTGTTTATCCTATTGTTATGTTATATGATGTGTTTATCCTATTGTTATACAATGTATTTATCCTATTGTTATGCAATGTGTTTATGATGTTGTTATACAATGTGTTTATCCTGTTATGTTATACAATGTGTTTATCCTATTGTTATGTTATACAATGTGTTTATCCTATTGTTATACATTGTGTTGATGATGTTGTTATACAATGTGTTTATCCTGTTGTTATGTTATACAAGTGTTGCTGTGTGTGTGACCATTGTTGAATTATAAAATGGTCCCTCGGTTGTGTGACTCTCGTTGCACTTTGATCAAACTAGATCAACAGAACTTAGCCTCTAACTCTGGAACATAAACAAGCAGATCGATTGAACTTTTCTCCCTTGATCAATGTGGGTCATCAACTACCTGTAAACCAAATGTCACGTCCTCTATTTGCGTTTGTCAGGTCAACTCGTCCGGATCAAATATTGTTCTTTGTTTTTTTCTATTGTTGATTACTTGTCATTTTTGTTTCCGAGTGATGTAAACGGACCTCCTACTGCAATGATTCGCTGAATTATCGACTCGGAAGTTTCCCTCTCATTATCATCGCCGAGTGCCGTCTCCGCATCGAAGGTTGGCTACCATGGATCGCCATTCCACTGTAACTTGCATTGGTGGCGCAGGTTGTCATTGGTTGACTTGTCCATCTTTTGATATTACTCGTCCATTTTAGTCTTGGTCTGCCTCTTTTGCCTTGTATTTTCCCTTCCAATATTACTTTTAGTAGGCTGTTGTGTCTTTTAACATGCCCCAAAAATTTCATTTGTCTTGTCTTAATAGTATTTAGTAGTTCTCTTTTCATTTTTAGTTGTTTTTAAAACTTCATCGTTTGTTTTCTTTTCTTTCCATCCAATTCTACCTATTCTTCTGTAAATCCGCATTTCAAAGGCTTCAATTTTCTGTTCTGTTTTCTTGTCTAATGTCCATGTTTCTGCAGCATACAGGAATATTGAGAAGATGTAACATTTTGCTATTCGTAGTTTCAGCCCTGCTGTTATTTGTTTTGTTATTAGTATATTTTTCATGACATTAAAATTACTTTTTGCCATACCTATTCTTTTGTTTATTTCAATTTTACATTTTCCATCATTGGCTATAGTATGTCCCAGGTAGTTGTAGCTCTGGACTGTCTCCAGATCTTCAACTGTGATATTTATTTGTAGGTCTTGAGAATTTTCTTTCTTTATGATCATAGTTTTAGTCTTTTTGATATTCATATTCTAGTCCATATTTTTTGCTTGTTATGTTTATCACATTAAGCAATTGTTGTAGATCTTTAGGATTTTCTGCTAGTAGAACAGTATCGTCAGCATATCTTAGGTTATTGATTATCTTTCCATTAATGTTTAGGCCTGGCATCTCTGAGATGTTTTTAAAGATTTGCTCAGCGTATAGATTGAACAAGCTTGGTGATAGGATGCATCCTTGTCTTACTCCTCTTATTATATCCATGGGTGTAGAGTTTTCCTTGTTATATTTTATTATTGCTGTTTGCTCCCAGTACAAATTACATATTAGTCGTATGTCCGTGTCGTCTAGATTTATATCGTTTAGGAAGTCTATAATTTGATAATGGTGTATTCTATCGAAAGCTTTGGTGTAGTCTATGAAGCAGGCATATATTGGTTTGTTTACTTCTATGTATTTTTCAACCAATGTTCTCATGCAGAATATGGCTTCTTTTGTGTCACTGTTTTTCCTGAATCCAAATTGTTGCTCATCTAAATTCAGTATTGATCTTATTCTGAATCCTACCCTGTATAACTTTTAGTAAAATTTTTGTTACCTGGCTCATTATGCTTATTGTTCTAAAATCACTGCATTCAACTGCACCATTCATTGTAGGCAATGCAATGAAAGTTGGTGTTTTTAGTTCGTTTGGTATGTATCCTGTATGGTAGATGTCATTGCATATGTCTGTGATCACTCAATGCCAAAACCTTCTAGTGCCTGTATCATCTCTATCTGTATATTGTCAGGTCCTGCTGCCTTTCCCTTTTTCATTGTTTTTATAGCTTTTTCAACTTCAGATTTCAGGATTTTATAGTTGTATGTACATTTTATAAATTCCCTCTATAATAATATACATTTATTATTATTTGTCTCCAACTCGTCCGGGCCTGAAGAATACAATAGGCCTCGTTTTGTCCAATGAGGTGGACCAGAGACGGTGGGGGCCGGACAGTTTGAAGTAATCGCTACTGACGCAGGCCATAGACACGCTGACATATACACATAGACACACACGCACAGTATGCGGATAAACGTACTCGTGCGGACACATGCACATATACACATACATATATACACACAAATACACAAACAAGAACAAACCGAAACACATATAGAGACACAGCTACTTGCGAACATTCAAACACACACTTACGTACACACTTCAGTACACTCAGAACATAATCAATACACACAAATACAGAAACACACCATGCACAAACATATGCTCATCATCACACGTAAACACACAGACATAAATATGTTATTAATCTACTGTCCTTTCGGGCTGAAGACAACATATAGGGCATACATCATCGTCTTGTGTCCAATAATCTTTGTTATCAAGTGCCACACCTTATACAGGACCCGTATTGTATCTCCTCAATGTGTCCCTGTTTCTGGGAGAGTTGTTAAATCTCGGCGATGGAGTTGATGGCTGCTGTTAATGTCCCTCGCCTCAGATTTCGTTTTAGTGCTTCTCTAGGTCAGCCTCTTTTTCTATTATCCTCTGGATCCCATCTGAAGGTTTCCTTTGAGATTCTCTTGTTGTCTCTTCACATCACATGGCCAACATTAAGTCGACCTTTTTTCTTTATTATAGATATATTGGATACTTTGTCATTTCTCTTATTTCTGCAATAGTCTTACTTACATTCATTCCATGGTATAGGAAGTATTTTTCTGAGACATTTGTGTTTGTATACATCTAGTTTATTTTCGTCAGTTGTTTTCCAACTTTCACGTGCAGAAGTAAGGGTAGATAATACATTTGATTTGAAAATCCTGAGCTTTGTTTTTGTGCTCAGTAATTTTGATCTCAATATTATATCAAGGTTTCTGAAAGTTATTACTGCCTTTGCTATTCCGATTCTAATATCTTTCCTTGTGTCTCCTTCGTGATCTATGCAGCTACAAGATATACACAATGAACTACTTCTTGATCTATGCAGCTTCCAAGATATACACAATGATCTACTTCTTGATCTATGCAGCTTCCAAGATATACACAATGATCTACTTCTTCCACTGTTTTTCCTTCAATGTACTTTTTTTCCTTTGTGGATGAGTTCGATTTGTCACTATTCTTGTCTTTTTCTTGGTTGCCCTCTGGTCGTATTTTTCTAGCCTTTGATGACAGAACATTTTTTCCCCTTGAATTGTGTTCACGTTGCTACTGACAATAACTATGTCGTCCGTAAAATCAAGGTTCTCCAATTGAGATCCAAGTGTCCATCCAATTCCTTTGTTACATGCGCAACAGATATAGACTATATAAACAAATATAACTGTATTATAAAGATATAAATACAGACAGAGACATCAACAAAATAGTTGATGAATTCAGTAGACTAATAATACAAGCTGCCAGTGAAACAATACCTAGAGGGGCACGGAAACACTACAAACCATACTGGAGTAGTGAACTAGAGCAACTGCACAATGGCATGGAAACATCTCGAAAGCAAGCAGAAAATAACCCTTGCCAGGAACACCACAATAACTACCAGCATGCTAAAGCCAAATTTCAACAGGCTAAACTACAAGCCAGACGGAGAAGCTGGAAAGAGAAAACAGAGTCCTTGAATCTTGAACGAGACACAAGAAAAGTGTGGAAGCTTGTAAAACAGCTGAATGATGAGGGTACAGAAAGGAACACCAAAATTACACTGAAGAAGGATGGAAACATCCTAACAGGTAAACATGCAGCAAATTATTTTGCAGACTCCTTGGCAAATGACAATAATATTGAAATCAGCCTAGAGAAACGACAAGAGACCCGTTTAAAACAACAAAATGCAAGACAAGAAGAGACCACACATAAAGTCATGGAAATACCCATTACACAAAGAGAGCTAGAGCTGGCAATATCCAAATTAAAAATGAAAAAGTCACCAGGCAGTGATGGAGTGTCCAATGAAATGATTAAGAACTTGGGAACTGCAGCTAAAGCAAAACTACTGCAGATCTACAACATTTGCTGGATAACAGGTAGAGTGCCACAGGCATGGAGAGAAGCAATTATGATACCATTACTAAAGCCAGAAAAGATGGTTCAACGACATCCAGCTATAGACCAATCAGCCTTACAAGCTGTTTGTGTAAAACAATGGAACGTATAATCAATCTCAGATTGCAGTGGTACCTGGAAAGTGAAAATCTCCTTGTCCCACAACAAGCAGGCTTTAGACAGTGTTACTCTACCGAAGATCAGGCAACCTATCTTTCCCAGGAAATTGAGGATGCGTTTCAAGAAAAGAAACTGGTACTAGCAGCATGGATAGACCTAAAGAAAGCATTTGATAAGGTATGGAAGGAAGGGTTTTTGAAGAAACTGATAAATTATGGAGTAAATGGCAGGATGTACAAATGGGTCAAAGCATACCTGCATAACAGGAGAGCCAGAGTGCAACTGGATGGTCTTAAGAGTAAGAAGGTCTTACTGCGCCAGGGCGTTCCACAGGGAGGGGTACTATCTCCAACACTTTTTCTGATCCACATCAATGACCTAGTTACTGAACTACCACATGGCATCAAAGTGGCAATGTATGCAGATGACTTGGTAATGTGGTTCACAGAGGAGTATGCAACAGTGGCCTCCAAATTGCTACAAAGAGCTATGAATGCACTGAATTCATGGACAAATAGATGGTGTATCAGCATCAATACAGACAAATGCAGTACTACACTTTTCACACTCTCTTCAAAACAAAAAGCAGGAGCCATCTACATAAACAATGAGCCTGTGAAAGAAGACATACAAGCTACGTATCTCGGAGTTACATTTGATAACAAACTATCTTGGAAACAGCAGATAAATAAGGCAACCCAAAAAGCAAGGAGGAAATTGGCTATTCTAAGAAAGCTGTGTGGAACCACATGGGGTGCAAGTGGGAAAATACTCAGTAAAGTTTACCAACAGAGTATACACCCACATTTAGAATATGGATCATCCGCATGGTGCTCAGCATCAAACACGACATTGCAAGAACTGGATAAAGTACAAAACCAGGCACTTAGGGTCATCACAGGAGCAATGAAATCAACACCAATATTGGAGATGGAGAAATTGTGGAGGATACTAGCACTGAGAGAACGGAGAGACACAAAGGTGCTGATACAGGCAGAAAAATGTGCATGCATGCCAAGACATCCAATGAAGGACCGATTCCAAAATCTTGCATTGGGACGACTTAAAAGAAGCAGTTTTATCCACCAAGCCAAGCGTATTAGTAGACAAACACCAGACATGCCAAGAGTTGTAAACCCCTTCTGCCCATACCAGAACATACTCCCTGGACAGAGGAATCAGGATTATCAATACAAATATGGACAGAAGTGAAAGGAATAGTTGACAAATTAGAACAGAATAGTATACAGCGAAAAACAATAACTCTCAGTTTCCTGAATGAAGAATACCCACAAGACCTATGGATTCGTGTGTACACAGATGGATCAGCACAGAATGCAATAAGGAATGGGGGAGCAGGTGCATATATAGAGTACCCAAATAACACTAGGGATATGAATAAAATAGCAACAGGGAAATATTGTCACAATTATGATGCAGAAATACATGCAATAAAGTTGGCAATAGAAAAACTGCTGAACAGTAATCTTAGCCCACAGCCTGTAGTGTCTTTGACAGATGCAAGATCAGTACTCCAGGCACTACAATCCAGAAAATTACCACATCTGCAGACCTTATTGACTGAACTCTGCAAGCACCACAGGGTTGCCCTGCAGTGGATCCCGTCTCACTGTGGAATACCAGGAAATGAGAAAGCAGATCAGTTGGCAAAGGAAGGTTCAACAAGCACACAACTAGATACACCGGTTACATACCATCATAAGATACAGATAATCAAATCAATCAGAGGACCACAAGCCCCAAATCAGGATGCCTTTCATAATATGAATAGATATGAACAAGTTATCATTATACGCCTCAGAACAGGACACAATCTACTCCATAGTCACATGTATACAAAATTCAAGATCGGCACATCAACTACTTGTACATGTGGACAGGCGCCCCAGACTGCTGAACACATACTTCAAGACTGCACTGAATATTGTAGACTGAGGAAAATCCTTTGGCCCATAGATACAACACTACAGACAAAACTATATGGGCCACTGCAAGAATTACAAAAGACAGTAAAATTCATACAGGAAACGACATTACTGATATAGACAATACTTCGAGCGAACGAAAGAAAGATAGATAGACATGCGCAACATTTCTACATATTTTGAAGTCGATAGCAATTCCAAATAGCAAAGGAGATACAACACATCCCTGTTTAACTCCTTTATCAGTCCGGAACCAATCACTCAGTCCTGCCTCTGTGCAAATTGCATATGAGAAACCGTCGTACAGATCTTTGTCGATGTTAATCATTTGTTGTGGTATTCCAAATTCTCTGATTATGTTCCACAATACGTTTCTATGTAAATTGTGGAAAGCCTTTTGTTTTAAAATATCAATGAAATTTAGAAGATATAATTTCTGCTGTTCTATATGTTTTTTCTAATATAAATTTTAGGGTAAAATATTAGCAAGGTAATTTAAAAAAAAATCCTGATTGTTCTTCAAGCATAGCAGTGTCTTCTTCATCCATTTTTCGCCACCAGGTTTAGAAATTGCGGTCTGCTCTAGTATCAAGGGATCTGACGATATTTTAAAATATATTAATTTTAGCAGTGTTTGCGCACTTAAATGTACTTTAGATTTGAGATAGAAAATGCATGTTTATTTAGCTCAGCAGTATCACTGGTCATAGACACCAACACTATACCTACCATACACCTAGTAGGGTGTGTCGAGAGAACCTTTACCTTAAGACTGTGATTTTTTTGTCGTTGCAAAATACTGTATATGTTACTTTGTGTAGTAATTTATTTTTCATTATTTTCGCCTAAAGGTCATTAATACTGACAGGGGCGTGTTCTTGATTGATCCGACACACAAACTATGTGTGCATATACCAATAGTGAGTGAACCGAGGATGTGACTTTTCATTGGAAGAAGGCGGGGGGAGACAACCGCAAATAAATCGACTGAAGGGAAGGGAGACCACCGATGTTCAGCTCATCTGAAGTCAAGTATCCTTACTTCTTCTTTATTCTTTTCTCTTTTCACTGATACCTAAAATGTGTCGTGGTTTATATCATTTGTCGTTCTTGAGCTGCTCGAATTGTCTAAATTAGTGATTTTCCTTTGTTGTTACATGTCTCTGTCACTGCATCTATCCATCTCCTTCTGGGTCTTCCTCTTGGTCTTTTCCCATGCATTCTCGAGAAGAACACCCTTGATGGTGATTGATAAGGATTCATTCTGACCATTACTACTTGTGTGAATACATTTACGTCAAATGGGGTTTACATGAATTGTTCTTGCCTGAGCTCTGCTGTTGACTTCTTACATTGTGTCACCTACCAGATGTCCACCAACACCTGGTGTAAAATCTGTCAGCGACACATAGCTGACTGCTTGCATCAGGACAAATGAAGAAGATCAAGATCATACTCTACATCTTCGTGGTGGGCCTGGTAACTCAATGACCAGGTGAGGCTAGTAACACAATGACCAGGTGGGGCTGGTAACGCAATGATCAGGTGAGACTAGTAACATAATGACCAGGTGGGGCTGGTAACATAATGACCAGGTGGGGCTTGTAACATAATGACCAGGTGGGCCATGTAACATAATGACCAGGTGGGGCTGGTAACATAATGACCAGGTGGGGCTTGTAACATAATGACCAGGTGGGCCATGTAACATAATGACCAGGTGGTGCTGGTAAAATAATGACCAGGTGGGCCTGGTAACATAATGACCAGGTGGTGCTGGTAACATAATAACCAGGTGGGCTGGTAAAATAATGACCAGGTGGTGCTGGTAACATAATGACCAGGTGGTGCTGGTAAAATAATGACCAGGTGGTGCTGGTAACATAATGACCAGGTGGTGCTGGTAAAATAATGACCAGGTGGTGCTGGTAAAATAATGACCAGGTGGGGCTGGTAACATAATGACCAGGTGGGGCTGGTAACATAATGACCAGGTGGGGCTGGTAACATAATGACCAGGTGGGGCTGGTAACATAATGACCAGGTGGGGCTGGTAACATAATGACCAGGTGGTGCTGGTAAAATAATGACCAGGTGGTAAATAATGACCAGGTGGTAAAATAATGACCAGGTGGGCTGGTAACATAATGACCAGGTGGGGGCCTGGTAAATAATGACCAGGTGGTGCTGGTAACATAATGACCAGGTGGTGCTGGTAAAATAATGACCAGGTGGGCTGGTAAAATAATGACCAGGTGGTGCTGGTAAAATAATGACCAGGTGGGCCTGGTAAAATAATGACCAGGTGGTGCTGGTAAAATAATGACCAGGTGGTGCTGGTAAAATAATGACCAGGTGGTGCTGGTAAAATAATGACCAGGTGGTGCTGGTAAAATAATGACCAGGTGGTGCTGGTAAAATAATGACCAGGTGGTGCTGGTAACATAATGACCAGGTGGGCCTGGTAAAATAATGACCAGGTGGTGCTGGTAAAATAATGACCAGGTGGTGCTGGTAAAATAATGACCAGGTGGTGCTGGTAAAATAATGACCAGGTGGTGCTGGTAAAATAATGACCAGGTGGTGCTGGTAAAATAATGACCAGGTGGTGCTGGTAAAATAATGACCAGGTGGTGCTGGTAAAATAATGACCAGGTTGTGCTGGTAAAATAATGACCAGGTGGTGCTGGTAAAATAATGACCAGGTGGTGCTGGTAAAATAATGACCAGGTGGGGCTGGTAAAATAATGACCAGGTGGTGCTGGTAAAATAATGACCAGGTGGTGCTGGTAAAATAATGACCAGGTGGGGCTTGTAACATAATGACCAGGTGGGCCATGTAACATAATGACCAGGTGGGGCTTGTAACATAATGACCAGGTGGGGCTTGTAACATAATGACCAGGTGGGCCATGTAACATAATGACCAGGTGGGGCTGGTAACATAATGACCAGGTGGGGCTGGTAACATAATGACCAGGTGGGGCTTGTAACATAATGACCAGGTGGGCCATGTAACATAATGACCAGGTGGGCCTGGTAAAATAATGACCAGGTGGCCTGGTAAAATAATGACCAGGTGGGGCTGGTAACATAATGACCAGGTGGTGCTGGTAAAATAATGACCAGGTGGGACTGGTAACATAATGACCAGGTAGTGCTGGTAACATAATGACCAGGTGGTGCTGGTAAAATAATGACCAGGTGGGGCTGGTAACATAATGACCAGGTGGGGCTGGTAACATAATGACCAGGTGGGACTGGTAACATAATGACCAGGTGGGGCTGGTAACATAATGACCAGGTGGGGCTGGTAACATAATGACCAGGTGGGGCTGGTAACATAATGACCAGGTGGGACTGGTAACATAATAACCAGGTGGGGCTGGTAACATAATGACCAGGTGGGCCTGGTAACATAATGACCAGGTGGGACTGGTAACATAATGACCAGGTAGTGCTGGTAACATAATGACCAGGTGGGGCTGGTAACATAATGACCAGGTGGGGCTGGTAACATAATGACCAGGTGGGGCTGGTAACATAATGACCAGGTGGGACTGGTAACATAATGACCAGGTAGTGCTGGTAACATAATGACCAGGTGGGACTGGTAACATAATGACCAGGTAGTGCTGGTAACATAATGACCAGGTGGGACTGGTAACATAATGACCAGGTGGGACTGGTAACATAATGACCAGGCGGGCCTGGTAACATAATGACCAGGTGGGACTGGTAACATAATGACCAGGTGAGCCTGGTAACACAATGTCGCCAGGTGGGGCTGGTAACACAATGACCAGGTAGGCCTGGTAACACAATGACCAGGTAGGCCAGGTAACATAATGACCAGGTAGGCCAGGTAACATAATGACCAAGTAGGCCAGGTAACACAATTGACCAGTCTTGCTAAGAAAGTAGGGACAGAAAAGTAAATTTGACCCAGTACCCACAAATGTCGTGATGTTGTTAAATGTTGTGTTAGAATCATCGTCACTGCACTCCGGACATACCCATAGGTGGTCCGAACTTCTCAAAATATTTATCAGAACGCAGCAACTAACTAAGCCAGTCCGGTGCTGGTTGGCAAATCCTTTCGTTCGTTCCGAACATTGTTCTATTTTAGCAAAAGATATTTGCCCGCCAATACCCCCTATTGTACGCAGTCAAGTAGCATGTATAGGGTCGGAAGTCGCATTATACACTTGTCATAAGTCACTTATGACTGCTTGTCGTAGACCAAAACACAAACAATCTACGCCACTTAATGTCTTTTTGAGGATGGACGATGTTTTAGAAGCGTGACCGTCCAGCGAATGCAGTAGCAGATAATTGTAGTTGTGCTTTCCCACACAGTCAGATGACAGCAGTGGAGTTAGCATTAGGAAAAGTGTATACGAAACAACAGAAAACGTCATACATTTTATCTGGAATTGGATAGGTAATACATTCATCTGGAATTAGAAAGATAATACATTCATGTGGAATAGAAAGGTAATACATTCATCTGGAATTAGAAAGGTAATACATTCATCTGGAATTAGAAAGGTAATACATTCATCTGGAATTAGAAAGGTAATACATTCATCTGGAATTAGAAAGATAATACATTCATCTGGAATTAGAAAGGTAATACATTCATCTGGAATTAGAAAGGTAATACATTCATCTGGAATTAGAAAGGTAATACATTCATCTGGAATTAGGTAATACATTCATCTGGAATTAGAAAGGTAATACATTCATCTGGAATTAGAAAGGTAATACATTCATCTGGAATTAGAAAGGTAATACATTCGATCTGGAATTAGAAAGGTAATACATTCGATCTGCAACTAGACAACTAATATATTCGATCTAGAACTAGACAACTAATACATTCGATCTGCAACTAGACAACTAATATATTCGATCTAGAACTAGACAACTAATACATTCGATCTGCAACAAGACAACTAATACATTCGATCTGCAACTAGACAAATAATATATTCGATCTGCAACTAGACAACTAATATATTCAATCTGCAACTAGACAACTAATAAATTCGATCTAGAACTAGACAACTAATATATTCAATCTGCAACTAGACAACTAATATATTCAATCTGCAACTAGACAACTAATATATTCAATCTGCAACTAGACAACTAATATATTCGATCTAGAACTAGACAACTAATACATTCGATCTGCAACTAGACAACTAATATATTCAATCTGCAACTAGACAACTAATATATTCGATCTAGAACTAGACAACTAATATATTCGATCTGCAACTAGACAACTAATATGTTCAATCTGCAACTAGACAACTAATATATTCGATCTAGAACTAGACAACTAATACATTCGATCTGCAACTAGACAACTAATATATTCAATCTGCAACTAGACAACTAATATATTCGATCTAGAACTAGACAACTAATATATTCGATCTGCAACTAGACAACTAATATATTCAATCTGCAACTAGACAACTAATATATTCAATCTGCAGCTAGACAACTAATATATTCGATCTAGAACTAGACAACTAATATATTCGATCTGCAACTAGACAACTAATATATTCAATCTGCAACTAGACAACTATATTCAATCTGCAACTAGACAACTAATATATTCAATCTGCAACTAGACAACTAATATATTCAATCTGCAACTAGACAACTAATATATTCGATCTAGAACTAGACAACTAATATATTCGATCTGCAACTAGACAACTAATATATTCGATCTGCAACTAGACAACTAGTACATTCGATCTGCAACTAGACAACTATATTCGATCTGCAACTAGACAACTAATATATTCGATTTGAAAATCATCTTTCTTCCAATCGAAATTGCGCTTTCCGCCTGACAAGAGCTTTAATGTACACACTGAATCTACCAATCCAAAAGTGATTTGATTTTGTTTGTTCTTGCTCTCTTTTTCTCTCTTTATCAAACACACACACATACCCACACAGTTAGGCTCAACCCAAACCAGAAATAGATTACCAGGCACATTTATTATTTCAAATGTTTTATTACAGACATTGTTACAACAGACCTACAACGTTGCCAGTTTTTGAAGTTATTTGGTTATTTGGTTATGGAAGGCCCCGGTATCACTGCAAACGAATTAAAATCCATAATTGCTCAACCGCCCGCGCCAGCGTAATCATCCGAATTAATATCTCATCTCCCAAACAAAGAAAGGTAACTGTAGTCCCCATCGTAGCAGTCTCAGCTCACGCCAAAAGACATAAGGCGAAACCGCGCTGAAGTGAACACAGCCAATGTTCCCCGTCATACGATATCATCACTCATCGTAAACAATTGGAATACCGAAACATGATTTTTGAAGTGTTTGGCGTTAAGGTTAAAGAGGTGAGATGCAGAATGGCTTAGGCAAAAGCAGCTTTCCAGAAAATGAGGAAGATACTATGCAATCCATTTTTGACAATAGAAACAAAAAAAAAAGAGTTCTTAAATGTTATGTAGAGCCAGTCTTAACACATGGATGTGAATCATGGACAATAGGACAACAGACAAGAAAATCACCGCAGTCTGTAGAAATGTGGTTTTACAGAAGAATGTTGAGAATACCATGGACAGCTAAGAAGAGTAATGAAAATGGTCTGAAAGAAGTCAAAGCAAAAAGAGAGCCAATTTCCAATATTAGGAAGAAACAATCATCATTTTTTGGCCATGTAATGAGAAGAGTACAACTGGAATATATTGTAACAACTGGAAAAATTGAGAGACGAAGAGATAGAGGGAAGCAAAAAGAGAAAATACCAGACAGCTTAAGAGAATGGATTGGCAGAAGGTCAACAACAGAAATGATAAATAAATGTCGAGATCGAAAGTTGTGGAGAGACATGATCACCTACGCCAGAAGAACCGGTACTTGATGATGATGATGATGAGCGTTAAGGGCGCATCTTGCCGAAACTTCTCTTTCTGTGAGAAAATGTATTGCAACAAACAACTTGTATTGCAACAAGCAACTTGTATTGCAACAAACAACTTGTATTGCAACAAACAACTTGTATTGCAACAAACAACTTGTATTGCAACAAACAACTTGTATTGCAACAAACAACTTGTATTGCAACAAACAACTTGTATTGCAACAAACAACTTGTATTGCAACAAACAACTTGCATCGCAACAAACAACTTGTATCGCAACAAACAACTTCTTCATTTGCCTTCCACTGTCGAAGTCATATACACGTGGCGGTCGTTTCTTCTTTGTCTGTTGCTGCCATAATGTATATCCCAATGTATTCCGTCTGTCCATTCTTTTCTCAATCGTCTTCTCGATCTAAAGTTTTTTTGTCTGTTGAAGTCGGTGTAGATTCTGTTTAGCAGCTTTTGTCTGTTGATAGCGTTGTAGATTGTGTTTAGCGGTTTTTGTCTGTTTAAGTCGCTGTAGATTCTGTTTGGCAGCTTTTGTCTGTTGATAGCGGTGTAGATTGTGTTTAGCGGTTTTTGTCTGTTTAAGTCGGTGTAGATTCTGTTTAGCAGCTTTTGTCTGTTGATAGCCGTGTAGATTGTGTTTAGCGGTTTTTGTCTGTTTAAGTCGGTGTAGATTCTATTTAGCTGCTTTTGTATGTTGATAGCGTTGTAAATTGTATTTAGCGGTTTTTGTCTGTTTAAGTCGGTGTAGATTTTGTTTAGCAGCTCTTGTCTGTTGATAGCAGTGTAGATTGTGTTTAGCGGTTTTTGTCTTGTCAGCTGCTCAAGTATTTAATTATTTTCTCTATATGTGTGTGTGTGTGTGTCTTATTGTGTGTTGAGTACATTCTTTGTTTAGCAAACACACAAGCTCAACTCTACCACATCCGCCCAAAGAACTACTGCACCCTGTTTTACTAGACCTCTGAAGCGCGGGAGTGCTGAGCTTACATATGTTGAGTGGATATTTCTCAACTATATTGACACTTTTTTAATAAAATAATATTGCAACTATAATCTGTAATTAAAAAAACCAGGCAGTGTATTGTGGCGTCATGAGCAATGCAGAGACACGTCGGATATCATAGTTCCCCATCATTCCAGATCTCGTGCGCTGTGTAACACTTCCACCTTTAATCTGTTCCCGTGCTACGTCCTCATCCATACAATATATTTTCCCTTTGCCTATTTCTCTCTCCCTCCGTTGCGACGATCATAACATTTCAGATAGCTTGTGAGAGCGATCATCTCCACAACTTGGGGGGGGGGGGTGTTATGACACAAATGTCCTGTTATCTACTATTCCAAAATGAATGGACTTTTTGTCTAATTAAAGTTTTTGTGGTGTTCTCGGTGATGTCGCCTTTACCGACAATAAGAAAAATGTCGGAAGATGTAAAGTGAGGGTAGTTATGTCCCTTAAAATTAGCGATGAAATGGTATTCAATCTTAAACAAATAATAAAAAATATTGAGATTATGTACCTAAGTAAATATTTACACGATTACAGTTATGGTTATGTATTGATAAACATACACAACAAGCAAGTCAACTTCAACATAAACGTAGACAGTTGTTAAAAGAGATCAAGAATATAGTCATAGTGGGATATTACAAGAAAAACATGGAAAATGTCTCGCAGAAAAAATAGAAAAGGAATGGCAATGAGATTCATTAACAACATAAAATATGTTCATACATCTGATCGCATATACAGCAGCTGAAACCGACAATAGTAATTACATATCAAAACATCTACCTCCAGGTAATTAAACATCAAAACATCTACCTCCAGGTAATTAAACATCAAAACTTCTACCCCCAGGTAATTAAACATCAAAATTTCTACCTCCAGGTAATTAAACATCAAAATTTCTACCTCCAGGTAATTAAACATCAAAACTTCTAACCCCAGGTAAACATCAAAACTTCTACCCCAGGTAATTAAACATCAAAACTTCTACCACCAGGTAATTAAACATCAAAACTTCTAACCCCCAGGTAATTAAACATCAAAACTTCTACCCCCAGGTAATTAAACATCAAAACTTCTACCCCCAGGTAATTAAACATCAAAACTTCTACCCCCAGGTAATTAAACATCAAAACTTCTACCTCCAGGTAATTAAACATCAAAACATCTACCCCCAGGTAATTAAACATCAAAACTTCTACCCCCAGGTAATTAAACATCAAAACTTCTACCTCCAGGTAATTAAACATCAAAACTTATAACCCCCAGGTAATTAAACATCAAAACTTCAACCTCCAGGTCAGGTAATTAAACATCAAAACTTATAAAACCCAGGTCATTAAACATTAAAACTTCACCTCCAGGTAATTAAACATCAAAACTTCAACTTCCAAGTAATTAAATATCAAAACTTCTACCGCCAGGTAATAAACATCAAAACTTCAACCTACAAGTAATTAAACATCAAAACTTCTACCCCCAGGTAATTAAACATCAAAACTTCTAACCCCCAGGTAATTAAACATCAAAACTTCTACCCCCAGGCAATTAAACATCAAAACTTCTACCTCCAGGTAATTAAACATCAAAACTCAAACCTCCAGGTAATTAAACATTAAAACGTCTACCCCCAGGTAATTAAACATCAAAACTTTTACCTCCAGGTAATTAAACATCAAAATTTCTACACCCAGGTAATTAAACATCAACATTTCTACCCAAGGTAATTAAACATCAACATTTCTACACCCAGGTAATTAAACATAAAAACATCTACCCCCAGGTAATTAAACATCAACATTTCTACCCCCAGGTAATTAAACATCAAAATTACTACCTCCAGGTAATTAAACATCAAAACTCAAACCTCCAGGTAATTAAACATCAACATTTCTACCCCCAGGTAATTAAACATCAACATTTCTACCCCCAGGTAATTAAACATCAAAACTTCTACCCCCAGGTAATTAAACATCAAAACTTCTACCCCCAGGTAATTAAACATCAACATTTCTACCCCCAGGTAATTAAACATCAACATTTCTACACCCAGGTAATTAAACATAAAAACATCTACCACCAGGTAATTAAACATCAACATTTCTACCCCCAGGTAATTAAACATCAAAATTACTACCTCCAGGTAATTAAACATCAAATTTCAACCTCCAGGTAATTAAACATCAAAACTTCTACCCCCAGGTAATTAAACATCAAAACTTCTACCCCCAGGTAATTAAACTTCAATATTTCTACCTCCAGGTAATTAAACATCAACATTTCTACCCCCAGGTAATTAAACATCAAAACATCTACCCCCAGGTAATTAAACATCAAAACTTCTACCCCCAGGTAATTAAACATCAAAATTTCTACCTCCAGGTAATTAAACATCAAAACTTATAAAACCCAGATAATTAAACATCAAAACTTCTACCCCCAGGTAATTAAACATCAAAACTTCTACCTCCAGGTAATTAAACATCAAAACTTCTACCTCCAGGTAATTAAACATCAAAACTTCTACCTCCAGTTAATTAAACATCAAAATTTCTACCCCCAGGTAATTAAACATCAACATTTCTACCCCCAGGTAATTAAATATCAAAATTTCTACCTCCAGGTAATTAAACATCAAAACGTATCAAACCCAGATAATTAAACATCAAAACTTCAACCTCCAGGTAATTAAACATCAAAACTTCTACCCCCAGGTAATTAAACATCAAAACTTCTACCCCCAGGTAATTAAACTTCAACATTTCTACCCCCAGGTAATTAAACATCAAAATTTCTACCTCCAGGTAATTAAACATCAAAACTTATACAACCCACAAAATTAAACATCAAAACTTATAAAACCCAGATAATTAAACATCAAAACTTCAACCTCCAGGTAATTAAACATCAACATCTCTAACCCTAGGATCACATCACAGCTACACCAGCACTCCCCTGTATTTTATCACATCACAGCTACACCAGCACTCCCCAGTATTTTATCACATCACAGCTACACCAGCACTCCCCTGTATTTTATCACATCACAGCTACACCAGCACTCCCCTGTATTTTATCACATCACAGCTACACCAGCACTCCCCTGCACTTTATCACATCACAGCTACACCAGCACTCCCCTGTATTTTATCACATCACAGCTACACCAGCACTCCCCTGTACTTTATCACATAACAGCTACACCAGCACTTCCCTGTACTTTATCACATCACTGCTACACCAGCACTCCCCTGTCCTTTATCACATTACAGCTACATCAGCACTCCCCTGTACTTTATCACATCACAGCTACACCAGCACTCCCCTGTACTTTTTATCGCATCACAGCTACACAAGCACTCCCCTGTACTTTATCACATCACAGCTACACCAGCACTCCCTGTACTTTATCACATCACAGCTACATTATCTCTCCCCTGCACCTTATCACATCACAGCTACACCAGAACGGCACTGGATTACATCCTTCATAGGTACCCCAAACTTCTTTACCAACTCCCCCACAGCTACACCAACCCTCCTCCCCCCTTCACTAACTCCCCCACAGCTACAACAACCCTTCCCCCTTCATTAACTCCCCCACAGCTACACCAACCCTCCCCGCTTCACCAACTCCCCCACTGCTACACCAACCCTCTTCCCCCCCTTCACTAACTCCCCAACAGCTACACCAACCCTCCTCCTCCCCCTTCATTAACTCCCCCACAGCTACACCAACCCTCCCCCCTCCCCCCTTCATTAACTCCCCCACAGCTACACCATCACTCCTCCTCCCCCCTTCATTAACTCCCCCACAGCTACACCAACCCTCCTCCCCCTCCCCCTTCATTAACTCCCCCACAGCTACACCAACCCTCCTCCCCCTCCCCTTTCATTAACTCCCCCACAGCTACAACAATCCTTCCCCCCCCCTTCATTAACTCCCCCACAGCTACACCATCACTCCTCCTCCCCCTTCATTAACTCACCCACAGCTACACCAACCCTCCTCCCCCTCCCCCCTTCATTAACTCACCCACAGCTACACCAACCCTTCCCTGCACAAACTCTGACTGCAGCCTTCCTCGTTATAACATGGCTCTCCGTCGTTGTCATGGTTACACTCTGTAGTTAGTTGACTTCCATATATAAAAGCCAATGATGGCACCGATGATGATGACGCCGATGATGATACCCAGTATACTGGCTGTTAGAGCGCTGCCAGCCTTCTCAGCAGCTAACTTGTATTGACCTGCCCTTTGCAGCCTTTTTGCCTGGTAAAAGAATTAATCTCGACTTTAGGTCACGTTCAAAGTACAGGAAACACTGTCCTAACATCACAATTTGTGATATGACACAATACACATACAACCAGCAACGCTATCCCATTTGTTCATTAATCAATCATATCGTCTAACATCTGTATCAGTGATGATTGTCTACTCAAGTGGCAGTAGAAAGAAAATGAACAGACAAATTAATAAAGTAAGATAATATTTTGAAATAAACGAAATCCATGCGATTCAAGTGATATAGTGCCTTTGGAAACCGAAGACAAGAAATTGGGCAGAAGTGCTAGACTCTGCCTTCAGCGATCATTGTTAAGTGTCATGACCTTACACTGGACCCACTATCTCAGGTCCCTGTTCTGGGCGAGTTGCTCAATCTCCAAGGCAAGAGAACTGCTGTTGTTGCTTCTAGCTTCAGTGTTATGTTGATTGTTTCTCTTGGTCAGTCTCTCTTTCTTTTACCCTTTGTTTCCCTATTGAGGGATTGCTTTGAGATTCTCTTGTTATCTCTTCTCAGCACATGACCAACATATGACCACTTTCTTCTTTGGATTATAGATTATATCTTGATATTTTGGATGCTTTGTAATTTCTCTTATTTCTTCAGTAGTCTTGATTTCTGTATGAATATCTATTGAATGGTATGCGAAGCATTTTCCTTAGGCGTTTGTTTTCAAATGCATCCAGCGTATTTTCTATTTCATTTGTTATTCTCCGTGAGTATGCGTGTGTAAGGTTAAACAATACATTTGATTTGAAATCTTGGGTTTTGTTTTTGTGCTTAGTAATTTTTATTTCCATATTCTACAAGGTTTCTGGAAGTCATTGTTGTCTTTGCTATTCTGATTGTAATTGTTTTTCCTTTGTGTCTTCTTCTTGATCTGCAGCTTCTAAGATATACAAATCTACTTCTTCCGCTGCTTTTCCTTCCAGGTAAATTTTTTTTATTCTGGACACATTTGTGTTTTCATTATGTTTGTGGAACATTTTTCTCTTTTTCTATTTTATATATCTCTACGCTCATCTTACCTCTCCTCATGTAGCATACACATCTCTCTCTCTCTCTCTCTCTGCTTTCTTATTTCAACATCCTACTTTCCTCTCCCTCCACTTGATCATCTATGTAGTTATAGATAATTGTGCTTCACCGTTTGTTGTCGTTGTCCCTGTATTCTGAAGAAGTCCACAGGCTGAAACGTCAGTATAGTGTTGTGTTCCTTCCTTGTAAAGCTGTCATCATATGTTGGAGTGTTTATCGCACCCCACCACTGGCTCCTTTTCATTATGTTTGTCTTTTCTTGGTTGATCTCAAATCCTATTTTCTAGCCATTCATGACATGACATTTGTTTGTTCCTGCATCATGTTCACATTGCTGTTTATAAGAACTATGTCGTCTACAGAATCAAGGCCCTACTGGTAGTATTCCATACTGTCTGAGTATGTTCCACAATGAGTCTCTATGTATATGGTCGAAAGCCTTTTTCAAATCAATGAAATTTAGAAGGAGTGGTCTCTGCTTTTCTATATTTTCTTCTGTTCTTATATTTGTTAGTGCCAAAATATTATCATGGCAGCTATATATATATATATATATATATATATATATATATATATATATATATATATATATATATTGGCTCAGGCAAAAGCAGCTTTCCAAAAAATGAGGAAGATATTATGCAATCCATTTTTGACATTAGAAACAAGAAAATGAGTTCTTAAATGTTACATTGAGCCAGTCTTAACATATAGATGCGAATCATGGGCAATAGGACAACGGACAAGAAAATCACTGGAGTCTGTAGAAATGTGGTTTTACAGAAGAATGTTGAGAATACCATGGACAGCTAAGAAGAGTAATGAAGATGTTCTGAGAGAGGTCAAAGCAAAAAGAGAGCTAATTTCCAATATTAGGAAGAAACAATCATCATTTTTTGACTATGTAATGAGAAGAGAACAACTGGAATACATTGTAACAACTGGTAAAATTAAGGGACGAAGAGACAGAGAGAAGCAAAGAGAAGAAATAACAGACAGCTTAAGAGAATGGCTTGGCAGAAGGTCAACAACAGAAATGATAAATAGC
>JAVIAB010000117.1:46175621-46205621 GCA_032433765.1 Megaustenia siamemsis | reverse complement strand
TGGCTGCAAGTTCGTTGACTTATTAACATTGCTTGTTCGCTGACAATATCACTGAAGGAATCACTGACACAATAACTGACACAACCACTGACACAACCACTGACATTATTTATATTACAACTGATATGACCACTGACATAACTGACATGACCACTGACATAACAAATGAGATGATCACTGATACGATCACTGACACAATAACTGACACAACCACTGATGATACCACTGACATTATGTATTTTACAACTGACACGATCACTTACATAACAAATGACATTGTAACATTTTTAATGTAGTAGCAATGCCTATGGAAGCGAATCATGGACAGTAGGCAAGCAAATGAAAAGACGACTAGAAGCCAAATGGAGGGGATTTCTCGGATGAATTTTGAAAGTTTCCTGTACAACTAAAAGGGTCAATGAGAACATTCTCAAAGTGGTCAACACAAAAAGGGAGAGCTACTAAGAAAATCAGAAAGGATCGACATTTTTTTCGGGCACAGCATGAGAAGAGGAAAGTTGGAATAATTGGTTACAACTGGCAAAATACAGGGAAAGAATCACAGACAACAAAGAGAGATGACACTAGATAGCTTCCTGTTGTGACACGGCAAACAGTCAATAGAACTGATACGATGAGGACAAAACGTTGTGGAGGAACATGATCGCCTACGTCAACCGGTATGGCACATGATGATGATGAGTGGAAATAGTGCAAGTTACAATGTTATTGTTATAAATAGGCAGCCACCCGAGTCTATGTTTGTTTGTCTGTCTTAATGTATATTTTAATGTCTCATTATCTTTCTAACCTATTTGCTTGTGTTTCTAACTGTGATTTTGTCTGTCCGGCTGTCTCGTGGTCTATTTGACTGCTATGCATGTCTGTCTGGCTATTTTATGTGTCTGCTTGTCTTTAAAAGCTGTCTGTCTCTCACGTCTGGCTGACAAGAAAGATAAACAGAAAAACAAGAAATACCAAAAGACACGCTAAGAAGAACAATGAATAAATAACAATATGACTGATTGCTTATTTGTTTGTTGCTGTCGCTCTGTTTGTCTCGTGATATGTCTGTCTGACAGTGGTAGTCTACCTGATACTGTCATGCCCGTCTGTCTCACTATTTCCTTAACTGTCTGTGTGTTTAACTGAATGTCTCATCGTTGTGCGTGTATATTTCTCTTCATCCTCTTCTTCTTCTTTCTGCTTTCGTCGTCGACGTCTTTTTCTTCTTCTTTTATTCGTCTTCTTTTTATTTTTGTAATTGGGGGACTGGTTGGTCTCGAGGCGAGATGCCGGCCTCGAGACAGAGAGCTTGTGGGTTCAAATCCTGGCTGCACCGGTTGGGATTTTTATTTATTATTTCTCTCTGCGACAACCACCCCTGGTCTATTACTCATGGACGGAAATAATATGAGTACCTCCGAAGTCGGAGTTATCTGTCTGTGCGGCGAGGGACCCTCTGTGCACACGGCTGCCAGGGAAAAATGGATCAACACGCAAAATTCAGTTCCTAGTCTCTAGGGACTTCGTCAGAGGTAAAAACCTGGCGAACGAAAAAGAAAAAATACAAATTTTGTAATTGTTTTCTTCTTCTTGTTTTCGTCGTCGTTGTCTTCATCTTGTTTTCTTCTTCTTTATCTTCTTCTACTCCTTTTCGCCGTCTTCTTCTTTTAACTGCCTCCGACTACTGCTTCGTCCACACTTAACAGGACACTATTTCGGCGTATTTCTCGCCGTGCTTTATTTGACAACAATCTGCTATATATACGTCCCCGACACATCCGATATGAGGACGATCTCTTTGGAGATCTTCTTGAGCTTGAAGAACTTTGATAAAGTTTGTCTGCCTCCAGAATCATCACGAGCAAGTGAAATGTGATTTTAGTCAAATATGATGATCTGATTCTGACGTCAGTTCTCAATCGATGAATGATTTCCGCCCATTCCCTGTTTGGCGTCTAAGCCCAGTCTGTTTTTCTTGTCAGTCTATCTGTCTAAGATCTAGTTTTGTTGACTGTCTGTGTAACTGTCATTCAGTCGTACTTTCTTGCCTTTATGGTGCGTCTGTCTTACTGTCTTGTCCTAAGTATGTCTTTCCTAATCTCTATCTATTACTTTTTCTGCCTATCAGTCTAACTCCTTTGTCTGCCCGTCTCCTGGTTTATGTTCTTGTCTGACTGTCTTTATTGATGCATGCCTGTCTGTTTTACTCTCATTTCTATCTGCCTGTTTTCCTTATTTTGTTGTACTCTTGACTGTCTAATCTACTTCCTCTCTGACTATCTTTCGGATAAACTGTCAAATTTACTTTTTTTTCAGAACGAAGAGAATGTCTCTCTTTGTTTAAACTGTCTGCTTGCCTGCCTGAGCGCCTGTCAATCTTATTCTCTTTTACGTCTATATGTCTCTCTTGTCTGTCTCCATACTTATATGTCTGTACCTTATATGTCTATACTTATATGTCTCTCTTGTCTTTATTTTCTATTTATTTTTCGGTCTGATTGTTTCTTTGTCTTAATTCCTTGTCTATCTATGTTCCTTCTTGCCAAACTGTTTGCTTGTCTGATTGACTTTGTATCCATCGATGTGTTTCCTTGTATGATTGACTTTGTATCCATTAATATGTTTCCTTGTCTAATTGACTTTGTATCCATCGATATGTTTCCTTGTCTGATTTACTTTGTATCCATCGATAGGTTTCCTTGTCTAATTGCCTGTCTGACAACTTAGTAGATCTATCTGTCATGTTTATCTTTTTGATTGTCTTGTCCGTCTGCCTTGCATCTATGCTTATCATGTATGTTTATCTATCTGTTTTACTGTTTGATGTGTTCGTTCGTCTATTTGTTAAGTCTCTATTCCTCTCTTATGTATATCTGTCTGTTCTCTCTCTGCCTCGTCTATTCGTCTATCTTCCTAGTCCATTTACCTCTCTGGTCTGCCCATCAAACAGTCTTGTCAGTTAATCTGCTTGTTTGTTTCACTGATTTGACGTTCTGCCTATCTTCTTTGATTGACTTCTGTCTTTCTTGGCGATCTGTCTGATTATTTTGTCTTCCAGCTTTTCTATTTGCCTTTTCTGTGTGTCTGTCTTGCGTCCCTGTCTGACTATTAAGTCTGTATAATTTATCTATCCATATTTCATGATGACGACAATATAATAAATGTCGTATTGCTGTTCAGATGTCTCTGTCTCATAGAAGAAATCAACAACAACGTTTCTGATTAGTCCAGAGAGTTGCCCCGTATCAGCAACGTCATCGACTGTAAAAAGAACATGAAACCATTATCTTTGTCCTACTGAAGCAGTCAGTTATCTCGTATATATACACACAAACACATATACATCCACGTATAACTGAGAGTATACACACTTACGTCATCTTGGCTCATAGAAAGTGGCTGTGGAGGATCAATATTTGGAACGACCAGATGACTCACAGACAGCTGCTGAACTGTTTGATGGGCGGGCACGACAGGTCGTGACTGATTTCTGGGGTCATGGTAATCAATGGGTTGTGACTGATTTCTGGGGTCATGGTATCCATTGGGTTGTAACTGATTTCTGGGGTCATGGTAACCATTGGGTTGCAATTGATCTCTGGAGTCATGGCATCCACTGGGTTGTAACTGATTTCTGGGGTCATGGTATCCACTGGGTTGTAACTGATTTCTGGAGTCATGGCATCCACTGGGTTGTAACTGATTTCTGGGGTCATGGTAACCATTGGGTTGTAACTGATTTATGGGGTCATGGTAACCATTGGGTTGTAACTGATTTATGGGGTCATGGTATCCATTGGGTTGTAACTGATTTCTGGGGTCATGGTAACCATTGGGTTGTAACTGATTTATGGGGTCATGGTAACCATTGGGTTGTAACTGATTTATGGGGTCATGGTAACCATTGGGTTGCAATTGATCTCTGGAGTCATGGTATCCACTGGGTTGTAACTGATTTCTGGGGTCATGGTAACCATTGGGTTGTAACTGATTTCTGTGGTCATGGTAACTATTTGGTTGTAATTGATCCCTAGTGTCAAGGTATCCATTATGTTGTAACTGATCTCTTGTAACATTGTATCCATTGGGTTGTAACTGATCTCTTTTGTCATTGTACCCATTAGGTTTTATCTGATCTCTTTTGTCATTGTACCCATTAGGTTTTATCTGATCTCTTTTGTCATTGTATCCATTAGATTGTATCTGATCTCTTTTGTCATTGTATCCATTAGATTGCATCTGATCTCTTTTGTCATTGTATCCATTAGATTGTATCTGATCTCTTTTGTCATTGTACCCATCAGATTGTATCTGATCTCTTTTGTCATTGTATCCATTAGATTGCATCTGATCTCTTTTGTCATTGTACCCATTAGGTTGTATCTCATCCCTTCTTTCATGGTACACATTAGGTGGTATCTTACTGCTTGAATCAGGTTGTAATTGTTGAGTAAAAGCAGGTCGGCTATTTGAGCGTAATTGCCCGTTCAAGCTTGATTGTCCGTGAAGTTGCAACTCTCCGTTTAAATCAGGTTGCCTGCTTGCATGTAATTGCTTGTTCTGGACAGGTTGCCTGCTTGCATGTAATTGCTTGTTCTGGACAGGTTGCCTGCTTGCATGTAATTGCTTGTTCTGGACAGTTTGCCCATAATGTAGGGACATATTAGTTGAAGCGGGGCCATTAGACGATTGTTTCTGATTGGTCGAACGTGTTTGACTAGTCTGCAGCCTTGCCCGACCACTCTGACTATCTTTCTTGCTATTGTCGTTATGGTTAGTTTGCAGATTTTCTCGAGCTATCTCTCTTGCTCTTGGTTCGGCAGCTGCCTTGAGTGTGTGAGTTGCCAGTTTTTCAGTGCCATCGGCAAAGTATTCAACCTGTTGAAGAGAAAAAAAGTTCAGGAAAATCAAATCCTAAATCCAAACAGCGATTTACGATATAACACAAAATTGAATTTTAAAAAATTAATTTAATTAAATAGGAACTTTTGTCTTGTTTCTATTCATTTTCCTTTTTTCCCTACGTGTCTGTAGCCCTTCAGTGTTGAGGTAAAGTGGAGTAGTAGAGCTTGTGTGCCTCCTGCGTGAGGTCCATCGTGGTGTCTCATATTTTATTAACTCATTAATTTTTAGGTCTACCTTATCTCTCTTTCTGTTGTTTCTTCTCAGATGGAAGCTGTGTAGTGGTGATCGTGTTATATGTCCGAACCATTTCATCTGTTGTTTCCTAGTATCATCCAGCACTTGTGTCACTCCAACTCGTTTCCTGATACTCTCATTGTCTCGTCACATTCAGTATTCATCTTAAACATCTCATCTCTGTAGTGACGAATTTGGTTTCCTTTTTTCCATTTCTTATTAATGTCCAAGGTTGGCACTGATTGCGATGTCCTTGTAGGAATATTGTGACGTTATTTGTTATTGGGTTATTTGCGGGTCATCATTACACTCCGAACATGTCCATAGGTGTTCAGATCCCCTCCTCAGCAATTCCCTCAGTGTCCAGCGACTGACGACTCCAGTTCTGTGTTGGTTGATAAGTATTCTTACACGGCCACTAAGTTTCTCATTTCTGACTGTGCCCATCTTAACTCCCATTTCCATCATCTGAAAAAGTGACGTGGATCTGTGTTTGTCGAAGTCATGTGCTCTTCCTACATCTCGGAGGGCATTGATGATGTCCGCCCGATCCATTGGTTGCCCGTCCTCAACGACAGCGCAGCTAGCCAACCTGTCCGCCCTTTCATTTCCCCGTACTCCTGCATGTCCAGGGACATAGACAAAGGTGACCTTACGTATTTTGGATTTCTGCAACGACTCTACCCATTGCATGCGTACAGAGCCCGCCTCCACTTTTTTTTATCATGCTCATCGAATCACTCAGTATACATGCGTGGGTGTAGTCTTGTGACTCTAACCATTTGAATGCCTTGGTCACTGCCATCGCCTCCATTGTCATGCTACTCGTGGTCACGACGTATGTACCACTGTCTTTATAGACTATTCTGCCTGCCGAGCGTGCTGTAAATGCCCATGCACTTCTTTTGTGTCGTCTTACAGATCCGTCTGTATAAATGACTGCATCTTTCTCATCGGTGTTATCGCAGATGAGACCGTTGACTTCAGCATTAACCACGACCGGGTTCTGTTCCCTACTTTTCCTGTCGGGTGTGACAATACACGAGAAAGTCCCCTTGAATGACGTAGGCACCGGTATCCACTCCTCACCAACGCTGATATTGGTAAGCCCACAGACCTGTTTGATGACATCTGCTGCTCGGCCCACCCATGATTTGCCTCTTTTTAACCTGTCACCTTTCTCTGTGTTGAGCACGTATAGTGCTCTTATTGTGACGTATAGTGCTCTTATTGTACTAGATGTTACATACTTCTGTCAAATCTGGACTATCTGTTCAATCATATATTTTGTCCTGTAACATCCGTTGTCAATATCTGTATGTTCCTAGTGGATGATATGGCACTCCCTGAGTATCTAATGTCTGTTGTTTGATTTAATGTGTTGTTCACAATGAATATTGTGCTCCGTTTTCTTCTCTTGCTACAATCATAACCTCTGTCTTGTCTGTGCTAATTTTCAAGTCGCAATCCTTGCAAACTTGATTTCGTTAGATCATTCAGACGTTTTCATATTTAGATTCTTTTGTTGCAATTAGTGTTTATCCATCTGCAAATAAAAGCTATGTGAGATTGTTATCTTCATTTGTTAGTGTTAGCTATTTTACAAATGCGGTATTTATTTAACTTATAACGTATAGAGTATTCACGTATCTTATTACATATGTGGTATTCATTTAACATATTTCTTTCAAAAACACCGACAGAATAAGTAAAACTGAGTCCCAATATAGAGATGGTGGCACTGAGACAATATTCAAAACGTATAGACAAACGACAACTGGCGATACAATCACGAGAGATAGTAAAGTCAGATTGATATATCAGGCCAGGCCAAGAACAAATGAAGGAGATCTATTGCCGTGAAGCTTAGTCATGCGAAAAGCTGAACAATCAATTGAAATTCTCAAATCTCACAACGAAACAGAAATACAAATAGATTCCCCGAAATGTGGCGAATTATTGCTAGAAAAACAAATGACTGAACCGGAGGTCAAGTAAATTAGCAGTTGTTGAAGATAGTTAACAAGTCACTGTTGGGCAGTCATGTGGAAAACAAAGCAGACCAGCTGATATCTGACTAGAATATCGAGAACAAAGAAGATCAACTGATATCTGACTAGAATATCGAGAACAAAGTAGATCAGCTGATATCAGACTAGAATATCGAGAACAAAGAAGATCAACTGATATCTGACTAGAATATCGAGAACAAAGAAGATCAACTGATATCTGACTAGAATATCGAGAACAAAGTAGAACAGCTGATATCAGACTAGAATATCGAGAACAAAGTAGATCAGCTGATATCAGACTAGAATATCGAGAACAAAGAAGATCAACTGATATCTGACTAGAATATCGAGAACAAAGTAGATCAGCTGATATCAGACTAGAATATCGAGAACAAAGAAGATCAACTGATATCTGACTAGAATATCGAGAACAAAGTAGAACAGCTGATATCTGACTAGAATGTGGAGAACAAAGAAGATCAACTTATATCTGACTAGAATGTAGAGAACAAAGAAGATCAACTGATATCTGACTAGAATATCGAGAACAAAAAAGATCAGCTGATATCTGACTAGAATGTGGAGAACAAAGAAGATCAACTGATATCTGGCTAGAATATCGAGAACAAAGTAGATCAGCTGATATCTGACTAGGATGTGG
Source organism: Megaustenia siamemsis (assembly GCA_032433765.1). Classification (NCBI taxonomy): domain Eukaryota; kingdom Metazoa; phylum Mollusca; class Gastropoda; order Stylommatophora; family Ariophantidae; genus Megaustenia; species Megaustenia siamemsis. The sequence continues at coordinate 46,197,803 of JAVIAB010000117.1, read as the reverse complement.
AGAACAAAGTAGATCAGCTGATATCTGGCTAGAATATCGAGAACAAAGTAGATCAGCTGATATCTGACTAGAATGTCGAGAACAAAGTAGATCAGCTGATATCTGACTCGGATGTGGAGAACAAAGTAGATCAGCTGATATCTGACTAGAATATCGAGAACAAAGTAGATCAGCTGATATCTGACTAGAATGTGGAGAACAAAGTAGATCAGCTGATATCTGACTAGAATATCGAGAACAAAGAAGATCAGCTGATATCTGACTAGGATGTGGAGAACAAAGTAGATCAGCTGATATCTGGCTAGAATATCGAGAACAAAGTAGATCAGCTGATATCTGATTAGAATGTGGAGAACAAAGTAGATCAGCTAATATCTGACTAGAAGGTCGAGAACAAAGTAGATCAGCTGATATCTGATTAGAATGTGGAGAACAAAGTAGATCAGCTGATATCTGACTAGGATGTGGAGAACAAAGTAGATCAGCTGATATCTGGCTAGAATATCGAGAACAAAGTAGATCAGCTGATATCTGATTAGAATGTGGAGAACAAAGTAGATCAGCTGATATCTGACTAGAATGTAGAGAACAAAGAAGATCAACTGATATCAGACTAGAATGTGGAGAACAAAGTAGATCAGCTGATATCTGGCTAGAATATCGAGAACAAAGTAGATCCGCTGATATCTGACTAGAATGTGGAGAACAAAGTAGATCTGCTGATATCTGACTAGAATGTCGAGAACAAAGTAGATCAGTAGATTGTTGTTGCTAGTGGAGTATCTATTTCACATGTCTTCCTAATCTGACGTTGTTGTTGCTAGTGGAGGATCTATTTCACATGTCTTCCTAATCTGACGTTGTTGTTGCTAGTGGAAGATCTATTTCACATGTCTTCCTAATCTGACGTTGTTGTTGCTAGTGGAGGATCTATTTCACATGTCTTCCTAATCTGACGTTGTTGCTGCTAGTGGAGGATCTATTTCACATGTCTTCATAATCTGACGTTGTTGCTGCTAGTGGAGTATCTATTGCACATGTCTTCCTAATCTGACGTTGTTGTTGCTAGTGGAGGATCTATTTCACATGTCTTCCTAATCTGACGTTGTTGCTGCTAGTGGAGAATCTATTTCACATGTTTTCCTAATCTGACGTTGTTGTTGCTAGTGGAGGATCTATTTCACATGTCTTCCTAATCTGACGTTGTTGTTGCTAGTGGAGGATCTATTTCACATGTCTTCCTAATCTGACGTTGTTGTTGCTAGTGGAGGATCTATTTCACATGTCTTCCTAGTCTGATGTTGTTGTTGTTGCTAGTGGAGGATCTATTTCACATGTCTTCTAATCTGATGTTGTTGTTGTTGCTAGTGGAGGATCTATTTCACATGTCTTCCTAGTCTGATGTTGTTGTTGTTGCTAGTGGAGGATCTATTTCACATGTCTTCTAATCTGACGTTGTTGTTGTTGCTAGTGGAGGATCTATTTCACATGTCTTCCTAGTCTGATGTTGTTGTTGTTGCTAGTGGAGGATCTATTTCACATGTCTTCCTAGTCTCACGTCGGTTTTCTGCTGCTATTATTTTTCTCGACAGAGTGATATAGAAATGTTATATCACGAGGGTGATCCATCATTATTATCTTAATTCGCCATTCTTAGTTGTGCCTCTCACGCCACTACGATCATTCGTCTAACACACTGCCTTTTATTATATTTTTCTTTTGTCTGTTCTTGGTTATATTGTCCAATTATGACCTTCCAGTTTAACATTGGAATGAAGATTACATTGACGAGTTTTTTTTCTCCTGAATGTTTTGGGAAATTAAAGAAAAGGAAATGAAACAATCAGGTTGTGTGTATGAATCATCTGTTGTGTGTATGAATCATCTGTTGTGTGTATGAATCATCTGCTGTGTGTATGAATCATCTGCTGTGTGTATGAATCATCTGCTGTGTGTATGAATCATCTGACAGGAAAGTCGATTGAAGTTGCACACCGGTTCAGCATCTACCTGAAGTCATTTTTAAGTTCATGTACTCACAGTTAATACACCGAATCAGAATGTGAATACTTATATCAGAGAGATCTATCAAAGATATTACAGACATATATCAGGAACCAATACTACAGATATATATGCTTATCAGAGACATGTATAAGATACATACATAGGAGACATATTTCAGAAGCAAATATTGCAGACACGCAATGTCGTGTAAAGTCTACAGTATTCGTCGTGTAAGCTGAAACAACCTGCTGTTATGAGCGACGCATGCGCACTGACTGGTGTCCAAAGTCACGTGCTGTCATGAAGGCGTAAAAGGCTTTATTAGCTTAGATACAGGCACTCGTTTTGATACTTACTCCAGTCGTGCGGTCAATAAACGAGATCTCTAATGGGTTGTCCTCTTCGTCTATGCTCTGTGGAAGCATAACAGATGTACATTAATTGACATTGTATGTTGATAAATAAATAGATGGACAGTAATTGACATTGTATGTTGATAAATAAATAGATGGACAGTAATTGACATTGTATGTTGATAAATAAATAGATGGACAGTAATTGACATTGTATGTTGATAAATAGATAAATGGACAGTAATTGACATTGTATGTTGATAAATAGATAGATGGACAGTAATTGACATTGTATGTTGATAAATAGATAGATGGACAGTAATTGACATTGTATGTTGATAAATAGATAGATGGACAGTAATTGACATTGTATGTTGATAAATAGATAGATGGACAGTAATTGACATTGTATGTTGATAAATAGATAGATGGACAGTAATTGAAACTGCATAGGGATAAATAGACAGACGCACAATAACTGAGATTGTATGTTGATAAATAGATGTAAGCACATTAATAAAGATTGTATGTTGATAAATAGATGTAAGCACATTAATAAAGATTGTATGTTGATAAATAGATGTAAGCACACTAATCAAGATTGTATGTTGATAAATAGATGTAAGCACATTAATAAAGATTGTATGTTGATAAATAGATGTAAGCACACTAATCAAGATTGTATGTTGATAAATAGATGTAAGCACATTAATCAAGATTGTATGTTGATAAATAGATGTAAGCACACTAATCAAGATTGTATGTTGATAAATAGATGTAAGCACATTAATCAAGATTGTATGTTGATAAATAGATGTAAGCACATTAATCAAGATTGTATGTGCATGAATAAATAGACACACATTAATTTAAATTTTTTTTTTTATCGTTCGTCAGACGACCGCTGCTCTTTCGTCAAATTTGACAAAAAGTGAGACCTTCAATTTGACTGTACTCTACTACAACATTAGCAGGTAAGGGAACACAACTCTACCTCGCTGTTAATCCCTTCTCCATCTCAGCGAAAGTGGTACACGTTCCTTCTTTTTTATATCTTGGTCGACCAGAGAGTATCAAGTTGGGTTTAAACCCATATTTACTGAATCGCTAGGACTGAGCGCTAATCACGACACAAGTAACGCTTTCACGCCAGTATTTAGCTACTGACTGACTTGCCGTTACCAGAATCCAGAAAGTTCTAAACAGACGACATAAGTATTGAGGAAGAAAGATGAAGAACCACTTCGCTCTCTGTGATGTTTAAAGAATGTGACATTAGTGTCCATATTTTTTTTATTAAGACCACATTTCTTTGGTAATATGGTCGGTATTACGCCAGTGCCGTCTTTCTCTCCCAGAGATACTCTTGAACCCATTTAAATGACTAGAAGTCATCGAGCAGTTTAAACCCAACCTGTTGGTAATAAATCGACCTGTTCATTAGGCGCTGCCTCGGTGCCCATTTAAGTATTTGTAATAACGTAAGAAGATAGATAGATAGATAGATAGATAGATAGATAGATAGATAGATAGATAGATAGATAGATAGATAGATAGATAGATAGATAGATAGATAGATAGATAGATAGATAGATAGATAGATAGATAGATAGATAGATAGATAGATAGATAGATAGATAGATAGATAGATAGATAGATAGATAGATAGATAGATAGATAGATAGATAGATAGATAGATAGATAGATAGATAGATAGATAGATAGATAGATAGATAGATAGATAGATAGATAGATAGATAGATAGATAGATAGATAGATAGATAGATAGATAGATAGATAGATAGATAGAGTAGACTATAAATTAAATTGGTCAGAGACGAACAGACCGACAAAGACTTTAACGCGGGTAGTCCGCGAAAACTGTCAAAGGGAAGTAAAAACAGGCGTGACGAGGTGTAACTCATGCGATGCAGTGTTTGATCACGTGATGAGAGGAGAGGTAAGAGAAAATAGACGAGACTCGAAGATCCGACTACAATGGGAGAGGACAAAAGGCGTACGCGAGTAGTAAATGGTTATCAGCTGGGAGGTGATATTTAGAAGGGATGATTGGGGAGACCAATGCCGTTAAGTCGACAGAGTAAGATCAAAGTGTGACATTGACAACAGAGTTGACGTGTCAGCAAATATATTAACGATCATGTAGAATAAACATAGCGATCCAGGTGTAGGTAGGATCACTTTTACTTCACTCAAGCTATTGCTTGCTGATCACTTTTACTTCACTCAAGCTATTGCTTGCTGATCACTTTTACTTCACTCAAGTTATTGCCCGCTGTTCACTTTTACTTCACTCAAGCTATTGCTCGCTGATCACTTTTACTTCACTCAAGCTATTGCTCGCTGTTCACTTTTACTTCACTCAAGCTATTGCCCGCTGTTCGCTTTTACTTCACTCAAGCTATTGCCCGCTGTTCACTTTTACTTCACTCAAACTATTGCTCGCTGATCACTTTTCCTTCACTCAAACTATTGCTCGCTGTTCACTTTTACTTCACTCAAGTTATTGCTTGCTGTTCACTTTTACTTCACTCAAGTTATTGCTCGCTGATTACTTTTCCTTCACTCAAACTATTGCTCGCTGATCACTTTTACTTCACTCAAACTATTGCTCGCTGTTCACTTTTACTTCACTCAAGTTATTGCTTGCTGTTCACTTTTACTTCACTCAAGTTATTGCTCGCTGATTACTTTTCCTTCACTCAAACTATTGCTCGCTGATCACTTTTACTTCACTCAAACTATTGCTCGCTGTTCACTTTTACTTCACTCAAACTATTGCCCGCTGTTCACTTTTACTTCACTCAAGTTATTGCTTGCTGATCACTTTTACTTCACTCAAGTTATTGCTCGCTGTTCACTTTTACTTCACTCAAGTTATTGCTTGCTGTTCACTTTTACTTCACTCAAGCTGTTGCTCGCTGATCACTTTTACTTCACTCAAGCTATTGCCCGCTGTACACTTTTACTTCACTCAAACTATTGCCCGCTGTTCACTTTTACTTCACTCAAGTTATTGCTTGCTGATCACTTTTACTTCACTCAAGTTATTGCTCGCTGTTCACTTTTACTTCACTCAAGTTATTGCTTGCTGTTCACTTTTACTTCACTCAAGTTATTGCTCGCTGATCACTTTTACTTCACTCAAGCTATTGCTCGCTGATCACTTTTACTTCACTCAAGCTATTGCTCGCTGTTCACTTTTACTTCACTCAAGTTATTGCTTGCTGTTCACTTTTACTTCACTCAAGCTATTGCTTGCTGTTCACTTTTACTTCACTCAAGCTATTGCTCGCTGATCACTTTTACTTCACTCAAGCTATTGCTCGCTGTTCACTTTCAGCCCAGGTATAAACTTGCATCTGGGCCCTTACTAAAATCAGTAAGTTCCCTAGTGGAAACACTATTCTCACCATCATCATGTACCGGTTGGCGTAGGCGATATGTCCTACAACAATCTTCTATCTACCGCACATCGTATAAGTTCTGGTGTTGACTGTTTTCCATGCCATAACACCAAGCTATTCAACATTTTCTCTCTTTGTCGTCCGCGATCTATCTTTCCCTGCATTTCGCCGGTTGTAACAAAGTACTCCAACTTTCCCCTTCTAATGATGTGCCAGAAAAATGTTGATTATCTCTTACTGATGTTTCTTAGGAGCTCCCTTTTTGTGTTGACCTCTTTAGTCATCCTCGTTGGTCCTTCTAGCTGTCCAGGGTTTTTTCAACATTCTTCTGAGCAATTCCATCTCTGTGGCCTCCAAACGTGTTTTCATTAGTTTGTCTACTGTCCATGATTCGCTTCCACATGTCAGAATTGGCTCTAGTTGGCATTAATTGTAACAAATAAACAGAGATACGTTATGAAAATCTGATACTGGTAATATATAAAGAAATATGTTTTGTTAAATTCTTTAAAACAACCATAGCTAAAAATGAGTGAAAAGTCTTTTAAAACGAATATTTAAAAACCCTATATATATTTGGCAAGAAATAAAACAAGTAGAGGAATTCAAGTATTTAGGCACAATGTTCACAGAAGATGGAAAACTAGACAGAGAAATTGACATGAGAATACAAAAAGCAAATGCTGTCACATACCAGCTTTCACCATTGTTAAGACATCCAAACATTTCTATGCCAGCTAAACAATAAATGATAAATAGCATCTTCATACCAACTTTGTGCTATGAAAGTCAAACATGGACCCTTTCTAAATCACATTTAAGAAAGATCAATACATGTGAGATGCGATGCTTGAGAAAAGTAACAAACAACACAAGAAGAGATAGAATACCAAATGAAACCATAAGAAAAATGGTAGGAACAAAACCCTGCCAAGAATATATAGAACAACAACAACTTAAATGGTTTGGCCACCTGGTCAGAATGAATCCTCACCTATCACCATCAAAGGCGTCCTTCTCGAGAATGCATGGAAAAAGACCGAGAGGAAGACCCAGAAGAAGATGGATAGATGCAGTGACAGAGACATGTAACAACAAAGGAAAATCACTAATTCAGACAATTCGAGCAGCACAAGAACGACAAATGATATAAACCACGACACCTTTTAGGTATCAGTGAAAGAGAAAAGAAGAAGAAGAAGATATATATTTGGCTACAGGGATGAGTCTCTGCTAAAAATATCAATTTACAATTTCCTTTAATTAAAAACCCATTAAAGTCTAACCGAAACAGGATATAATTTCTAAGTCGCAATAAAATACATCCGTGACATTATTACGTCTTATAATTGTTACAATAAGTAGCGTTATTTTTCTCGGATTTATTTGTTCATTTCGCCTTTCGTGGAGTGACCTAATTTCACAATAGTGTCTGCCAGGGCGTGACAAGTAGACACACCTTAGCTGAAGCCTACATAACTCCTCTCCGTCCTATTCTGACATCAACACAACCATTACCTTCTCATGTCGTTCTTTTTTCTTTCTCTTCTTCTTCTTCTTCTTTCTCTTCTTCTTGTTCCTTTTTAAATCTTCACATTGATGGCTTTGTGAATACAATAGTCAGTTTTAATTTCACCAAAATTATTAACATTCTCTTGATACGAGATAAGTTGTGTGGGATCACATTTCTGAAATATATGTGAGACGTCAGAGCTATCCTGCAATCTGTCACAGAATTCAGATAGATTGTGTGACGTCAAAGTTATCCTGTAATTTGTCACATAATTCAGATAGTGTGACGTCAGGCTATCCCGTGATTTGTCACAGAATTCAGATAGATTGTGTGGTGTTATAGCTATCCTGAGATATGTCGGAGAGCTGTGACAGGTTGTTGCTCTGGGCTGTGATTCTGGAAGTATTGTTGAATATATCACGTAATGAGACAGGCCAATAAGACAAATAATCACTACCGAGATGAAATGTGTTAGACGAATGACAGGAATCAGCTTGAGAGATCAGATCAGAAATGAACAACTGAGAAAAAAGCTAGTAATATTAATAAAAATCGTAAAGAAATAAAAGATAAAATGATTTGACCACCCTATAAGACAGAAAGATCAAAACACAACACAACGAATTTTTAATGAGTTTTGTGAGAAGACCAGAATTTGAGGGCCGACAACGAAAAAGATGGATTGATGGAAAATTAGAACTCTAGGAAACATAACAACAGCAGAGGCCACCAGAAGATCAAAAGACCGAAAAATATATCTCCCCTCAATGCTGGAAGGCAAACCAGGAAGGAAAAAAGAATCAGAAATGAGCCTGTTGTCATGGGCTGTCATTCTCGAAGTATTGTTGAACTTATCGCGTATTGAGAGACATTCTTGTACGGCTTTCACCTTTATAGCCAGATAGTCACGTCATGTACGACTCACCTGTTCCACGTTCAATCAATCATCTGACATTGTTACCTGTGGTTTAGTTGTCCGGTGGGATCGGTAATGCTGAGGCTATTTCTGTTACAGATAAATAGATAACGTCCCCAGTCTGTGGGGGGGGGGGGGGGGGGGGCACTAGCAAGACTAAGGACAGGGGAGTAAACCCCAAACATAACATCAGGAGTGGAGACCCTATGGCTGTTAATGTTCTATTGTCGACCCAGCATCTTCTAAGTTACAATGTTACCACGCGTAGCACAATTATGTCCCTTTATGAGATGAATCGACGAGTGAAAGGGGAATTCTTACGCGTGGGCAACACAGAACCTACATACACCTTGCCCCAGCTTGTCTTTAGGTCATCTTGTAGCCGGGGAAGTAGGAATGTAGGGGAACATTTGAAGGAGGGACGGTGTGAGGAGAATTAAGAGAAACACTGTAGTTGCGGGGATGGTGACTGAAATGTTGTTTGGGTAGCATTAACAGATGAAGATGTTCTAGCATTAACAGGTGAAGACGTTCTAGCATTAATGAAGACGTTCTAGCATTAATGAAGACGTTCTAGCATTAACAGATGAAGACGTTCTAGCATTAACAGATGAAGATTTTCTAGCATTAACAGATGAATACGTTCTAGCATTAACAGATCAACACGTTCTAGCATTAACAGATGAAGACGTGCTAGCATTAACAGGTGAAGACGTGCTAGCATTAACAGATGAAGACGTTCTAGCATTAACAGATGAAGACGTTCTAGCATTAACAGATCAATACGTTCTAGCATTAACAGATCAATACGTTCTAGCATTAACAGATGAAGACGTTCTAGCATTATCAGATGAAGACGTTCTAGCATTAGCAGATGAATACGTTCTAGCATTAACAGATGAAGACGTTCTGAGCCTAGCACACTCTACTTATTCTGACAATTGATATTTGATGGAAGTGGTTTCAGGAGGTGCAATATTCAATGTGTAACTACAAGAGGTTACATTTGTAAGATACAACTTCTTCTAATCACGTTCAACATATAACATAAAACAATATGAGTGTTATCTTTATGGAATGATATACATGAGCAAATCAACTAAAGTATCGTTGACAAACAACTGTGAGATATGTATAGACTGTGACAAAACGATACACAAGTTACACATGTATTTGTGTCCTAGGTGTCTAAAGGAAGAGGCCTGTGACTCATAGCTGACTGCTTCCGTCAGGGTCAGTGAATGGTCAAGATTCTATTTCACCTTCCCGTGGTGGGTCTGAGAACTAACCAGATTGGCCAAACCAGGCAGGACCAAATGGGAAGGCAACCCGGTACACAAGAATTCCGAATCGACTTTCAAATAGAATGTTTCGAAATGTGAAGTTATTGTAATTTGTTATAAAGCTGAACTGAAGCTAACATACCGTTCTGTTTATGGCGTCTAACATTTGATCTCAGCCTACAAATTTTTTTTTTTTTTTAATATATATATATATATTTATATATAATTAGGCATATTGGTATTTCGGTATTTCGGAACAGTGTTGAATAAAATAAAGATAAATCTGACTCAGAGAAGAAACTGATATGATGACGTCATGTCACTGACATTCTCTTTAACATGTAATGTGTGACGTAATACTAACCCCTTGATCGTGGGTTTCTTCATGGACTTGCGGCCTGCTTCTATCGTCTACTGCGATATTGATGCCGCTTGCAGGAACTTGTCTTCCGTTGCTATCGTTCTGATTAGCAGCAGTTCCACTGTGATAGCCTAGATATGGAGCTGGGTAGGAACTGTTCTCTTGGTAGTACCTTGCATACATCCCTTCTAACGTGGGATAAATAAGTTCAGTTTCCGATGGAGCCGTGGGAGTCTTATACCCAGTCTCTTCAAGATTGGCTCCGTCAAGCTTCTTGTGGTAACGGTCATTGATGTCACTACCACTGATGTGGTAAACCTGCATACGATCGTCTCGATAACTGTCGCTGTTGTCATATTTATTTGGATTGTAGGAAACCGTTGGTTGAATATCTCGACCGTCCATCGGTTGTCCTCCACTGCCGATATAGACCTCTGGCTGACCAATTGGAGAAGAGTCTGAGCGCGTGAAGCTGTGTGGCTCCGTCTGGGACGAAGGATTATAAATTACTTCTCTTGTTCTGTCGCTATTTGCGTCACTCAAGTAGCGACGGTTCTCGTAATTTGTAGAATCTAGCTCCATTTTCTTGGAAGCTCCCTCTAAAATTAAAAATAGAACATTAAAACATAAGTTAAATACATAGGAAGGTTGTGCACGCATATGAAAGATACACATGGTACATAATCAACTGAATCTCATCATATATTCAAATGGTATGACATGAAATAATATATACGCATATTTTATTGTTAATGATATATGTATATTTAAAAAAAAAGATTGAAAACTTGCAACTTGGGCTCTGTAAAAATGAACATCTTCTGTCGGGATCTCTGACATCAATTCACAGAACCTGCATGATGAAAAGTGCTCTAAATATGTGGACCAATCAAAATAAACTTCAAAACCAGTTCAGCAGGTAGGTGAGGCATACATAACAATAGTGGGGGAGGGGTGGGGGGGGGGGAATAACGGAGACGGACCGCTTCATACTCTGGGAGGGAATTGACAAAAACAAGGGCATCTGGGTATGTAGTCCAGACTTAGGGCACACAGCGATGACCTGGCATATAACCTGGAAATGTATACAGGTTGTGTTGTTCTTATGCAACGCTACTGAGAGCGATGGCCACTTACCTAGTCCGCTGCTCATCACAAAAACGAGAAGTTAAAAAGACAACAATTTGTACATGTGACCTTCTGTGGCCACAGCGAGAGCTCTTGTGATTGATGTACTGGGGCAAGCACATAGGGAAACTATAGCAGTAGTCAATCAGTCAACGTCACGTCCATGGCCGCAACACTGAGATTATTGAAGGTCAAAGTTTGATGGAGGAATATTTAGTGGTCCAATGGGGATGTAGCATAGACCACGTACTTGATCGCTGTCTTATTAACTTATAGACCACGTACTTGATCGCTGTCTTATTAACTTATAGACCACGTACTTGATCGATGACTTATTAACTTATAGACCACGTACTTGATCGATGACTTATTAACTTATAGACCACGTACTTGATCGATGACTTCTTAACTTATAGACCACGTACTTGATCGATGTCTTATTAACTTATAGACCACGTACTTGATCGATGACTTATTAACTTATAGAACACGTACTTGATCGATGACTTATTAACTTATAGACCACGTACTTGATCGATGACTTATTAACTTATAGACCACGTACTTGATCGATGACTTATTAACTTATAGACCACGTACTTGATCGCTGTCTTATTAACTCCGTGAACATTATTTAATGTAGTCTTTTCTTGTGGGGGAAAGGGGAAAAAGGAGGAGGGGCGGGGGAGGAGGTTGCGATTGATTAGCGTGCAGTCTGTAGTGTCGATTTACTACTTTCAATGTTGATCTAGCGATTCGTTCGTCTGTAGCCACTATATCCATCTATTTGTAGCCACTATATCCATCTATTTGTAGCCACTATATCCATCTATTTGTAGCCACTATATCCATCTATTTGTAGCCACTATATCCATCTATTTGTAGCCACTATATCCATCTATTTGTAGCCACTATATCCATCTATTTGTAGCCACTATATCCATCTATTTGTAGCCACTATATCCATCTACTTGTAACCAGTATACCCATCTATTTTTAGGCAGTATATCCATCTATTTGTAGGCAGTATATCCATCTATTTATAGGCAGTATATCCATCTATTTATAGGCAGTATATCCATTTTTTTGCAGCTTATTGATTAATTCATTATATAATTTGTTTGTCCATTTCATTTGTGTTCATTGATTGGTTTATCCATGAACTTCAATATTTAGCCATTATATTCATATACATGTTCATCTACTCCTATATGTAGCCTGTATATCCAAATATACGTAGCCTGTATATTCAAATATATGTAGCCTGTATGTCCATCTATATGTTGTCTATTTATTGTTCCGTTTGTGAACTATTTGTCTGCTCGCCTATGGTCTGTTTCTGCATTAAAATCGCTAGCATTTGTCCTTAGATACAAATCGACAAAACTGTCAATGGCTGATAAGCCTTATAAACTTTTGTAGGATAACAACACATTTCTCCAGTTTGTGGCCATTTCTCATAAGATGCCTCATGTCTGGCTCACACTGTTTCTCTCTATTTCTACCGTACTCCATTAGTATGTCCTTGGTATATCTTTCCTCTGGAGTGTTCCTCTAGTGTCGTTTCCATTCAAGTGTCACTACTTTAAACATGATACGCCAGTCAGCCCCAAGTTACAAAAAAACACAAAGTGATTACTGTCTGTGTGGATCTAAGTTAGTGGGCATATCTACGAGAACAAAGAATAACGTTTTGTATTTGCCTGTTCACATGCTCAATTGTAATCATATTTAAAAGCTTTCAAAAAACTATCAATATGAATCTATGAGAGCATTAACAAGTTAATCTAAGCAAGCAGATTGTGGGCGTATGTCGTTAGATAACACATTAAGGGGAGTGAATGAGACTACGACTATAGAATTATCGACTGTGTAGCGCTTTTCTCCCTTAGAATTAATCCAAAGAGAAAAATATGAAATACCACAAAAGTACCAGAAATATGAAGAAAAAGCAATTAAAATCAGTTCCTTTTTTCCCATCGTTTGCCCCTGGCATTCCTTCTCATTATTCTTGTTCTATTTCCTTTATTAGTTAAAGATGTGTCCTATGTTTGAGAGGCAATGCGTCAAAGTATTCATGTTAATGTTTTTTTTTTGTTGTTTTTTTTTTTTTTTTTTTGGGGGGGGGGGGGTTGTTAAAATACACCTCTTCTTGCGATTTGGCGTAATAGCGACTACATCAACGACTTGGCGTAATAGCGACTACATCAACGACTTGGCGACTACATCAACGATAAATATGGCGATGGTCATGGAAAATTGGAATAACTGCTCATTATTTCCCATTCTGCACATCAACAGACACTATCAAGGAATTCTCAAGGCAAGATAGAGAGAGAGAACCAGGAAGGCTCATGAATATATGGACAAATAAGTCATCGAAACCCATAAGAACAATGGTCTAGAGTGGAGAGAAGTAAATAAAAAGTCCAAGAATAGAGGTGGACGGAGAGAGCTTATCCGTGATTTGTGTTAAAAAAAAAATAAATGTACAGGACTTGATTGACTGATTTCTCATACATCACAAGCCTTGACAATTGCTATCTATTAATTTTGTTTACATCTTTTCTTTAATTTTGTTTACATTTTATCTTATTTAAAATACCAATAAATGAGTCATGTACGTATTCGCATACATTTAGTGCGTTAGTCTTTGGGCAACATTAATCCGAGACTATTGTCAATACGCTGTTTATACATGAACAGAGTCTCCGAGGGCAATCCTCAAGAACTATTGTTAAATTGTTATATAACAAGTGTGAAGCTTTGTTATATAATTGTTTTTGTCGTCTGGTTCGGGTGCCACAGGCAGGCAGTTGTAATCGTAGCTTTTATCAGCCTGAACGGTCCGGAGCGCATACGTTATACTTTCGGGACGCCAAAAGTCTAACGATATTATATGTAAATGAAATCTTTAATAGCGTCCAGTTTATATTTTTTATCATCGTATATATCATATTTTATATCATCGTATGATCATTGAAAACGATGATGATAATACTAATAATAATATATGCACACAAGGGCTTCACGGACCTGGTGTATTAAGATGATTTTTATCTATGGCATATGCCTTTAGAGTTTCTGTAAATCTCGTGTTAGAAATATGCGCTGTGTGCACACACATTTGGTGGTTGTCAAACATCATACACGACGCCTTTTTTATGTTTTAATACTTTCACTGTTTTACTTGTTAACATAAATAACATGATAGCTACACATACATTTTAACATAAATAACATGACACATAAACATATATTTTAACATAAATAACATGATAGCTACACATATATTTTAACATAAATAACATGATACATAAACATATATTTTAACATAAATAACATGATAGCTACACATATATTTTAACATAAATAACATGATACATAAACATATATTTTAACATAAATAACATGATAGCTACACATATATTTTAACATAAATAACATGATACATAAACATATATTTTAACATAAATAACATGATAGCTACACATATATTTTAACATAAATAACATGATACATAAACATATATTTTAACATAAATAACATGATAGCTACACATATATTTTAACATAAATAACATGACACATACACATATATTTTAACATAAATAACATGACACATAAACATATATTTTAACATAAATAACATGATACATAAACATATATTTTAACATAAATAATATGATAGATACACACATATTTTAACATAAATAACATGATACATAAACATATATTTTAACATAAATAACATGATAGATACACACATATTTTAACATAAATAACATGATAGGTACACATATATTATAACATAATTCAGGATTCACGAAGAGCAGAAAACATAAATAAATTATATGCAGCCCTAACGAGGAATAAACCCGCCGTAGCCATTGGTAAAGCCCATTGCCACTGGCAGTAAACGTATTTACCAACCGGATGTCCTAAACCTTATAACCTTGCAAGCAGGTCACTCTAACACGCCCATCCCATGTACGTCAGGAAACAAAAAAACATTCTGCTTGGATTAAAAGGAAATTAGATCCGCATTGGAAACACAGAGCTACATTAAGCATAAAGCTGGTAAATAAGGTGAAATTCATTGAAAAAAACAACTTTGTTAATATGAATATTAACTAACGAAAGAAGAAACAAGAAATCTTTCTATTCTTCTTTTAAGAGATAAGCGGTGTTGTGGTTAGTGCAATCACCTACCGACCTACATTTTTCGGGGTTCAAATACTAGATAAAGACACATTTTTTTCTAACAAAATACACTCAGGGTCTACCCAACCTCTTTAAATGGGGACCACAGATATTCTCTTGGAAGGAAAGGCAGCGAGTAAGGGCACTGGCGACATCAGGAAGCAGAACACAATGAAATCACAAACACCTCATTACCAAATGGCAATTACTATGGGTATACTTCGTTATGTACCTATTGCTTTACGTATTTACATAAGCGTTCTTGGCGTTATTAATTGAATATCTATCAGGGACGTTGTTGGCGTTATTAATTGAATATCTAGCCGGGGCGTTGTTGGCGTGATTAATTGAATATCTAGCAGGGGCGTTGTTGACGTTATTAATTGAATATCTAGCCGGGGCGTTGTTGACGTTATTATTTGAATATCTAGCAGGGGCGTTGTGGGCGTTAATAATTGAATATCTAGCCCGGGCGTTGTTGGCGTTATTAATTGAATATCTAGCCGGGGCGTTGTTCGCGTGATTAATTGAATATCTAGCCGGGCGTTTTGGAGTTATTAATTGAATATCTAGCCGGGGCGTTGTTGGCGTTATTAATTGCATATCTAGCCGGGGCGTTCTTGGCGTTAATAATTGAATATCTAGCCCGGGCGTTGTTGGCGTTATTAATTGAATATCTAGTCGGGGCGTGGTTGGCGTGAATAATTGAATATCTAGCCGGGCGTTGTGGAGTTATTAATTGAATATCTAGCCCGGGCGTTGTTGGCGTTATTAATTGAATATCTAGCCGGGGCGTTGTTGGCGTGATTAATCGAATATCTAGCCGGGCGTTTTGAAGTTATTAATTGAATATCTAGCCGGGGCGTTGTTGGCGTTATTAATTGAATATCTAGCCCGGGCGTTGTTGGCGTTAATAATTGAATATCTAGCCGGGATGTTGTTGGCGTTGTTAATTGAATATCTATCAGGGACGTTGTTGACGTTATTAATTGACTATCTAGCCGGGGCGATGTTGGCGTGATTAATTGAATATCTAGCAGGGGCGTTGTTGGCGTTATTAATTGAATATCTAGCCGGGGCGTTGTTGGCGTGATTAATTGAATATCTAGCCTGGACGTTGTTGGCGTTATTAATTAAATATCTAGCCGGGCGTTGTTGGCGTTATTAATTGAATATTTAGCCGGGTGTTATTGACGTTATTAATTGAATATCTAGCCGGGACGTTGTTGACGTTATTAATTGAATATCTAGCCGGGGCGTTGTTGACGTTATTAATTGAATATCTAGCAGGGACGTTGTTGACGTTATTAATTGAATATCTAGCAGGGGCGTTATTGACGTTATTAATTGAATATCTAGCAGGGACGTTGTTGGCGTTATTAATTGAATATCTAGTCGGGGCGTTGTTGGCGTGAATAATTGAATATCTAGCCGGGCGTTGTGGAGTTATTAATTGAATATCTAGCCCGGGCGTTGTTGGCGTTATTAATTGAATATCTAGCCGGGGCGTTGTTGGCGTGATTAATCGAATATCTAGCCGGGCGTTTTGGAGTTATTAATTGAATATCTAGCCGGGGCGTTGTTGGCGTTATTAATTGAATATCTAGCCCGGGCGTTGTTGGCGTTAATAATTGAATATCTAGCCGGGATGTTGTTGGCGTTGTTAATTGAATATCTATCAGGGACGTTGTTGACGTTATTAATTGACTATCTAGCCGGGGCGTTGTTGGCGTGATTAATTGAATATCTAGCAGGGGCGTTGTTGGCGTTATTAATTGAATATCTAGCCGTGGCGTTGTTGGCGTGATTAATTGAATATCTAGCCTGGACGTTGTTGGCGTTATTAATTAAATATCTAGCCGGGCGTTGTTGGCGTTATTAATTGAATCTTTAGCCGGGCGTTATTGACGTTATTAATTGAATATCTAGCCGGGACGTTGTTGGCGTTATTAATTGAATATCTAGCCGGGGCGTTGTTGACGTTATTAATTGAATATCTAGCAGGGACGTTGTTGACGTTATTAATTGAATATCTAGCAGGGGCGTTATTGACGTTATTAAATTGAATATCTAGCAGGGACGTTGTTGGCGTTATTAATTGAATATCTAGCAGGGACGTTGTTGACGTTATTAATTGACTATCTAGCCGGGGCGTTGTTGGCGCTATTAATTGATAATCTAGTAGGGACTTTGTTGACGTTATTAATTGAATACCTAGCCGGGGCGTTGTTGGCGTTATAAATTGAATATCTAACAGGGACGTTGTTGGCGTTATTAATTGAATATCTAGTAGGGACGTTGTTGAAGTTATTAATAGAACATCTAGTAGGGACGTTGTTGACGTTATTAATTGAATATCTAGCAGGGACGTTGTTGACGTTATTAATTGAATATCTAGTAGGGACTTTGTTGACGTTATTAATTGAATATCTAGTAGGGACGTTGTTGACGTTATTAATTGAATATCTAGCAGGGACGTTGTTGACGTTATTAATTGAATATCTAGTAGGGACGTTGTTGGCGTTATTAATCGAATATCTAGTAGGGACGTTGTTGACGTTATTAATTGAATATCTATTCGGGACGTTGTTGACGTTATTAATTGAATATCTATTCGGGACGTTGTTGGCGTTATTAATTGAATATCTAGTAGAGACGTTGTTGGCGTTATTAATTGAATATCTAGTAGGGACGTTGTTGACTTTATTAATTGAATATCTAGTAGGGACGTTGTTGACGTTATTAATTGAATATCTAGCAGAGACGTTGTTGACGTTATTAATTGAATATCTATTCGGGACGTTGTTGGCGTTATTAATTGAATATCTAGTAGGGACGTTGTTGACGTTATTAATTGAATATCTAGTAGGGACGTTGTTGACGTTATTAATTGAATATCTAGCAGGGACGTTGTTGACGTTATTAATTGAATATCTAGTAGGGACGTTGTTGGCGTTATTAATCGAATATCTAGTAGGGACGTTGTTGACGTTATTAATTGAATATCTAGTAGGGACGTTGTTGACGTTATTAATTGAATATCTAGCCGGGGCGTTGTTGGCGTGATTAATTGAATATCTAGTAGGGACGTTGTTGACGTTATTAATTGAATATCTAGCAGGGACGTTGTTGACGTTATTAATTGAATATCTAGTAGGGACGTTATTGACGTTATTAATTGAATATCTAGTAGGGACGTTGTTGACGTTATTAATTGAACATCTAGCCGGGACGTTGTTGACGTTATTAATTGAATATCTATTCGGGACGTTGTTGACGTTATTAATTGAATATCTAGCAGGGGCGTTATTGACGTTATTAATTGAATATCTAGCAGGGACGTTGTTGGCGTTATTAATTGAATATCTAGTCGGGGCGTTGTTGGCGTGAATAATTGAATATCTAGCCGGGCGTTGTGGAGTTATTAATTGAATATCTAGCCCGGGCGTTGTTGGCGTTATTAATTTAATATCTAGCCGGGGCGTTGTTGGCGTGATTAATCGAATATCTAGCCGGGCGTTTTGGAGTTATTAATTGAATATCTAGCCGGGGCGTTGTTGGCGTTATTAATTGAATATCTAGCACGGGCGTTGTTGGCGTTAATAATTGAATATCTAGCCGGGATGTTGTTGGCGTTGTTAATTGAATATCTATCAGGGACGTTGTTGACGTTATTAATTGACTATCTAGCCGGGGCGTTGTTGGCGTGATTAATTGAATATCTAGCAGGGGCGTTGTTGGCGTTATTAATTGAATATCTAGCCGTGGCGTTGTTGGCGTGATTAATTGAATATCTAGCCTGGACGTTGTTGGCGTTATTAATTAAATATCTAGCCGGGCGTTGTTGGCGTTATTAATTGAATCTTTAGCCGGGCGTTATTGACGTTATTAATTGAATATCTAGCCGGGACGTTGTTGGCGTTATTAATTGAATATCTAGCCGTGGCGTTGTTGACGTTATTAATTGAATATCTAGCAGGGACGTTGTTGACGTTATTAATTGAATATCTAGCAGGGGCGTTATTGACGTTATTAATTGAATATCTAGCAGGGACGTTGTTGGCGTTATTAATTGAATATCTAGCAGGGACGTTGTTGACGTTATTAATTGAATATCTAGCAGGGACGTTGTTGGCGTTATTAATTGAATATCTAGTAGGGACGTTGTTGAAGTTATTAATAGAACATCTAGTAGGGACGTTGTTGACGTTATTAATTGAATATCTAGTAGGGACGTTGTTGACGTTATTAATTGAATATCTAACAGGGACGTTGTTGACGTTATTAATTGAATATCTAGTAGGGACTTTGTTGACGTTATTAATTGAATATCTAGTAGGGACGTTGTTTACGTTATTAATTGAATATCTAGCAGGGACGTTGTTGACGTTATTAATTGAATATCTAGTAGGGACGTTGTTGGCGTTATTAATCGAATATCTAGTAGGGACGTTGTTGACGTTATTAATTGAATATCTAGTAGGGACGTTGTTGACGTTATTAATTGAATATCTATTCGGGACGTTGTTGGCGTTATTAATTGAATATCTAGTAGAGACGTTGTTGGCGTTATTAATTGAATATCTAGTAGGGACGTTGTTGACTTTATTAATTGAATATCTAGTAGGGACGTTGTTGACGTTATTAATTGAATATCTAGCAGAGACGTTGTTGACGTTATTAATTGAATATCTATTCGGAACGTTGTTGGCGTTATTAATTGAATATCTAGTAGGGACGTTGTTGACGTTATTA
Organism: Megaustenia siamemsis; assembly: GCA_032433765.1. Classification (NCBI taxonomy): domain Eukaryota; kingdom Metazoa; phylum Mollusca; class Gastropoda; order Stylommatophora; family Ariophantidae; genus Megaustenia; species Megaustenia siamemsis. The sequence goes on along the minus strand of JAVIAB010000117.1, from coordinate 46,177,857 downwards.
ATTGAATATCTAGTAGGGACGTTGTTGACGTTATTAATTGAATATCTAGCAGAGACGTTGTTGACGTTATTAATTGAATATCTATTCGGAACGTTGTTGGCGTTATTAATTGAATATCTAGTAGGGACGTTGTTGACGTTATTAATTGAATATCTAGTAGGGACGTTGTTGACGTTATTAATTGAATATCTAGCAGGGACGTTGTTGACGTTATTAATTGAATATCTAGTAGGGACGTTGTTGGCGTTATTAATGGAATATCTAGTAGGGACGTTGTTGACGTTATTATTGAATATCTAGTAGGGACGTTGTTGACGTTATTAATTGAATATCTAGCAGGGACGTTGTTGACGTTATTAATTGAATATCTAGTAGGGACGTTGTTGCGTTATTAATTAAATATCTAGTCGGGGCGTTGTTGGCGTGAATAATTGAATATCTAGCCGGGCGTTGTGGAGTTATTAATTGAATATCTAGCCCGGGCGTTGTTGGCGTTATTAATTTAATATCTAGCCGGGGCGTTGTTGGCGTGATTAATCGAATATCTAGCCGGGCGTTTTGGAGTTATTAATTGAATATCTAGCCGGGGCGTTGTTGGCGTTATTAATTGAATATCTAGCACGGGCGTTGTTGGCGTTAATAATTGAATATCTAGCCGGGATGTTGTTGGCGTTGTTAATTGAATATCTATCAGGGACGTTGTTGACGTTATTAATTGACTATCTAGCCGGGGCGTTGTTGGCGTGATTAATTGAATATCTAGCAGGGGCGTTGTTGGCGTTATTAATTGAATATCTAGCCGTGGCGTTGTTGGCGTGATTAATTGAATATCTAGCCTGGACGTTGTTGGCGTTATTAATTAAATATCTAGCCGGGCGTTGTTGGCGTTATTAATTGAATATTTAGCCGGGCGTTATTGACGTTATTAATTGAATATCTAGCCGGGACGTTGTTGGCGTTATTAATTGAATATCTAGCCGGGGCGTTGTTGACGTTATTAATTGAATATCTAGCAGGGACGTTGTTGACGTTATTAATTGAATATCTAGCAGGGGCGTTATTGACGTTATTAATTGAATATCTAGCAGGGACGTTGTTGGCGTTATTAATTGAATATCTAGCAGGGACGTTGTTGACGTTATTAATTGAATATCTAGCAGGGGCGTTATTGACGTTATTAATTGAATATCTAGCAGGGACGTTGTTGGCGTTATTAATTGAATATCTAGTCGGGGCGTTGTTGGCGTTATTATTTGAATATCTAGCCGGGGCGTTGTTGACGTTATTAATTGAATATCTAGCAGGGACGTTGTTGACGTTATTAATTGAATATCTAGCAGGGGCGTTATTGACGTTATTAAATTGAATATCTAGCAGGGACGTTGTTGGCGTTATTAATTGAATATCTAGCCGGGGCGTTGTTGGCGCTATTAATTGATAATCTAGTAGGGACTTTGTTGACGTTATTAATTGAATACCTAGCCGGGGCGTTGTTGGCGTTATAAATTGAATATCTTACAGGGACGTTGTTGGCGTTATTAATTGAATATCTAGTAGGGACGTTGTTGAAGTTATTAATAGAACATCTAGTAGGGACGTTGTTGACGTTATTAATTGAATATCTAGTAGGGACGTTGTTGACGTTATTAATTGAATATCTAACAGGGACGTTGTTGACGTTATTAATTGAATATCTAGTAGGGACTTTGTTGACGTTATTAATTGAATATCTAGTAGGGACGTTGTTTACGTTATTAATTGAATATCTAGCAGGGACGTTGTTGACGTTATTAATTGAATATCTAGTAGGGACGTTGTTGGCGTTATTAATCGAATATCTAGTAGGGACGTTGTTGACGTTATTAATTGAATATCTAGTAGGGACGTTGTTGACGTTATTAATTGAATATCTATTCGGGACGTTGTTGGCGTTATTAATTGAATATCTAGTAGAGACGTTGTTGGCGTTATTAATTGAATATCTAGTAGGGACGTTGTTGACTTTATTAATTGAATATCTAGTAGGGACGTTGTTGACGTTATTAATTGAATATCTAGCAGAGACGTTGTTGACGTTATTAATTGAATATCTATTCGGAACGTTGTTGGCGTTATTAATTGAATATCTAGTAGGGACGTTGTTGACGTTATTAATTGAATATCTAGTAGGGACGTTGTTGACGTTATTAATTGAATATCTAGCAGGGACGTTGTTGACGTTATTAATTGAATATCT